>JAFIDM010000007.1:22293873-22315151 GCA_023159025.1 Thereuonema tuberculata | reverse complement strand
CAACATTACTGCATGCAACGCTGCAACAGTTTTCATTGCACTTTTCCAAGATTCAAAACCTTTGTCAGTTTTGTCCAGTATTTGAATCTATTTTTAATGTATAAACGTAAATGCTAATTTCCAGTAAAAATGCAGTGAAGAAATCTCAACATAAAGATGTTAGATTTGAGTCAATAGTTCCAGCAAACACCGATGGGTGGCGATAGTAGTATCTTAAATTTCCTAAAAAGTTTCAGATGCGTTGCCTATTTAAAGTTATTAATCGATGAATTTGAAATAGTTTAAAAGAAAATAACGACAGGCATTAACAACAATTAATTTGAAAAATTGCAGCCCTGCGCAATAAGCCGGAAGCGGTAAAACACCCGTCACCGATGTATCCTTACGAATCATCCTATTGAGGGGTACCGTATTCTAGACTCTAGCCGGTTTTGTTGTTTTTTTATTCTCAATCTTTTTTTTCTCAATGTCCGCGTAGTATTTTTTTTTTCTTATTTTACTAACTTTTACCTAATATATTTCCTTTTTATTTTGGGTCTCCCTTAAATTTATGCTTTAGCACAAAATTATATTCGCTACCGGTAGTTATTAATACCAACTTCATTCTTTATATTAAAATATGTTGCGAGCAAATTAATTGTAGACAAACAATCTACCAAACAAACTTTACATCGATTTCTAAAACTGAAATTTTAGATTTGATTAAGACTAATTGGATTTAGGCGACTTAACTATAACTAATTTTCAGGAAATAGATAATAAGGATTCTTAGAAGTAAAGATCCCATTCGTCAGCTACTATGTATATCATTTCCAAATATGGAGACTTGTTATTTGTCTTGATTCCACTTTTATTGAAAAAACAAAATATAACTTTTTTAAGGCTTTGAGGTTTTTAGAAACGTCTTCTTAAATTTCATCTACAAATTTTTTTACAATCGGAAAATAAAAGCCTATTAAAAAAAAAAACAATAGGCTTTTATTTTCCGATTCTAAAATTTTTTTTTTTTTTTAAACCTATTTTTTTAAACATAACAATTGACGGAATGGACTCCAAATCGATCTTAATAAAAACCCTAGAATAGTTCGCCCTAATTATGGGGTCACTTTTCTATTTTTATTACTTTTTTGTTTTCAACAAAAGAGTTAAACACATTCATGACCTACGATAATAAAACAAGTAGGTTCAAAGCAACGTTAATAATGTATAATAAAACTTAATTAAAAATAGTTACTTATTTATAAAGATGCATTATCCAAATGATGAATACAATTGACCAAATGTAACCTTTTAATATGTAAAGACAAAAAAAAATAAATAGCTAATATAATTTTATGGTAAATCATTAATTTAAGAGCGACCCATAATACTAAAATGTAAAAATAATAAAAACCTTTTTTATTATTATTTTTATGTTTTTGTATTATGGGTACATTAATGAAAGGAAAAAAATAAAAGAAATCCATGCAGATATTGAGAAAAAAAATTAAGAAAAGGAAAAAAACCAACAATAGATACATGGAATCGAACCGACAACATTCAGCATGTGAGTCCGAGAACTTGGCGATCACGCTATAGCTTGGAACTGTTGTTTACATTTGTGACATTTAAGATAATAGCGGAAATCCAATGAAAACAATGCCAAACATCTCGAACATGGAGGGGGGGGGGCGTTGGCCCCATAAAATACTCCATTCCTACAGTATTTGGGCGTCTGAACATTAGGGTGAAATCAGTTTGTCAAACCGACCTTCCTTTCGCGAGTTGTTAGTGGTGGGCAGACACGGATGGACGGACAGGACAAACGCAATAGCTACCGATTTTGTTAGCTCCCAAATGGGTCGCTAGAAATAGCCTATTTGTTTCCAATTCAAAGATCCACATGTCGAAAGAAACCCTAAGAGATCCACAATTCGACCGCCTGAGAAGCTTTCCTGCAGGACAACCAAGTACCACCGGGAAATCATCATTTTTGGAGTAAGAGCGCTTTGGACAGTACAGCTTTCTTGATTCATTCCTGCTAAAACTCTAAAAGCGCTTTATAAATTGCAAACATAATATAAACAACTCAACGAAACTCTAAATTATATATTGAATTAGTTCTTCATCTTACCCAAGTCTTCTTTTAATTAAAAAAAAAACAACGTAAATTTGTACGTTATTTATTTATTTTTTATTTTTTTTTTATTTTTTTTTTTCAAGATTATTTGTACGTTATTTGTTTTTTTTATTTGTTTTTTTAGTTAATTAGAATATGTTACATCCACATCACAAATCAATCTTTAAACATTGGAAAACAAAAACAAAAATTTAAAAATAATATTTTGTATTTCTTTTAGGGAATTTTTATTTTTAACACTCCTAAATTTTGTTTTTGTTGTCAGATATTTGGTATGTGATTTATTTTAATTGTATTTTTTTTTAATATTTGTTGCCTTTTATAAAGCTTTTTATAACATCTGCTTTTCTACCCTTTTGAGTATTTTTTTAAACTTCCTTTGGTAGTATTCAGAATTGGCACTCACTAATATTGTTGGTTTTAAAAATAGTAAATTTCTGAATTTTATTTAATGTGAATGTTTATCAAAAACTACTAGGCGTGGGAGGAATATTTTGATTTTCAGCAAAATTCAGACATAAGACCTATGTCATAAAACACAGAACGATTTTCTAAAATCATTAACAACTTGGATTTGTCACGAATGGAACTGTTGAGGAATTAACTTGTTTTTCTTCTTCCAAATCCACTGATTCTTATTTGTGTAGTTAAAATGAATCGATTCTTTTAACGAAGCAATTCTTCCGCAATGGCAGCTTCATTGTCCTATTAATAATCACGCATTTATCGATTGATAGGAGCAATAGAGAAACATTATTGGATGATTCCGTTACAATTTCGAGTTTGGGAAATGTCAAAAGTTCAATAACCAGGAAAGCGAATTCATATTTTGTGTCGTGCTGTTGAAGGATGTATTGAATCATTTCACGGCCTGTCATTATTTTAAAAGCCGATTAAATTGACTATTAAACGATGCTTCTCAGTTGTTAAGTCATTCTGATCTTATTTCGCGTAAACTGATTTGTTGATTTGAAAATGCAATGATTAAAAATAGAGGAGAGGAGAGGACGTGCTTCAGTTATCACGTGAGTGTCTGTGGTTTTGTTGTTGTAGGCCCGAGCCAGTCAGTCACCAACGGCAACAACCATTTCAAAACATACTCTACGCAGTCACGCCGTTTACGCGGGATGGAGTTCTTCCAACACAGCCGAGCAGCTGATCGGTAAGTAGCTGAACCAAAGGAACTTTTTCATCCATTCTTAAGGAACTTAATATCAAAAATAGCTCGTTTTGAATATTTACTCAAAATAATATTTACTCAACAAAACTGGAAAGTTTACAAATTGATGACTTAATTTTGAGATTTTTTTTTTTTTATATCTCTTTAGTATATTTTAATTTACACACTTTTACACTAACTTTATTTCTTGTAAATTTAATCAATTATTTTATAATTAAAGAGAGAGAAGAGAAAGTAAAAAAAATATAAAAAATTTAATGTTATATTCTATATAATTTGTAAATGATGCGTACAATATATCATTAAATTATTAAGAGTTCTTAAAAAAAGATAAAATTTGTCCCTCTACAAAAAATGGGGAAAAAAAAAAACACTTCTATCCTCAGAGCTTCTAATACTAATTTTTACTTAGCTACATTGAATTCTGTGGGCTTAGTGAATTTTAAGAAAAAAAAAATAAATGTACGAAGACCAGATAAGACTGATCTTAGATTCGTTTTCCTTTTATTAAGATTGTGTATTTATACCGGGTGATTCATAAAGTACTGGAAAATACTGGTGGTTTTCACCGCCCCATATCTTTCAAACTACTGCTCATAAAAATCTGAAACTTTTTATATAGAATCGTCAAACATATAAGAGTTATATTTTCATGTTATTATTTATTCATTATTATTGAAATTCATTTTATTTGCATTCAAACCCCCCCCCCACAAGTATATTAAAATTATTATCCAATAAAATTATTCGACTAACTCCCAAAAAAGTCATTTGTCAGAATGCATTTTCAAAAAAAAAATACATATAAAAATACATATATAAAAAAAAGATATTTTTTTTAATTAAACGAAGGAATTAATGACAAAAGTGTTTAGATTAAATTTTCCTAATTAGGTTTCTGTATCATTTGAATATTGGATCCAGATTTTTAGAGTTTAAACAACATCCCAATAGTTATTTAAATATTCGATATATTGGGGGTGTTTGAACGCAAATAAAATGAATTTCAATAATAATGAATAAAGAATAACAGAAAAATATAACTCTTATATGTTTGACGATCTTATATAAAAAGTTTCAGATTTTTTATGAGCAGTAGCTTAAAAGATATGGGGCGGTGAAAACCACCAGTACTATCCAGTACTTTATGAATCGCCCTGTATATCCATCTTAAGTATATCTGTAAAGTAAACAGAATAGCAGCTCATAATGCGCTTAAAGCTTATAAAGAAAAATAAATAGTAGCAGGATTATTTATCTCAGCATCTCAATTGCTTGGAAGGAAAACCATCTTTGCTTATTAAATATGCGGGTTTTAAAATTTTGCATGTAAATATAAAGCTGAGATCTTTGTAAAAAAAATCCCAATTAGTCCAGACCAATTGAGCCAAAGTTGAGCCGAGGTAAATTGAGCCAAATGTCAACTTCACTCATAATAGTTTCTCACTGTTATTAGAGACTTAACGAATTTACCTAAGGATATTGACGATGTTGAACATCTGTCTTTCAGTATTTTTAATTTAATTGAGATTCAACAGATTTCTATAAATAACTTAGCAATCCTGCTATTTGTTTCTTCGGACCCTGGTTTTTACAATTTAAATTAATTGCTTTCTGCAGCTATAGTATCTTCATTAAATCCTGTATCTGTTGCAACATCGGATGATCTTTTTTTTTTTTGTGTCCAAGGAACAGTTCCAGTCTCCCAATCCTAATCTTCTATATTCTATAGATCAAGGAATTGTCGTGTCTTTAATCCGATACGTGGCGATACATCATCTTTTTACCGAATTAATATGACATTGTCATTTTGGGGGAATGCTTTACAATCCAATACAACAAAATAGTGATTGTTTCTACAGTAAACATAAGAATTGTCTTTGCTTGCAGAAACATAATATATTTTCTGAGGTTTCCATTCTCAATACACTCGGTGTATTTGAAGGTTACCTCATCAAATATTGCAATTGAATTTCTGTGATTGATAAACGTAAGCAATTCTATAAAAATCTTAACAGATCTAAGTTTTAAAATGAAAAGAAATTTAACGTGCCCAATGATTCAAAGAATTAAGTAAGCAAACGAAGGCACAACGCTATAAGAAAGGATTCGCACCCTGAGTTGTCATCGGGAAGAGACTGGGATGGACCATTTCGTCCTTATTAGGACTCATCAGCCAGCCAAACTCCACCGAATGACAGACCCAGAAGGAGCGAGGGGTTAGCTTTCCCGGGACTCGCTCCCGAGAGCGGGAACTCCCCCCGAAGAAATCCTAACCAAAAATTAAATAAAAAACAAAAAACAACTATTCCTTGTCCTGCAGTCTGCTAGGCGCAAAAGGAATATATGACTTTTGGGCTTTATTTAATGCCACATTTAAATTCCTTTTGCGCCTAGCAGACTGCAGGACAGGGAAAGCTATACCCCTCGCACCTTCTAGGTCTGTCATTCGGTGGAGTTTGGCTGGCTGATGAGTCCTAATAAGGACGAAATGGTCTATCCCAGTCTCTTCCCGATGACAAATCAGGGTGCGAATCCTTTCTAATAGCCTTGTGCCTTCGTTTGCGTACTTAGATCTAAGTTTTCTTCCTTTTAATTTCTCTTGCTCATCTACAAGTATATTTCTTTCTTTATATATGTAGTTGTGTTCCAAATCAAGTTGACTTTCAAATACATTTTTTCACAAATGCTGCTCATGCTAGCAAACTGGCAATAACACAATGGCTATGTCTGGTTAACGACTCTATTCTTAAACAGTGCTATTGTGGACTAAGTTACATAACAAAAAGGAGGAAACTTCGATTAGACAGAAATACATTTCGCTCTCGTAGTTACATTAGCTATTGTTTGATCTAAATTCACAATACTGTGAATACAGCCATTTGTATTAGCATGACATTGTCGATAAATACTTTCAACCTAATATTATTCTATTTAAAATAAATTTCAGTCAAGCTTTTCTTAATTTAAGCGGCCCTTTGTTAATAATTTAAAATACTTTTATGATTAGTCCTTTATAAACTTTGACTCTCCAGTGCTTTGATGCTATCTTTGTTTTTTTTGCAGGTAGCCATGACAGCGTTGCGATGCTTTCGAGTGGACTCTTCGGTTCTTGCAGAAATAACCTGAATGTCTACCTGTGCAGGGTATTAAATAGTTTATTGGAAAACCCCACTAGAATGCCATGTCTGAACAATCGTCGAACAGTGATATGAAGCTTCTGAACCCAGAGGAGCTCCAGAACCAAGCCAATCATCTGGAGGAGAACCAGTGGATTCGCTGTAATGTAGTGGTGGCGGGGGTGTCTGTGTTTCTCCTCCATCTGGGCTTCCTATCGTCCTTTGAACTGCAGAGAGCCCTCAATGATGACGTGAGTCTGACGAAGACGGTCATCACTCTGAATCTGTTCAGTCGTATTATGGCATCCATCTTCTTACCGGCCTATCTCATCCGTACTTACGATTACAAGACCATCCTGGTGTTCTCGAGCATTGGATACGTCGTCTACCTAATGGCGTGTTTGGATCCTCGGTTCTCGACCCTTATTCCTACATCGGTGCTGGCCGGTTGCTGCTACACTCTGCTCTGGACGTCCTTCGGCACTTGCCTGACTCGGTGGGCAGTGCAGTTCGCTGATATGTCGAAGATAGACCGGGAAGCTGTGATTTTCAGGTAACCAGCGAACTATTTATTAATTGGATATTTTTAACTTGACTTTTAATAGAAAGTATATGTAGTATTTTCCTTCATATAGAATCTAAAACATATAAGATCTTAGATCGTTTTTAAGCCTATACCAGTTAGCCCAATTTCAATTCAATTCTTCTCACAATAAACATACACAGTTTTGAGTCTCAAAAAAGAAATGAACCGAAATTGATGTTTTCGTAACTATACAATAGCTGTAGAGATACATAGAAGCATTTTTATTTCTAAATTTGGGATGAAGGGTCTCCTTAAGATCCTAACAAGCAATGCAGGTGACTGCAAACGTTTTATTTCTTTTATATATTTTATTTCAATGCAATTAAAATCCTGAAAACTTAAAATATGGACTTGTGAAGCATCTAGGATTTACATTTCTTGTTTTTAATTTTTAAAAATATTCTTTAAATTAATTAAGTTAAAATTCAAAAACTGTCAATTTCGAGGTATTACTCGGTATTTTCAATCTAAAAACCGAAAACCTGAAATGTTAAAAATATTTGCAAAATAGTGATTTGTATTTAAAATATTTATTACTACAGTAGTTAATGTTTAAAAAAATTAAAAATTGTTTTTTAAAATTGTTTGAGCTTAAAATTATTTTTTTTATACGTGCTATCAAATAATCATAATGAAAAACCTTTTCATTAAAGGCTTTCTAAATATCATGAAAATTCATTTGATACTATTCGTTTCCAAAAATAAATTTGTTTTGAAGCATTTTTTTTAAAGAAATAATAAAAAAATAATTAAATAATAATTTTTAATAATTAATAATTTTCTAACTTTATTTTAATTAGTTATAGAATATTTTGAAAATTGAAAAGAAGAAAATGTAAATTCCACAAGTTCATATTTAAACTTTCAGAATTTTGGTTGCACTGGTAAGAAATATATATATATATAATACGTATAAAAAGTTTGCAGTCGCTTGAATTGCTTGAGTCAGGACCTTAACATAAAAAATTCAAACTTAAACAAAAACTCACTGATTACAATTTCTTCGTAAATTATTATTGTATTTTTCATTTATCTATTCCGTTGTCTGGAAAATTGTAGTGATAGAAAAGAAATGCAGAAGGATTTTTTTAAAAATGCAAATAAACCTTACGTAGATCGTAGAGACAATCATATATTAATACTATAACTTGTCCGAGTGTCTTTTGAGTGGCCTGTTCTACTTTAGAATCACAATTAACCATTTTCATAATCAAAGCATACATTTAAAATTGTTAGGAATGGAATCATTTTTTGAATTTGGTAACTAGAATATCAGAAGTATCCTAACTAAAGTTTGATTCTTAGAACTTTTAAATTAAAACTTTATTGGTTTTTAGAAAGGTCTTTAATGAATAATAATTAATGATTTACTTATTTTTTATTTAGGACAAGCTATAAAACTATTCTACCTGATAACGAATTTGAGTCCTATTTTACTTTATAGTTAAATAATTCTTTTCTTTCCAAAGAAAATGTAATTTTAATAAATTTTATAATAATTTCAGTTTATTCGTTGTGTTTATAATCTTGACGTCATTACGCCATCTGATTATGATTGACTGAAAAATAGAAAACTTGAATTATTCCTACT
The DNA here is from genome assembly GCA_023159025.1 of Thereuonema tuberculata. Lineage (NCBI taxonomy): Eukaryota > Metazoa > Arthropoda > Chilopoda > Scutigeromorpha > Scutigeridae > Thereuonema > Thereuonema tuberculata. The sequence continues at coordinate 22,306,556 of JAFIDM010000007.1, read as the reverse complement.
GCTGTTTCTGTTAAAAAAAACAAACAAATAAAACAGTGGTTTTTAATCTTTATAGTTTGGGAAGTATATACAAAATTAATAATACGGAGAAATTCACGAGGACGTGTGTCCTAACTTCGACACAGCTTTGTAGAGGCCATTACAAAAGTCCATTCAAAATATACGAGAGGAAGTTACACGAATTAAAAGGAATGACATACACAAATAAAAACACAATAAAAGGCTTTTAATATTAGTAATTTTATAAGAAATCAAACTATTTGTTTCAAATGTAAAGTAAATATGAAAGCTAAGTCATATTTAATATCAGGAATCCATTGCCATTTGATAGTTAATAACTGTTTGATGGCATCCTAAATTCAGAAAACAGTTCTTAATTTGAAAGAAAAGCTTTTGACAACTTCTGAATCGATGTGTCGGAGGCTGTGGGCGGACAATTCAAGCATTTATTACTTGACATTGTTCGATTTCTTTCTATTTATTGCTAAAATAGCCTTCTATTGTGTGTTTTTTATTTGTTTATTTCCTTTAAATCTCCATAGCTGCCTTCTTCTATCAATTGGCCATGGATTGACTTGAACTTTCCGACAAGTAATGACCTCCAGAATGTTATATCCAGAAAGTTATGACATCTCATCGTAAGTCATCACATCTAAACGTAATGTTCAGATAAAGCAGAAAAGAAAAGTTACTAAATCCAATTTTATTTTATTGATTTTTTTTTTTCCTCTTAAAAAAAAAGTCTCACATCTGAGATATCTCTCCTAAAAGGGGAGACTTGTATCCCAGCTTCAGAATCAAAGGAGGCTATCGCTTTGAAGAGGGACTGTCGAGGAGGCTTCCTTTCGTAATCTCATACAAAAAAAAAATTGATTAACTGCAAGATATTAATTTACATTTCCAAAAAAATACTTTATTATTAACTAGATTAGATTGCTTGTGAATGTGGGTGGCTTGACAGCCGAGCACGTCGAACTGAAAGATCGTTTGTGCTATCCCACGGAAAGAAGGACAAACTGAGAGAAAGGATGGTGGTAGAAATGCAGGGGAAATGGTAGAACCCCGGGAAAAACCTGCCCAGCGCGGATCGCCACCATCAACGAAACCCACATGAGAACCGATACTCAGAGGTGAGAGGGCAATGTCTTAGCGACATCGCCAACCGCGCGGCCATAGTTAATAAGTATTTTTGAATATCAAAATCGCTTTGTATTTCTTTTCGATTGTTACTCTTAGTTTGAGAAAGTTGATTCTTGAGTATCGTAGAAAAGTCATTTTATTGGGACTTGTCTTAAATATCAGCTCCAAAAGCTTCTTTCTTTACATTTATTCACATTAACGAGAACGGAAAAAAGTTTTAATATATTCGAATAATCAACACGTATTTTTAGTACTGATTACGTATTAGTTTCAACAAAAAAGTAAGTTCAATGTAGATTGAATTTCTATATTCGTGAGATGCCGCGAATTCTTGAAGCGACGAATGTAAATCATTTTGCACCTTCAGAGTTCTTTCTTTTCAGGGTAAAAATTGTGGATCCATGACAATTGATTTTGTGATCAACTACTGCTTATAATGTTATTTAAGAGATTGGGAGAGAACATTTATCTATTTCGACGATCAATCAATTTGTTTGAAGTAATTTTTTTTAATAAGGATATTCAGTTATACTAAACATAGAAATTCACTACTATTTTTCTTAATTCCACTAAACAAAAAAGTGTAATATCCGTCAAAATAAAATTAATAAACACCTATGGTACTCCGCAGTCATAACTGAAATAACATCTTCCGTCGTTAGGAAGTATTTATCGACATTTCAGATCTATTGATTATCGATATTTATATTCAGTAACACAAATTCTTAACACCAGCTGACCCGTGCGAATATTTCGCAACAAAAAAAAAAACCATCTTTGATAAATAAATAGCTGTCCTGCATATTAGTTACACACATTGTCAATAGATGGCGCCTTCTCCATTTTTATCAAAAGGTTGACTCGTGAGAATAATTCGCATGGTGTATTGATAAGTCACCGAATGGTAATGTGGAAATAAAGAAATGAACAGATTGTTAATAGATGGCGCCTTCTACATTTTTATAAAAAGATTTTAAAAATAAAGTTTTAACAAAAACATTAATTCTAAACAATTCGTTTATTTTTCGTCATTAGCGGTGAACGTAATCTTCAAAATGATATCTCAATCATTGATTTTGATGAAGTATTAAGGGAAATAAAAAAAACACCTTTGAGAAATATGAGAAGTTGACACATTTTTGGTTTTTATTGTAATAAATCGTTTATTTTTGTTAAAATATAAATCTTTGTGGGGTTTTTTTTTTATGTTTTCTTATTAAATAAACGATGAAATATCATTTTAAAGTGCATTTTTATTCAAAAAAAGGATATATTTGAAGTTTACGACGCTATAAAATTATTTGAAATGTTGTTCTGCTTTCGAGAGATAAGTCGCTTCTGTTAAAGCGTGTCTACATTTTTATAAAAAGGTTTTTAAAATAGTTTTTAATGAAAACATTAATTTTAAACAATTTTTTTTATTTTTCGTCATTAGCGGGGGACGTTATCTTCAAAATGATGTCTCAATCATTGATTTTGATGAAATATTAAGATAGTTATGGCGTACCGACAATAAAACACCTTTGAGAAATAATATATAAGGATCCTACAAAACATGGTTCTATACCATGTTCGTTTTAGATTAGATTTCAAAAAAAGTCTCGTTTAAATACAAAATCAGTTTACAAAATCATCAGTCGGGTAGCTTTTCTTGACACGTATCAGTGTTGTAGTTTCTTAACAACACGACAGCGAATGTTTTTAGATCTTTTCAAATTATTTATGCACAAATAATACAATGTATCACAACTTCATCCATTCTTGAAAAACAAGTCTATTCGTTGTTTGAGACGCTCCAAAGAAACCAAATAAAATAGTTTGTTCATTAGAGCATCACAACAAGGGAAAAAAATGCGTTTTATCATGCTATTCTGATACATCAAGAACTCTTTGCCTGAGTTCTTTTACGTAGGAAATATGGTCTTGTACGTGTATTGTTTTACTGATAGAACTGTCTTTAAGTAACGAAGTACAAGTTGTATGTTTACAATGGACCACTTGAGGATAGGCGGGGCTTCGTAGTTCCAAAATATCCCACCAGTCTACTTTTTGGCTTATGGGGGATAAACAAAGCCATGTACTTCGTTTTAACCCTAGTAGATATAGAGGCTGAACTAAAAGATTTGATTTCATGCAACGATTGTAAGCCTTCCAAAATTTTCAGATTGGATGTAGAGTTGATTATCGCCTATTGAAGAAGACGAAAGCAATATATTTTCAAAGAAGGATATAATTTAATGGATCACTTGAGGATAGGCGGGGCTTCGTAGTTACAAAATATCCCACCAGGCTACTGCTTCGCATGTGGGATAAACAAAGCCATGTGCTTTGTTTTAACCGGTGTAGATATAGAGGAAATATTATATTAAAGAAAGATATTCCAAGCGTTTTTACAGAATTATTACAATAAGGATCTGCACAGTATTGAACCATCCGTCTTGAAATATCAAAAATTGACGGTTGTTTAAGTAATTCACACAAAGTTATGTGTTTGTTTATCCCACAATCTCTCGCCGCATGTGGGATACACGTCATACGTGACGTCGATAGGGGCCTAAACCTCAAGTGGTCCATTGAATTGTTAAATGTAGATCATAAGACAATTATGAAACATGGAGGCGGGAGAAGAGGCAGTCTTAGAGTTGGAAGCATGGTTTATTGAAATATCCTCGCCTTATTTTATAACAACTTGCACGAAAGGAGAGCGCTGTTTATATTTTTCTCTAATAAAAAGCGTCTTTCTATGATTCGAGCGTTTTTATTCTCGCCAAAAGAACGTAATATTTTTGCTGAATGAAATACTCAAGCTTCAAGCAGCTGAAGAATGGCGGTTGTCGACTTTTTTTTTTTTACTCGCGAAACCTTTAAACATTATCCGTTAATCGCGACCCCCCCCCCCCCTTTTTCCGTAATTCACTTATCATCCAACCAAAAAAAAAATGAACAATCTGTAATAGTTGGTAGCTATTTAGTTTCGTATGCAAATTTGACTTGAACGCAATTACACAATTTTTACAGCGAATCTCCCAAAGACTTTTTTCGAACATTCTGGAGTTTCGGAAACTGCCAGTAAGTTTGTAGATTCCAAACCAATAGGATCGTTATTGATATAACGTACATATTAGACGTTATCAATAAATAAAATATATCTATTATATATATAAAAAAAAAAAGTTTAAATCAAAAAAATCTGACTGAAATTTCTCTATGTGAAGAATATATTTAAAGAAAAAACTTAAAACAATAAGAATTAACCCAACCAGAAACGCTAACATTAAGCACAAGAGTTGAATATTTTAAATCGGTATTATTGTGATGTAAGAAAAAAAATGACTATTTTTGCTGTGTTTATTTCCAGATCTTATCGATTCGTTTGTCCTTGAACTGTTCTTGCAAATGAATTATTTACAAAGGAATAAAACGTACAGTGGTTTGATTTTGGCTTCTCTTAAACCCCTCCTGTCCCATCCAACTTTATTGTCGAATATTGTGTTATGGTAATTGTTATCGGATGTTAATGGAAACGACACTGAAGCATCTTCTCTTGCCTGTTAAGAATTGATTGGCTCCTGGTTTTATTATTGATTTCCAAAGGAAGAAAGAGTTATTTTGGGATCAAATATATTGAATATCAATTTTTAGATATTATGAGACACATTAAAGTGTAATTAAAATTATAAATTTCTATTAGATCAAATTAAAATGGGAGAAAAAAAGATAATCTTATATCCCTAATAAATTGTTGTCCAGTCAAATTTTATTTATTTATTTACGTTCTTTTTTATTTATTATCTTAATTAGTTAAGTTTTACATCAAGTTTTCGTTAATATAATAAATTTTTTTCCCCCTCTATTTTTCTTTAATGTTTTCTTTTATTCATTTTCTTTTAGTGGTTTTTTTTTTTTCCTTCCATCCCTCACCCTTCTCCCTTCATAGGGAATAAGTTTACGCTTCGATTTCGTGTATGTTTCATAGATATCTTATATAAACTCTGCAGATTTAAATATTAGTATGTTTCAACGCGCTAATCTTAGGAACTACCAGTCCGATTTGAAAAATTCTTTTTGCATTAGATAGCCGGTTTATTGCGGAATGTTATAGGCTATACAACATCACGCTACGACCAATACGAACGGAGCAGTAAACATAAATGTCAACCAACGGATGCGGCTTGGCCGCACGACGAGAATCGAACATTACCGAGAAGGGCCGAATTTAACATGGGTGACACCGCGAGGCACAGCTCGTAATTTACAAAAGGATTTTGAGGTCGGTTAAATTGTATTAAAATAATATAATTTTAAAAGTTTACTTTTCTTGCAAGGTATCAAATGTTTTCTTATAACTTTTAATGGTACCACTATTTTGTTATTACATTTCATTATTAAAAAGATATCTTTAGCCTCTACTATCACTTCAGCCAACTCACAATTTTATCTCCCTGTCGTAGTAAATTTGCTTTTTTTTTAATCTCTCTACAGTAATAACTCGAAACAGCTGTTCTGGGATGCCACAAAATCTTCTTTATTGATATTTCATGTTGTTTGTTTTTTGTAATTGAAATTATGAGTCCATTTACTTCATTTGTAGCACTTCTGCTCATTTAATTCCTTTCAATTAAGTTTAGTTTTTATGTTTTTAATTGTAGAACATTCTACTTAGTGTTTCTCCGATTCAAATTAAAAAATTCCCTCTAATGTATTTTCCTCGTTTTAGATGATGATAAAATAAAAAAAGCAATTGTTTGTCTTTTGTAGAATGACAGAAACAGTTACTGATATCTTATCAGCTACTCGACTGCAGAGTAAACAACAAAATTAAACTGGGGAAAAAAAGTTATTGATCCATTGTCTCTGCATAACAGGAACAAAATAGTAAATATAAATCAAATAATGAAAAAAACAAAAAAAACACGTAATTGTAAAAAACCCTAACACAAGTGAAAATCCATGTAAATAATATTGAAGTATTACTTATTAAATTACATTGACTATTGGTTTAAGAATTTTTTAATAATAAAAAGAAACAGAATACACATGAAATTCAATTTTTTTTAATATCTTTTTTTTTTAAGTTTTAAAAATATGTAATTAAGTTAATTTTAATAATTTAATAATAAAATAAATCAACGTGTAACCATAAGTTTGGTGAAAAAAAAATAAAAGTACACATAAATAAATAAAGGTTTTCGCACCCTGAGCTGTTTCAACCTTTCTTCGGATAAGATTTATCCTTGCTGATAGCTCAGAGTACGTGACAAAGATGGGGTGACCATTTCAGCTCGCCGAAAGCACCAAACAATGATCATCGCACGGTCTCAAATTCTGTTCCTTTCTTAAATTCTGTTGAGGCCGGCGGTTCACGGTGAATTATCATTCTTGTGTTAATTTTGTTGAGGACCACTTCGGGGAGCTCAAGTATCAACCCCATCTTTGTCACTCACTGTGGCTGGAGAAAGTCTGAAAAAGTCTGAAAAGGCTGAAACAGCTGTCCTAGACATGATAGCTTAGAGTGCGAGAATCTTTGTTTTATTTATGTCCACCGGAAGTTGCATGTTTTTTTTTTTTGTTTTTTTTTTTTAATTTTTTTTTCAGTTAAACAAAAAACTTTTTAAACAAAACAAAATAAGAAACAAGGGCAGCACAAGAATAAATAAATTGTCTTTCTGATTTAATTATCGGAAGGAATCGGGAACGACCATTCGTCCTGCAAGCCCGAATCCGCCTTCCCTGATATAAGACCCAGAAAGGCAAGATCTTAAGTGAAGCCACCGTCACACCTGGCAGTGACCCCTGAAACAACAAAATCATCAATAACAAATATTGTGCTGATTTGTACAACCAAAAACCTTTTCCTAATAAATGATAGAAATTGAAGAATTTTTTACAAGGAAATTAAAATTAAAAGGTGAATTATCTAAGGAATACTTTTTAATTCTGAAAAATTAAAAAGATTAAAATTGCCAAAAAAAAATTGTTTGAAAGATTAAGCAGACAATAGCAAATGAAAAGTAATTACTTGTGATCTGTAATGATAGCTCATTTTTTAAATGACTACATATATAAATAGCAAATCCCTCCCCAGTACGATAAGGATATGTATGTATAACTTTATCAAAATAGAGGGAGGGGAATCTCAATAGGCTGGTAAAGATAATATGAGAAAAGGGAAATGAAATTAGATCTTTAGTTTGATGTGACCAGTGAGAATATATATTTATATAAATGTCAATATGTGATTTCGATGTAGGGAGAGTACATTTAAAGATAACAATGTTTAAGTAAATAGATCTTTTTTTTAAAAAAAAAGTGAAGGTCTTTTAACAAATTTTATTTTATCGTTCAGATTTATTAAAAAAAAAATTCCAATATTACCATTCTTCTCTAAAATCTTTCCCAAATACAAAATAATATAATATACAAAAGGAACTTATCAGATTGAAAATTTGTTATCAGTACTTAAAAATAAATATTAATAAAAGTATTTCTCTACAGAATTTTTATAAGCAAAACTTTATTTAAAAAAGAAAATAATTTATAAAAAGTACTACTACGTTCAAGAAAATTAACTATTCCAATAAATTTAATTGAAGTTTTTTTTAATTTTACTTTAAAGTTATCTTCAGAAAACTGCGTAAAAATTAAAATACTAAAATTCAACTTAAAAACAGCTACATTTAAACTTATTAAAACTTTTAATTCGTCGATCTACAGAAATTTGAATACATCGGGAGTTAGCCTTCTTCAATTCTAATCCTTTAGGCTGCGTTGGCTCTTTAAATAACAAAGTATTTGTATTTATTTTTTAATTGTATTTTGTATTAAACAAGTCAACACAGCCTAAAGGATAAGAACTAGAGAAAGCTAACTCCCGTAACGGTGTTCAAATGTCTGTAGATCGACGAATTAAAGTTTTAATAAGTTTAAATGTAACTGTGTTTTTATATTGAATTTTATTTTAGGTTACTTAAAAAAAAGTCCAGTGTTGTTCGGATTTAAAAGTAGTACATAAATGAAAAGAAAAAGAAACAATTATATAAACTACTTATAATTTTTCTTTCTTTCTTTTAGGGATTAATTGGAAAGGTTTTACAACCAAAATGGTTTGAATTAAATTTTTAATTAGATCACTGCTCCAAATAAAATTGATTTGTAACTGAATTACATCACATTAGTTCTCTATAGTTTTTAAATACGATAAATTAGTCTAAAGCAAATTTCACATTTCCTATTAGAATCACAATGTCTGTCACACGAAACAAATCCTCTCCTAATAAAAACTAAATTAAACTTATTTTTAATTATTGTAATCACAGAGAAAGAAGAATGGCCAAATATGGCGAAAAACGGATCACTTAGTTGATCCTGGAAGAAAGCAATATGGCCGCTGCAAAAAAGCAATATGGCCGCGTCATAAGAACAGTTTACTGTAAGACCTGCACAGCCAAGCTACAGGTATAAATTGGAACGTTTTTCGCTAGTTTAAGTCGGTGTGGTGGAATATGTATTACTAGGAGGACCTGTTTTTACTATAAATGTGTCCCATTTGAGAATTGTCAACGAGAGAAAAGCGATGCGACTGCAATGGGTTTTTCTCTCAAGGGCATTTCCTTTTTCTTGTCCGAAGCCCCTTTTGGATATGGATTATATTTATAAAAAAATTGAATAATATAAAAATAATAATAAAGTACATAGGTATGTTAAAGATACAAAGAATAAAAAAAATAGAAAATCTTGTTCTCTTCTACTTTCCAGAAAAATAGAAATTATTTACGATGCTTTGCGGTAGATGTACTGAGAATACATGGAAGTAGTATCCCATAACCCATGGTTTTCTTCTATTTTTGTGTTTGGTGGCGCCGTAAATAATTATACTAGTGAGAAAGTAAGAGCCTATTTTTTATTGTTCCTTTGATGATTTGAATACTTCACAAAAATATCTTCCCTACTTAGAAATCGAATAACCTCAGTGTTGGGAAATTTTCAATATTTGATTGAATATTGAACAATCAAATTTTGTTGAATGACATTTTTAGAATCTTCCTTCTCTTATTATCATTAAAACGTTACTTTGTGTCCAGTCTCACATCTCGGCCTCTTTCATTATGTTTCGTTACATATTAAAGATGACAATTAATAACAAATAATAAATCATAAGTTCTTTAATTTTGACATTTATTTACTGCCCTGTAAGTTGTTGATGAACGAAAGTAATTCCGTATCTTTGTGTATTTTTCAGATGCTTTTCTGGTTTTTTCTTAATGTACGCCGTCGCTCAGATACTGAGTAGTCTCCTCGAAGCTGTGATAATCAATCCGACTGGCGGTTCGACAGCCTATTTGAATCCCAATCAGGTGGACGTGTGTGGGATGACGTACTGTGAACACACGCTCTACGTGTATCTGCGACCTCCTTGTCCTTCTCCGGTTGAAGGCGAGACCTCCTCGGACAAGCTAATAGTGGATGGGGAAGAAGGGGTACAGAACACGACTTGTGTACCTCTCGGTGATAAAGCCAACCGTATCTCCGTGTTCTCTAACTTCGGTACCAATCCGAACGACATTTATGCTCTGGGAGGATGTTATGTGGTTCTGGCTGCAGTGGCTTCTGCTCTCATTGGTTTTCTAATAAAATTACCGCGCAGGGACAGAGTGGTTAGAAGTGATTCGCCCGTCCACGAGTCCAAACTGAGGCAGGTGTTCCTCGGTCCTGTTGTGGAGACAGGAACTGTTCTGAAGACACTCCCTCTCCTCATACCACTGGGATTTGTCTCTTTTTATTATGGACTGATCGAGTTCTTCTTGAACTATGATTACATTATCGTAAGTATATGCTTTTCTATATATGTGATTTTTTTTTATAAAAGTTTCAATTCAAATATCGGGATTGATTTCAGGAAGAGGTTCGTAGTTTATTAGATACATGTACGTAATAAATGCGTACAGTATTAAAATTATTTAAGAATTAAAATAAAACTATTGTATCCTTAGTAAAGCATACAATACTTGAGATCTAGAAAGATTCTAAATAAAGTATTGTATGACTAATACTCATAACGAACTACAAAACTTAAAGGCAATATTTCGTCCTTTTTACAGGACTTTGACGAGCCATTTTGTTCTAAACTAAACAATAATATCACAACTCAAGAATTCACAAATTTTACAATAATAGAACGTGACACTTAATCACGCTCAAATTATTAAAGCCAAATAACAATATTAGAAGTTAATTCTTTAAATTTTAAAAAATATTAAAATTTTTAAAGTCCTTTCCTGATATAATCTTCTAATTCCTGATATAATCTTCCAATGTCCTTGTGATTTTAGAAAATTCCTGATATCATCTTCTAATGTTCTTGAGTTTTAGAAAATTCCAAATATTTTAATAAAACTTTCAAGATATAAGCCTATTCTTTAAAAAAAACTCTTTTCAATAACATTTATGAGATTTTAAGTTCTTCTTTTCTCCCCTTGCTCACTCTATCCCTGCAGGCGCGGAGATAATGAACTCAAACAAATGCATACACTTTTCATAAATCCTCTTCTAATCTTGAAACCTCTATTAAACATATAAATTCTTGAACTGTTGTCTTCCATCACCAAATCTTCAAATGAGATTCATAATTACTTAATTTCTCAAATACTTTCAATAACATTTAATAACTAATACTCATAACTAACTACAAAACTTAAAGGCAATATTTCGTCCTTTTAAAATTTAAAGAATTAACTTCTAATATTGTTATTTGGCTTTAATAATTTGAGCGTGATTAAGTGTCTCGTTCTATTATTGCAAAATTTGTGAATTCTTGAGTTGTGATATTATTGTTTAGTTTAGAACAAAATGGCTCGTTAAAGTCCTGTAAAAAGGACGAAATATTGCCTTTAAGTTTTGTAGTTTGTTATGAGTATTAGTTATTGAAAGTATTTGAGAAATTAAGTAAAGTATTGTATGCTTTACTAACTACTTTCTAGATCTCATAAAACTTCATTAGCGAGGAATCGTCCTGTTTTTAAGGGAAAATATACATAAAATATTTTAAGAAAGTAAAGTTTGAGGGACGATGTGTACAAAATTGTTTTAACGACTTGTCTTTCAGTGCAATGCTTCCTACAATCCCAGCAGATTTTTATTGATACAAAATTGTCTAAATAAGTGGATAGCCTTGGTTTATGGGCGTAATCTATCTTTTTAGCCATTAATTTACGTGAGGGCTTTGGGTTTATATTAGTACAGTTTGGACGAGCTACAATAATTTGCCTAGAAATAAAAGATGTATTCTTATGTAGATAAAGTGGAGTTCGGATCTGTATCCATTTTTTTCCCCCCAACACTCGACTTAAATAGCTAATATACTCTTATTTAAGGAAAGGATTTATGTAGGTATAATTAATGATTTTAAACGCACAGAAGCTATCGTTATTCGTGTTAACCTTCATTCTTATTTTTCAAGATTTAATGTTTAAACAAAACACATCTTTCTTACATTAAATAAAATGTGAACAAAATACTTAAGATGGATTAATCAGATTTTCAGTTGAGTTATTTTATTGAGTCTCGAAAGAAGAGTAAGGATTTTATATACATGAAACTATATTTTGGCTCAAAATGCACTCGAATCTTCCTGAAGAGAATTTAAAGTTACCTTTAATACCATTAACATTGCGTAAATCCTAAGCTTCGAAGCGAAGTCTTTTCTAGACAGTCTTTTCGAGTCAATTTAAAGGAGGAAAAAGGATGTTTTCGTTCTTTGTTGGTTCTTTGTAATTTCTAAAATATGGCATTTTTATATAAAAAAACAAACACACACACAATGATTTTTTACTTTAAAAACATAAAAAAGAAAGGCGAAGAGGATTCAGAATACCCTTAAAAAAAAAAAACCCACAGGGAATCTTTTGAGGCTGTGAGGGTATACTAAGAAAATCATGAGTTGGGAGATAACGAAATACAAAAACGCAACATAAATCATAGATGAGAATCGAAAAAAAGCAGGAAGAAAATGAATATACAGTTATTTCTGTACGTGCAGTTTGTAATGTGGGTTATTCCATGTCAAGTCATCCAGGCCATGTCACCCACTACCTAGTTGAGAACTGAGATTTTGTGTACTGCTATTATACTTAATTTCATGAACTTTTGCCAATTTTTATTGCTTTATATACATTCTGTTGGTAATAATAGCAGAAAGTTTGATGCAATTTGGTACTTCAAAGCGAATTGTGAAAATTTGAAAATTGGCTGCAGTTTTTAAATGGAAACAAGTAGGATGACAATTTTTTCCCTGAATATGCGTTGTGACATGTAGTTTATGAAAACATAAAAGAATTGGCCATATAAAATTTTTTTTAATTGTTTTATAATTTTTTTTGTTTTTTTTTTTGGTTAATTTAAAAAAAAAATTTGGACACTTGCTCTACTCCGAAAATCCTTGAAAAAATTAGGAAGTGATTTACAAATAGTAAAGTTTTGTCATAAAAAAAATCATTTTGTAGAAATGAATTGTTCTTACCAAAAAAAAATCGTGAAAGAATTGGCCA
>JAFIDM010000007.1:22269902-22290317 GCA_023159025.1 Thereuonema tuberculata | reverse complement strand
ATCTTTCATAGGAGTAACTGAATTCTTTCAGAAAACAATAAAACAAAACAATTGGCGAAAAACCCGCGCTATACAAGGTCTCATAGTTCACCAGCTCTTCACCATACTGTTATTAGTTATTTACAGCATTATAATTAAATTATTACTGATTATAAATGATCATTAAAACTTAATAAATTATTATTATTACTTATTTTTATTTTACTGTTTTTTTTTTTTTTTTTTTTTTTTTTTTTTTTTTTTTAATTGATCATTTACTTAATTTTATAAATACTGTTCCGGTATTTTTTTTCTTTCCCAAGTATTATGTTTTAACTAAAATATGCAAATGTGAACATTCAAAATTTGCATTTTAATGAGAAATTTAACAAATTTTTAGACAGATAAATGAGAAACGATATTTACTAATAAATTAAGATGAGGAATTAAAACCACTAGTAGGTGAAAATAAGAATATGATAGAAGAAATAGTTGTGAGTTATTTTAAAAGTAATGCTTTTTTTTTTTTTTTTGTTGTTGTTTTAGCTGAGACCCTGAGACGGCCGTTTCGGACTTGTTGGGTTTCTTCAGCCAGGGCTTTCCATCTTCAACTATTATTATTTACTTTTATTTTGTTATTGCTAAGAAGTTTTACCAGCTTAAGTTTAAAAGAAATAAACTACGCTTTTTATAAATATTAAAAATTAATACTCCGTATTTAAAAAGAGGAAATCAACATTAGCAAAAATAATCTTTCATATTAATAATAATCTTTTTTAAATTTCATAAAATCAACTAGTTGCATAAAAATAAAATTAAAATTTTTTTGGCATCGAATATTGTTTAATTAAGTTATCAATTATACTTGAATTAAATCAAATTAATATGTATGTCTTCGAATTTTTTTTATAACAGCAAAACAAGAAATTAATTTTTAAGTGAAGTATTTATTTTTTTTTTAATAAATAAAGAATTTACGTAATTCAAAATAATATTTATACATTTTAAGAAATCGTTTTATCCTTATTACTTCATTTGTTTCATTATTGTACTTAATTTTTACTGAAAATGTCTTTATTTTTTTGTTTTTTACTTTTAGGCTTATGTTCTCTGTAGTATCGGACGCCATTATGCTGGTCTTCTGTCGTTCTGTGAAGGTATCTTCATGGTTTTCACGTCAGCCATATTGATTTGGCTTAATCACAGGTTTAATCGAACCTGGGGAATGTTACTGGCTTTATTTCTGACCTTCCTTATCGTTATTTCACTGCTTGTCTTCTATCCAACGCCATCAACAAAACCAGTGTTTTTCATCTTATCATTTATGTGGGGAATCGTAAATGTCACTTTTCTCGTCTACCTACACAGTAAGTTTCTATTTTTATTTCTTATTTATTGCTTCTGCATTAAAGGAATGGGATTCATTCCAAGGCAAAAGCGTTAAAAAAAGTTACCGTATTTGTTCACATGTGAGCCCCATTAAAATTAAAATTGAAGAGCAACACCTGGTTGTATAGCTAAGCCTTTTAAATGTCGAATTTTGTTGCAGCATTTTGGAGCTATCGTTCCTCAATATTCCTCCCTTACTAAGTGTCCTAAAACTGAAGTTACCTGTCGACTATAGTCCGTTCACTATATTTATGGAGGCACGTTACAGCTCCATATATGGTGGACGATGGAGCATTAGTCACTCCGCGTAGTTTTCGTTTACTACTTTTGAACCTGGCGGCTCCTGAAAACAGATCTTTGTTCGTTTGTGCCAACAAAACCTTGAAAAGTCAATCTAGAGGAATCGTTTGAAATCTTTATTGTTATTTCAAGTCTAAAATAATAAATATCCAACATTGTAGGATGACGATGAGTACAATGTAAACAATGAAACAACAACATCCCAGAAGCGACCAAGCAATAACCCTAGTGAAGAAAGGAAATAATAACGATTGGTTTGCTGTGATCACGTGCCTCCACAGATTTACTGAATGGGCTATTGGTAATTTAAATCTAAAATTTCTGATAATTTGGACTTTTTACATCAATATTTGGTTAAGTTCTAGACCAATGCTTCTTAATCACAGTACAACGATTGATCGTTAGATGTCACAAAATTTTTGAGGCATAGTTATTAAAGAAATGATATAAATTATGATAAAAATGTTATTACATTGGGATATTAGAATTTTCGTAAAATATGATTGGGAGAAATGTCCATGAAAAATTTTGACTTTCGTAAAAAGTTATTTTTTAACAAATGAGAAAATCAAACTTATGATCAGTGGTTCTCAAATTGAGTTTGTTCTCAGTGGTTAATTCTTAATTTTATATAAATATAAAAACTTATATATAATTTTAATGTTAATTTTTTTTTTAATCATTCGATATAATCCTATGTCGTAATTTTTAAAATACTTGATAGATGGCTTGACATTGGGGGATGTAGCAAATAGCGATTCTTACATGATCTCCTGGCATCTGTTATACAAATTTGATCTATTTTATTGGGTTGGCCAAAAAATTCGTTCGGTTTTTAAGTGAAAATAAGACATTTTTCATGCTCAATAAAAGTATTGGAGACAAACGTCTTCAACGGTTTGTTCCACTGTTTTCTGCCATCTTTCAGGCAACTTCGTAATTCCATCTTCCAACAACTTTTTTTATCTTTTTGAGCAAAACAAATGTCTTCCAGGGAATCGAATTTTGTCCATTAAGAGAATTCTGTAAGATCGAAATAAATGCAAATCCAAGGGTGCAATGTCTGGTGAATAGGGCGGATGAATCAGAACTTCCCAGCTAAGCTGTAACAGTTTTACCTGGTCAACATAGAAACATGTGGTCTTCCATCTTCAATATTACATTGGGACAAAAAAATTACCAATTTTGATCAGTTTTTGTTTTACGCTGATATGACAGCTGTCACAATACAATCTAACAAAATGATATCGAATGACGTTAAAGACATCTAAGCGCTTTTAGAGCTCTAAAAAATAATAAAATACCTAAAAAATTTTAGGTGGCTAATTAAATTTCTCAAATGCTTTCTTCAGTTAACTTCTAGAACGTTCTTTGCAACTTTTATTTATATAATAAAAAAAATTAATCTCTTTCATACTCTACATTTGTTTTGTTTCTCCATTTTCAGGTCTTTTCGGCTTTCTGGGCTACATCCAGTTGGAGTCTGCATTTTCTAACCTCGTCCTATGGAGTAACATTGGTCGTCTTCTTGCTTTCTCATATTCCCACTTTATATGTGTTAGTGATAAAGTGTACGTCCTCTTAGCCTTTCTGTTCTTCACAGCTGCCGCTTACTTAATAATTGAGTTTCTTTATCGTCGCCCACGATACAGAAGCAGGAGGAAAGTGACTCCAGTTCCCTCAGGACCTTTAGGACCCACACCTTCCTATATAGCTACGATGCCTCCATCCGCTTATCAAATCTCTGGGCCATTGAAAAAACAACCTTTTTATCAAAACTCTAAAAATCCTTTCGATAGTCCAACACCTCCAGGATATATCTCCACCAATCCATTTGAGAATGCTACTCCTACACCTCCAGGTCCAACGCCTGAGCCCCAGGGAAAAACTCCTGTTTCTGACGCCCAAAAATCCGTGAAATCAGCGGGTTCCAATAGGAGTAACTCCAAAGAACCTATAACTGAGGCACTTCACAAAGCCTCAGCTACAGCAAGGCTTTCACGCTCTGGAACTTTCTCTATCACTCCAGAACCAACAGTTCCCTCCTCACCCAACAAGGCATCACCGACCCCCAGCAAAACAGAGCCGTCGTCTCCCAAAAAGACTTCATCCCCCAACAGGACAGAACCATCTTCCCCCAATAAACCAGATCCCACTTCTCCCAATAAGACAGAGCCATCATCGCCGAGTAAACTAGAATCATCCTCTCCAAATAAAACAGCGCCACCTTCTCCTATCAAAACACCAGCTCCTGCTACCCCTTCTTCTCCCAAAGAGAATACAAATGAATCTAAAACTCCTGTCCCCGAGACTACAGACAAACCTGAAGACAAAGAAAACAGTGAACCACAAGAACCATCGTCCACAACTGCTCCAGTATCTTAAAAATAGAATATTAATGAATAAATTGAGCCGTATGGTGTCAGACTTTGCATGATACTGCCTTCTAAATTATTTAACTGAAATTCAAACTTGCAAACCGTGAAATTAGAAAGGCCCAAAGTGGTAGCAAAGACTTATAAAAAAAATGGCAAACATTACCTAAAAAAGAAAATTGGTGTTAATGTGTAGCTGTGTCCGAATGTTAAAATAGCAATAGCATCTATACAGTAATGTGCAGTGTTACCAAATTTGAATAAAAAAGGCTTGCAATTTTGATACCAGTGACAGTTAAACATCAACAAAAACAACAATCGTAATAACAGTAGCACTAAAATATCAAGAAGAAATCGGGATTTGATCATTGACACCTGATGCAGAACGAAAGGTATTACTTTTTATTTGAAAGAAACTGTGAATTCGACAGCAGTTATCAGTCTAAAGTAAATTAAATGCATTTTCTAAATAATTCAGCAATTATAAAAAAAGTAAAACAGGTTAAATTTATGAAATACTACAACGTAAAAGATCCTAAATATGTTTTAAAGACTTCAACTTGGTGGTAAAATACTTAGGGTTGCTTTGAGATAGGAAAAACAAATACTTTGCTGTTCTAACCTATTAGGCAACGTAAGAGATTTTAATATCTTAACAAAACAGGTTCATTTTCTGAAAACTTTGAAGTGTATGTTGTCTTTATATTAAGTGAATGTCTGGTGTTTTCTTTCTTATTCATCATTTTGAGTTAAAATTTCAAAAAAACAGATATGATTTGCTTTATATTTGCGATAACCTTTACACAGTGGTTTACTGAGAAGCATCCATTCATAAACAATAACTCAAAACTTCTTAAATGCACTAGAATTGTGTGAAATTTATTGGAATTATTTTTCCCAATCTCGACGACTGATGTTAGATTCACATCAAAAGTAATTTACTTAGATTTCTATTTTTTCTTTATCAAACTTATGAAAAACGTTGTTTATCTTAAGATTTTAGACAATAATGAACGCACAAATTCAGGACATAATCAAGATATTAGTTAATCTTAGATGACGGTTTCATGTCCAGTGCATTTAAATGACTCTAAAAATGTGTATCATTCATTTTCAATAAACGAAACAAAAATGAATCTTACCCCAAAAAGTACAATCCACCAGTTGTTCACGATTTTATCAATTTCTTCTGATTATTGGTAACTTAATGTGAAATAGTTTCACCTATAAATATGAATTCTTTTATAGTATTTTTGTAGTACCTGTTTTATCAATGAAAAATTCGTAAGTTTTTAATTCAATACTAAAACCACAATTTTACTTTAACCATAGGTTTGAGATTTCTTAATATTGGATTTGCTTAGTAAAGAATTCATACATTCAATAAAAACGTTCTTACGTTTCAAAATGTCAACATTTTTCATGAATAAAAACTAAATACAATGTTTTCATTTAATTTTAACTATTTTGTTAATAAATATTTAAGGAGGAAATAAAAAGAATTCAGAAATAAAGGTCATACATAGCGACATAATTATAGTAAAAGCTGAAAAAGTATATTTTCTGTTTCATTGGTCATATATCAAAATTCTAAATTGTAAAGAGCTCGTCTTGACTAAA
The DNA here is from genome assembly GCA_023159025.1 of Thereuonema tuberculata. NCBI lineage: Eukaryota > Metazoa > Arthropoda > Chilopoda > Scutigeromorpha > Scutigeridae > Thereuonema > Thereuonema tuberculata. The sequence continues at coordinate 22,284,654 of JAFIDM010000007.1, read as the reverse complement.
CTTCTTATGTCTCGCTTTTTCTCGGGTCTTGCGAGATTTCCCGTGACTTTGCTACAGAATCACAACTTCAGTCAATTTATTTGAATCTAGTTGATTGTCATTATACTTATTTCTGAACGTATATTTCCACAATTGAAAAAAAAATTGGAACGTAACCACTTAAAATTTCCAAATTACCAATTTCAAAATTTTGGGATTAATATTAAAGACAATTTTTCAATATTTCTTCCATTCTTATTTCGAGAGGTTTATTCTTATAATAAATTTTATGAAGAGATTGGTCTGTTTTATATAATGTATATGAAGCAAAAATGATACTTTCGAATCAGTTTCCAGATTTCCTTTTTTTTTCCTTAAGGTGATAGAGTATTCCAGGATATTTCATTGCAGTCTGTAACGTGTCCTAAATGTTGTATTTCTCATTTCTTAGTGTTTAGCCCTAATTCTGAACGAAGCGTTTTATTTTGTTAAACGCTAAATCATGCATGTATTCATAAATTTTGTATAATAGAGATTTAGAAATAAAAAGTAAATTTAACAAAATTGATGTGCAAACTTATTTTTTTTTTTATCATCATTCTGATTATTTTACATGTATTTTTTGTTTGGTTGGATGGTCTGCCGCCAAACCATTGTACCATTTGCCCAAATAGTCATCTACACACTCATGATTAGCAACTTCTGACCTATGCAATATAAAAATTAAGAGAAATAAATAAATCACGAAATCTCACCATTGGTAATTTAATTCACTGAAGCCAGGTTCAGAAAAAGATCGTGAGTGACGTCAGGCGTAGGAATCTGTGGTGGCGAGATGGTGTAAGCATCCGTCTTTCATGCTAAGGTTCGCTGGAACGATTCTCCTATCTGCCTTTTTTGTTTTCTTTCTCCCTTTCCAGTTTTTTAGTTTTTTTTAATTAATTTTATTTAAATTACGCACATTTTAATTTTATCCTCGCCAGTCAAATCACAGGACCACGCAAGACTGACCTTTACCATTAACTTGTGAGCTAGTGGAGGCAGCCATGATGTGAAGTAGTTCGACAACTTAATAACCAATAGCATGATTGATTTTTACTAGTTTGACAATTACCACAAAAAATAATTTTAAACACTTTATTAGATATCAGTACAAACTTAAAGTAATTTCACATCTTACAAAACCTTTTGCTTGCAGAATGATAATTACAGAAAGGTGAACTCATATGTTTCGGGCTGACTGATAATGTGTAACTTGGTTCAATGACGTCATTCCTGATCTTTTTCTGAAACTGGATTGTAGATGACGAAATTACAAATGAAATACGAATTAAATAATAGATCAAAATATATCCCCATATTTATAATTTCGTCATTAAATTGTTAACAATGCAAATAATTACAAACTAATAAATAATACAATATTCTTAAAGAAAAGACGTTTTAGTATAAAATGTAGATCAAACAAATAAAGACCTTTGGTTTTTGCAAAGTCAATATTAGAATTGATGAAATATCACTTGCTTTTTTATTATAATTTTTTTTTTTTAACATTTTAATTCTTTTCATGTTTTTATATTTAATTTTTGTTATTTCTTTTCAGGCTTTCATCTTAATTCTGTTTTCGTTGGTTTATTGTTAAATTTGGGTTAATTGTGCTATCGTATTTTTTATGTATTAAGTCATTTTATGCTCACTTTAAAATTTTTAAAATTTTATATTTTTATTCTTTTCAGGTTTTTCCTATTTATTTCTGGTTTAGGTTAACTTAGCTCTTTATTTTCTTGTTATTTGTTATTAAATAACTTTATTTTTAAGAGAAAAAAGTTTAACGTGTAGTTTTAAATGTTAAGAAAAGGGATTCTTTTCCCAACCTGCACCAAAGAAAAGAAAATGTTTGGGGGGGGGGCAAAAAAAAAATCCCCTTTCCTTTAACATTTAAATCTACGCATTAAGATTTTTCTCTTACGATTATTCATATTTTGGTGGCTTTTTGTTTATAATTTAATAGCCAATTGTGCCCGTAAGTTTGTACATTCTGAACCTGTCATCGGTGGAGTTTGTTTAGCTGATGAGTCCTAAAGAGGACGAAACGGTTGTCCCGGTGACAGCTCAAGATGCGAAATGTTTTTGGTTACTTCGTGCCTCCCGTTATCTTTTTGTTGAATTATTAGACATGTAAAATTTGTTTTAACTTAAAAAATATTTTTATTTTATAAAAAATAAAACAATCCAGAGTTAAAATTGTCTGATCCTAAGGGATTTATAATATGGTGACAAAAGGATATTTCAACGATTTTTGTAAAATGGAATTGTATCAATACTCTATCTTAGAATTCATATTGAAATCAACAACAAAATATAGGTTAAAATTTAAGGATATACTTTTTCAGATCCTGATAAAAGTAATTATTATTATTTTATTTTTTGTAATATTCTTAAGCCTTTTCTTAATTTTTAATTTCGCTAACTTTTACTCCTCTGTATGTTTTGAGAACAATGTTCTTATTGTTGCTATGACACGGAATCCATCGATTTTTCACTTAGTATCAGTTTCGGTTTTGCTTCACCCAGTTTGTGAATTCCCTGTTTGTACGAATCTTATTTCTCTGCTGATAACAATAGAACCGAAACGAATATGTCCTCAGTTCCCTATTTAGATTTCGAAGTGAGAAATGAATTTTTCAACGAAGATGTTGAAAAGTTAGCGAAAAGAATTGTTCCTGATTGGAGAAGGCTTCAAATAAACATTAAGGTAAGTTATACGTATTTAAGACGAAAATAGTTTACAAACCTTCACACACTTTTCCAAGCCAATCTCATTTCATATCTTTTCTAATATATTTAAATTTCGTATGATCTTTGAAAATGCCAATTAATACCGTAGGTGTTTATTCCCTCACGTGTATAGCTTTCAAATGGGAGGGGGGGGGATTCAGTGGCGTAGCGTGGCGGGGGCGTTGGGCTGGCAAAATTTCACAGTAAATAATATCTTGTAATCTGGACTAAAAATTTTAACCATTTCTTTTCATATTTTTATCGCACCTACAATTCGAACCGATTAAAATGAGCATGGAACTTTTTATTATTTTAATCTGTGACGGAACCGGGGAATCCCCTTTATTTAAGTGAGTGGAAGTCATTTCGCTCGCTCTAGCGACTGGCAACACCATCTGTACTAACCGAAATTGACGAACAGGACTTCAAGCTCGAATGAGTTCAACTACGGGCTTTCATGGCTGCCACAGGCGGCGAATTTGACCTACGCCCCGGGCGGCTGAAACCCACTGGGTGGATTACAGCTTATTACGTACATCTGACATTCTTTATTCATTGTTCTTCGAGATTGGTTTTAAAATATAAGTATGTAAATGATTGTCAAGCTTTTCGTCGGGTTCACGATGGCTCAACAATCCTTAATTTAAATTTTAATGTACAGTGTGGGCAGAAAGTTCCCTTCTTATGTAGTAATAAATGTAAATATTTAGCATTGAATGTTTTCAATTGTTGACGTTAGAATGCAGGTCTTAAGTGTTGAAAATGTTGTCTTTTGGACGAAAGAGAACCCTCATGATTACACTGGAGTTGGAGAAGAATCCACCTCACGTAGTGATATGGGCTGCGATGACATGACGTTGTTTGGATCACATTTTTTTGACTGTCATCTTAATGGCGAAACTTCTTTACATATGTTACAAACATGGTTAATCCCACAGCTTCAAGACGAAGTTATCATGAACACGTACGGCTACAGCAAAATGGCGACCTGCTACAGCAGGATCTGCTCACTTCGCTCTTACTGTGCGTGTGTTTCTTCATGAACATTTTCCAGGACGCTGCATTGGTCGCGATATTCCAGCATCGCCAGCTCCATTAAAATGAACTCGTGATCTCACGACGCCTGACAATTCATTGTGTTGCGAGTCATGAAGACCTACGTGTCTGAACATCTTTATGCTACAAATGAAGAATTGCTCAATGCAGTTGAGGACGCATTTCGAACCATCACACCGGACATGTTCCAAAAAATGTCAAGGAGGACGTGGCGGAGTATGAACTTGTGTGTACAGCATGATGGCGAACACACAGACGCATTGGACACTTAATGTGTAAATATTTCCTTAAAATATGACTACCCATTAAGGGGTACGGGAACTTCCCGGTCACACTGTAGTATCGTATTTTTTAGTTATCCAGTGATACTATTCTTGGAAAGCGATACTAATCTAAGATAAAAATATTGAGTCTTAGATTAGGAATTTTGCACTTAAAAAAAATAATAATAATCAGTGAGGCCAGTTATTCATGGCGTTACTCACTCTAGCGGAAGATTCGATACTATTTAGGTAATATAACTGATTTTTTTAATTTTTCATTCCGAACCAAGCTTTAACTAATCTGTTCTGTCGAGTAACATTTTATATTTTCTAAAATCGTTAGTTTTGTCAGTTTTAAAATTTTATTTCTGTGAATATTCCCACAATCTTTGCTATAAAATTCGGTGACGTCGGCATCGGGTATCAAACCTTCATTTTATCATACCTTCGTTATTAAGGGACAAGCAAGTTATATAATAATTATAATTACTATACTCTAATTGTAATTCCACTTATAATTTTCTATTGGTTTCTGTTTCTTTGCTATGTCAAGTTTATAGCACTATAAATGTTTTTAATATAAATAAAACTTTTAAAATTTACTAATTTATCACATATCAAAAGTTGAAATATTAACAATTTGGTTAGCTAATTACAAATGAAATTTAACAATTTAACAAAGAACGCACATAACCAAATAAAACATAAATTTACTGAGCTATTTTTAGTGTTTGTACTGGGAATCGGAGACAGTACTGTTTCGAGGTTTGTTGACCTCTCATCAGTCCGATTTTGTTTAGTTGTGTGCGTTTTTGTTTTCTTTTGAATGTAAAAATTGTTCTAACTCACGTTAAATTTTATTTGTAATTACTAACCTTTTAATAAATTAATCCTTTACACGCTAAGCTGAATGCTAGCGAGGATTAATTATTCACCCCTTTTATTTCTTGATTTTGTTTTCTTTTAATGTTGGTTAGATAATTGTTGTAGTAAACCACATTAATCTATTTCTAGAGATTCACGAGTGGTATTCTTAATCATGTACTTCAATGTTACCCATCAGAGAATCCCCAAGATTGCATCGTTATTAAAGTATGGGATTATAAAATCGATCGAATGTTCCTTGATCGCCGCAGGGAAGTTCTTTGCGTTCAGGTATTTCTATGATTCAAATATATTTGACACTCGCTTTCATACGTTCTGTGTTACGTTATTCAGCAGACTTAAAAAAATAATTTTTAATAGGAAAATTATCAGTGTTCTGTGAGATAGCAAGGAAACTGTCATTATCTTAGATTTTTACCTGTATGTATGTATGTATGTATGTATGTATGTATGGGGAAATTGAGAGTTTGAAATCTGCTCACTTACACAGGGTATTTCGAAATGGTAGACAAAGTGAAGAGATATGGGTTCCAAAGGTCATATTGAGTCGAAAATGTTCTATGACATTTTGTTGTACGGGCCGTAGTTATAGAGTTAGGAAATGAATGCTTTGGGAATGGTCCCTAATCACAGATGGCCATTTTCAGCATTTTCTTTAATTTTCCCACCTGTTTTCAGTCATGACATTTGCTATCCGGATTGTTTTTTGTAATAAACCTTTACCTTATTTACTTACACTTCCTAGTGTGAACTTAGCTTTCTTTGATTAGGGACCATTCGCAAAGCATTCATTTCCTAACTCTAAAACTGTGGCCCATACAACAAAATGTCATAAAACATTTTCGACTCAAATGACTTTGGAACCCGTCGCTTTGTTTACCATTTCCGAAACACCCTATATAATGACAAACTTATTTAAACCTAATCAGGATTTTAAGTTTTACCCCGCTTAGATCTTGAAAACAAATTATTTTATAACTGTAACGTCATGTATTGTCTTATTATTTTATTATTAAAATTAAATTTTTAAAACGTAAGGATTTGTATACTAAATAAAACAAGAAACAAGGTCGGCACAAACATAACCAAAACAAATTGCCTTTCTGATTCGATTATCGGGAAGGAATCGGGAACGGCCGTTTCGGCCATCAGCCCGATCCGCCTTCCCCGATAAAAGACCCAGAATGGCAAGATCATAATGATTTGTATACTGTTAATAAACTTTCTTGATATGTTAGTGTCATGAGAACTTGGTGATATTACTTTTTATATATTACGTAATTAAAATATGTAACTAGAAAATATATAATACAATTAAATTGGTTTAAGATAGTTGTTAATAGTAATGTGTAATTTAATTATATCATTAATGAAATGACCTTACATCTTTTTTTTTCTTATTGATGGAATGTTCTAGGCTCTTTCTGATCGGAGGATTTTTCCAAAACTGCTTGCTATCTTCACGAACGGCTACTCTTACAGATTTTATGCCAAGGAAACATTGAAGACAGAACTTCACTCTTTTAAGGATAAAGTTACAATTGAGTTAGAATTTATTGCTTTCTATTCGTATTGTCATTAATGTGATGATATCATTAATTATTGCTACTATCTAGTAATGGTCAATTGGAGCGAAGCAGCTTTTCAATAATGAGTTTCTTATTGGAACGTTAAGAAATAGATTTGGATATCTAAGGGAATGCAAAAGCAAAGTCTTTCTAAATAATATCTTTTCAACTTCAATTTGTTCTGTTTCCTTTTTATTCGGATTTGACTCAAATTGGCGGAGATACTTATAATATGTCGCGCATGCACCAGTGCTTTGTTGTCGGAAAAATTTGAGCAAAAATTTGGCCATATTCGGCTTCTCGCAAAAATTTTTGAAATTTATAGAACTCGCTTTATAATAACAGTAGTTTATTACTTTTATTTTTTTAATTGTCAAAAAAGAATAATTTTTATTGAAAATATTTTAAATAATTTCAGTAATAAAACACTTTTATTAAAGGAAATGAAGTTAATGAAAAGGCCTGTATTATTGCAATATCATTTTGGATTATTACGCTGCGTATAGCATCGGTGATTGAAACGGGTGAATAGTCTATTTGAATCGCCGTATTTTCTAAGTATATTCAGTTTGCATCGGTTTGAAAATATGGGTTTTTACCTGGCTATAAGTGAGAGTTACTGCTTACAGAGTTTGACTAAATCAAGGGATAACTTGAATTTACTAAATAAATATGCAGTGACAAAGTAATAATTGTGGATATTTCTTTACGTGATTCCAAAAGAAATCAATTTTGCGATTTTTTTTTCCAAGCTCAGGAGCAAAACATCATCTCGATACTTTTTTTTTTAAATTGCTTTAGACCTTTTTTAGACTTGAGCTAAAATCTCAAATTTTTAAATGTTATCCCACATGGCCATTTAAATTTTTTCCTAAATGCTTACATGCTTTCTATTACTACAAAACTATTAGTCCTAGACTAATTTCGTTGGAATTTTTGGATTCAGCATAAAAAAATACTTGGGGAAAACAAATTTGGTTCCATTTGATTGATTAGGAGATGAGATATTCAAGAAAATACGTCAAAAAAGGGGCGTGGCACCAAAAGAAAAAAAAACTTCAATTCATATCTCGGCAAATATTTAACCAAAAAAATCCCATATTTTGCAGAATGTGTTATCTTACGACCCTTTACATGCAAATAAATTTTCATAAAAATCTGTGATGGTGAGGTGAACTCATCAGGTGATCTGACGTGGAATGACCCATTTGTTAGATTTTTCATGGCGTTATTTTGGTCTTCTGTGCCAAACTTCACGGCGACTGGTTACTTACATTGTGAATAAACGCTGGTTGTGATAGCACTTTCGCTCCAATTGCATTTATTTGAATTATTTTAATTAAGCATTTTATATATGCCAGATTACATTTAAATACATTTTTTAATCTTTATCTATAAATGTTTAAGAAAAATTTACAACAGATTACAAATCATTGAAACAATTTTCTTGACCTAAACCTATTTGCGAGTAAGGTTTTGTAATTTTTTCTTATAAATTTTTAATTTAGAAAAGAAATCTCGGAATTAAATAAAATGCATTAATGCTTAATTACTTATTTTGTGAATAACTTTTACATTTCTAATTAACTAAGGGCGATCGCAAAAGGCTTCGTAAGAATTCACAAGACAGAAGTTACTGGAATTCCAAAGAAATCAAGACTTTTTTCATTAATTAGAAACTGCATTCAGAAGATACCCCAAGAGAACATGCAAAGAATGACTAATCTCATGTAAGAATTGTTTTTTAGATATTTATGTAAAATACCGAATTCAAATCAACAAATTACTATGAAAATGGACCACTTGAGGATAGGCGGGGCTTCATAGTTCCAAAATATCCCACCAGGCTACTGCTTGGCTTGTGGGATAAACAAAGCCATGTTCTTTGTTTTAACCCGTGTAGATATATAGGAAATATTATATTAAAGAAGGATATTCCAAGCGTTTTTTAAGAATTATTACAATAAGGAACTGCACAGTACTGAACCATCGTCTTGAAATATCAAAAATCGACGATTTTTTGAGTAATTCACATTTAGTTACATACTCGCCCTATGGGCTTTCTGTTTATTTATCCCACAAGATCTCTCAGCATGTGCTTGCACGTCATACGTGACGTCGATAGAGGCATTAACCTCAAGTGGTTCATTGGCCCCTGTCTATTCAGTCCATCATGACAACATTAATGGATATTCTCCAAGATCTTTTTATGATTTTATTTGGGAATATTACTCTGAATGATTGGTGTATTCCAATGCAAACCCATAGGTAGCTGTAATTTCCCATATGGTAATTGGCTCCGGGCGAGGTTCCAGATTCACAACGACAAAGAAGCAAAAACTTTCTATTAAGGAATTTTTATTATTGATGGTGACTGTTTTTATAATTACTCTATTTGGATGTCGACACAATAGTAATACTTACTTATCCACACAAGGGCGGCACTTTTTGGGGGCGGCAAAATTTCACAATAAATAATAATAATATCTTGTAATCTGAACTAAAAATCTGAACCATTTCTTTTCATATTTTTGTCGCACCTACAATTCGGACCGATTAAAATGAGCATGGAACTTTTTATTATTTAATCTGTGACGGAACCGGGGAATCCCCGGGGAAGTGAGTGTAGTAATGCTCTCGCTCTAGCGACCGGCAACACTGTACTAACCAGTTGCCTTTCGGTAATTCCCCGTGTTTTATTTTGTGCTCGGATTGTTCACATCGACTCTATTAATCTGCTACAATTCTTGATTTTCTTTCCGGGCGGCACTTATTGGGGGCGGCAAAATTTAAATACCTACGAAAGGGGCTGGCGAATTTGGCCTACGCCCCGGGCGGCTGAAACTCACGCTACGCCACTGAATTCAGTGTTGACCACAATACTGCATTTTGCATTGTCCTAATATACAAGTATAAATGAGTACAAATTTGGGCAAAACTCCGAACGGCGGTCTCAAATTATGATGGCGGTCCCAAATTATGATAACCTCCGAACGCGGTCCCAACGTTGTTATTAATGAAACATTTGTCTTGTTATTAATGAAACATTGTGTCAAGTGTAATGACATCGTTATTGTCGTTATTAATGAAACATTGTGTATTGTTGCTTAAAAATCACTTTAAACGTGCCATGGCTGGTAGACCGCAAGCACCAAGAGTAATAATGCTTTAGTCATAAGTCTCACATATTCGGACAATACATATTTTTTTTGTAAATATGTTGAGCGAAAACTATATGATTTGATGTGGTAATAACTCTGGCTATGTGTTATCCTTCAGTCTTACTGTTATCTGTTATTAAAAAGGTTTATATAATTTGGGACCGCCGTTCGGAGGTTTTCATAATTTGGGACCGCCGTTCGGAGTTTTGCCCAAATTTGTATCATAGGTTCTATACTTTGCCAATGTACATGTATATCATAGATACACTATGATATATATATAGTGTATCTATGATATATATATATCTCTAGAACATTTCACAATTATTGAAGCATTTTCAACTATAATTTCTTTGTTCCAGACCGGAATTTCCTTCGAAAGATGATCTGAATAGAGACGTGAATCTTCTGGAAGCAGAGGTAATGAAAGTTCAGTCCCCAATAGTTCTGTGTCACTTGGACTGTCATCTGGGAAACATGTGCTGGAATCATTCGGATGGTAAGTTAATATAATATTAAAGTTATATTATTATTTTGCAGTGAAACTTGGAACACCACAGAAAGACAATGCGAGCAATTAAGAGTGTCACAAAGGAAACTTGAAAGGAGAATGCTAAATATAACTATAAAGGACAAAATAAGAAATGAAACTATAAGGAAACAAACAGGAATCAAAGACTTTATAGAAGTAATAAAAAATTCTAAATGGAGATGGGCAGGGCATTTGGGAAGAATGAATGATGAAAGATGGACTCGATTACTAACGGAATGGCAGCCAAGAAATGGAAAGAGAAAAAGAGGACGCCCAAAAAAGAGATGGAGAGATGACCTACAGAAATTCAGGGGTGCAAGATGGTGGAGAGAGACAAAAGATAGAAGAAGGTGGCGGAAATTGGGGGAGGCCTATGTCCTGCAGTGGACTGAACCAGGCTAAGAAGAAGAAGAAGAGAAGATCTTACAGCAGAGGAAAAAAGAAAAACTTTTAAAGACAGTAATTAAACCAAAGTTATACAAACATAATGTTTTTGATTCTTAATCCTTAAAAAAGATAATTCTTAAGAAATATTAATTCAGCTCTTAGCAGTTCATAAGTTAAAGAAATGTTGATCCGAACCCATTTGGATAAATTAGGTTGATTTTTACCTTTAGATCAATTAACTTCGTAGTTTTAAAATAAGTAATTATCAATCATCCTTTGACGTAGGTCCAGGTTCCGTTCCATCCGGCAGGAAATAAGTCGATACGTTAAATCAATGGAGTTATAGGAGATAGGGACTTAACCGCAATTAGTATACTGTCCCAAACACTGATTATTAACAATTATTATTGATAAAAATCAAGAACATTAGTAATGATGAACGAGAGAAGAAGAGTCCATAATATTCACCGTAAGACTGTTGCTGAACTTTGTAGCTTTAGATTAGAAAAGGACCTTGTTGTTGCTTCTTCACTATCGTTGATTTAATGGAAGCAGATCCTTTCATGGCCTCTTCGATTTTATCCTTATTTTTCAAAATGGTTGTCACTGTAGAATGAGACCATCCGAAGTCATGTGCGATCACATCGACAGCTTCATGTTGCTTTTTAACTTGTAACTTCGTTTCAACATCAATTGTTCGCCTCTTTTTCTTTGTGATTCATCACTAGGTTTTATGATTGGATGTGTAGGGGCCGTGTTGCTTAAAATATCGCGAAATACTTAACGATGAATACAAAAATAACCTTATTTTTCAAAAACAAATCAACAGAGAAACTATTGAAGACACGTGCTGACTGCCAAAGGAAGCTGATGCTGAATGTCACTGCGCATGATACATTGTTGCTAAATAGAAACCTTTTTACTTTACGCTCGCTTGAGTCTTGCTCGAAAGTATGGTCGTAAATGTTATTTATTCCCTTTAGAGATCACGGACGTATCTTCGAACGGACGTAAATCGAGGGATGACTAATCTGCGTTTATTTCAAGTTATTTATAGTTATATTTTAAAATACAGATATTCATTATTATTTCGTAGGAACATTATAAAACAAAATAATTTATTAAATTGATTACAATCAATATTATAAATATAAAAATTGCTTTTATTATTTATAATATTAAATTACATATTAAGAAATAATAAATGAATAAATAAAATCTTTGCGTATATTTTAGGTTTTATTTATTTTTTTATTTATTTAGTTAGTTAGTTTTTACTTTGTTGTGATATGGCACTTTCGGACTTTTATTATTTCGAAGTTTCTGACATATTCAATTAATAACTCATGAATCATCTTTTTTCTTTCTTCATTTTCAGAATTTGTCAAATTCATTGATTGTGATTTTACTAATTATGATTTTCAAGCGTATGATCTCGCCCGCCATTTTATCAGCAACGAATCTGGTAGGAAAAAAACTTTATACCTTCAGATTTTTATAAATTTCTAATTTGATATAAATTTATAAAACTAAGCAAATTTTGCTAATAAGGGTTTAAATGCAATTAAAAAATATATTATTACTAATTAAAATAAGAATCAAATATTCTTAATAAAATTATAAATATAGATATGTAATTATGAATTTGTTGTTTATTATAGATCTGTTCATGACGGAACCACCTGTAGTATCACAAGAACGCTACATGAGATTATTTATCAGAAATTACTTAAAACATTTTTATAAAGATTTACAGAAGTCCGAAATGAATGAAGAAGAAATTGAAGCAACTTTGGTTACAGTAAAAAAGTTTATGCTGGTAATTATAAAGTTTTTTTTTTTATATATATATAATTCCAGTTTAGAATGTGTAATCTTTAAATCTAATTTGGTATTTAATCTAAATCTAACTAGCAAACCTGTGATCACGTGATCTTGGATTCTGAGATAATTTCTCACAACCCGCGAGCGCGTCTCGGAGATCTCATGGTTGATCGTAGGTCACGTGCCTCCCGATTGACCCACATAGATAACAGTGAAAATGTGATCATCTCGGGGACTGTCTCGGAGATCCGGGATGTCCCGGGACATCCGGTTGAAAATGTGAGCATGTGAGCATCCTCAATACTACACCTAACATTTGCCACCTAATTTGTATTTCCGTGTCTTATGGTTTCGGAAGAGATAGGGTCAGAAAAAATAATCAACTTTTCTTTTATATAGATAAGTAATTAGACTGACTGAGACTTTAAGTTATTTGCTTAAAAATAAATAAATAAATAAGCCTGCCTTTGTTTGAAATGGTGGATTAATTGAAAATGACAGATAATGATATTATTGAAACCAGAACACGTGAACCAGTGAGTGAATCATTTGAAACTTAGTCTTTTTTTATAAAAAGGTATCCCATCTATATTTTATTTATTTTTATATTTGAATATTTCTTCTTGTGGATCTTTCTGGAATAAATTCCCATAGAGAACGCAAGTGGGACAGCTTCTGTTGAAGTTCAATAATGCATTGTAATTCATCTAAAGTCTGCGCGTATTTGATTTATTAGATTTTTTAACTTGCAAATGTAACGAGTTTTCGTTGTTGTTCTTTTACGATTTTCTTTAAAAATACAACCAAAAAAAAAATAGGATGAAACCTTCACGAAAATGTGCTCTAAGTTATTTCAGGACATTTGTTTTCATTCGTTCCGAAAATATTAATCTACCAAGTTTCTATTTGCTACAAAATAAATCTAATAAAATAATCGATTAATTTTAATCCGAATAATCGATTAACAGGAGAGGCGATGGACAGTTAATCCATAATCAAGTGATTTCTCAGAATAACTCCCTGCTTACGCAGAAAAGCAGTTCAATCATTGACTTTTCCATCATGTATTGTTAAAAAAGTGTTAAATATTCATTTCCCAAGATAAAAACGCACAACAATAATATTAAAAGATCCACTTGAGCTTATTTTGGAATTTTTATACCGGGAATCAAATGCAGACTGTTTCTAGGTTTCTACCTACCATCTGTATAAGTAGTGGGCGAATCAAACTGATATAGGTAGGAACCTAGAAACAGTCTGTATTTGATTCCCAGTATAAAAATTCCAAAATTAGCTCAAGCAGTTTGAAGTCTTACGCTTTAAAAAAATTTATTGAGGCCGCTCTCTCTGGCATATGGATTTTCTCACTGGTTTTTTCATTGGTGAGTTTTTCATTGTGTAATTTTTCCTTTGAGGCACACTGCGCTTCCGATGTTTTATTCATACTAGCCTCAGTACGGTGATCTTGTTGTTTACTGTGACTTCTCCTGGCTGATGATCGCCAACGAGCGTGAAACAGCTGTTCCAGGATGTCATTTGTGAATAATTTGGTCTCATCCATTGTTGTTTTTTTAATCTTTCAAATGCGCAGTTTGAACTCTTATAAATAAATTCATTGAGGCCACTCTAGCTGGCATATGGATTTTCTCACTGGTTTTTTTCATTAGTGAGTTTTTCATTGTGTATTTTTTCTTTTGAGGCACCACTGCGCTTCCAATGTATGGATCTTTTAATTGTTGTGCTTTTTTATCTTACTATTAATTTGATATTATTCATTTCCCTCTTTTGGCTTTAGGATGATTTTTTAAAGATTAAATCAGAAAGTTTCTGTTTCTTAATTCATTGCAATTTTGATTGAAAAGTGTGCGGTCCTACCTCTAAAATGTTTCTTTTTTTTATGCTATGATTTGAAATATTTTTTTTGGCCAATGGCGGACAGTTCGCATAATCGAAAGTTCATGACTTTTCCCATATCAATCGCTGAGCTCATCAGAAGGGATGGCAGCTGATATCATTACGCCATAACTGTCGAAAATGATACGTAGATGTGATATCCAGATGCAGCCGAAATGTGTTGTGTACTGTTTGAGAAAAGGAGTTAAACAGCTCGACTCGCTTCTTCATTATTATAGCCCTTTCCGTATCGCAATGAAAAAAAATAAGAAGTAAAAATGCATAAAATTTAAATTATTTATTTTATTTATTTATTTATTTATTTATTTATTTATTTATTTATTTAGTTGGGTGACTTATACTTGATTACAGCCCTTATTATGGAAAGTTACCAAGAAGATATTTTAGGGTTTTTTACGTAAGTAA
>JAFIDM010000007.1:22237903-22259228 GCA_023159025.1 Thereuonema tuberculata | reverse complement strand
TAACATCTGCAATTATTGTTTTACTCTATTTCAATCTGACTTCGAAATAATGAGAATAAACAATATTTTTTTTTTTCTTCTTGAACCAGTTTCGAACGTCGATAGTTTTGTTCGAAATCTGAACTGCTATCCAATTTCTCTAAAGTAAATAAAAGTTACAGCAAAGAAAAAAAAAAGGAGGGGGCGGGGAAAGCAAGCAACGATAGCGCTTCTGCCAGCAATGCGAGAAAGATATATGAATAAAGAAATAAAAAAGAAAAGGTTGCACATAAATCAGCTGTCATTCCTTGAGTTTGTATAATCAGAGGGAATTTAGAACGGCGTGATAGCTTATTTATGTGCAGCCTTTTGTTTTTTGTTTCTCTAATGAATTAACTGCATGTTAAATTTGCTTTTAAACATACTGTATATGAATTTATATATTTTTTTATGTTAATGTATATAACGACTGTGCTCCGATTGGAATGTACTTTTCGGAAGTCATGTGATCTCTTTTTCGCATATCTATCGTTAAAATTCATATGTCGATCTAGAATTCGTAGGTGTGCATAGGCTTTTGGAATGGGAATCAGAGGAAAAGGTTATGTTGGTTTAAACTTTTCCCCCAAAACAAATAAAACAAAAATATATCGTGATCTTTTACCGAATGGGAAAGGGGGTGTCGGGGGTTAAGCCCGGCACGCATATGCCATTGGATGAACGGACTTCAGCTGCAGTTTGTGGCCTCAGACTCCGCTGATGTCCATTGCTGCCGAGGTCCGAGCCTTTAAAGATCAGTCGCAGGCTAATCACTCTTTCGTGTGAAAGTGGTGGAACAATCAATTTCAATCCCGGAATTGCTTGCGTTACTGAAACGAGGAATCAGCAGCAATTTTCTCTCTCGATTCACATCTTTATTTTTTTTAATTATGAGTGAAGATCAAAAAGCGTTTAATTGGATTAAAGATATTTAGTAAACATGTCTAAGAAAGGTAAGGTGGGCTTTAAAAGGTTTATAAATAAAAATAAAGAAAGAAAAAAGCGAATTTAAGCGAATCGTTGAGGTTGTCGTCTCGTTTCTCTCAAATGACCGAAAAAAATCAGTATCTGTTTCGAATTCTAAAATAAGCCGTCTGAGCCAATTCGAATTCTGAGCCACAGTGCAACCAACGTACGAAGACAATCGGATCAAGTCACGTGAGATAATATAATAAAAATTTTCAAAAAAAAAAATATCTAAGGAAAAATCGTCAGGTGAACTCTTTGGAGCCAAACGAGGCCTTTTTCTCCCTGGCGTTCGTAGCAATGGCAACTGTACAATTCTCTTCACCGTAGAAACCGCCATTTTCTCTTCCATTTGAATGTTAACGAAAAGCCAGGAAAGGTCAATCTATATGCTGCGTTGCATTCTGGGAGGTTCATCTTTGAGCGCACGGATAATAAATAGATATTGGTTCTAAAGATTTCACTGGAGCTTTCACACGAGACGCGATTTTCGTTGCGGCCAGAAGGTCATTTCTGTTTATTTTCGCATTGAGAAGTGTTGAAAAACATGATTAAAACGAAACTATCAATATTAGATACTGAAAAATTCATATTAGAAATTCGTCAATATTAACAAATAATACGAGGTTCTTTTTTTAGAAACGGATTTTAATAGAATTGACAAAAATTTATTTCTATAAACGGAAGTTTTCAAAGCAAATTTATTTTTGAAAACGAACAGCATCCAATGAATCTGCATGATATTTAGAATGTTTTTAATAAAAACGTTTATTATGATTATTTGATAGTACGTAAAAAAAAAAAAAAAAAAAAATCTCAAACAATTATTAAAAACACAATTTTTATTTTTTTGAAAATTAGGCCTAACTATTGCACTAATAATAAATATCTTAAACACAAATCATTATTTTATGAATTTTTTTTATCATTTAGGTGTTTAAGTTTTTTTTAAGTTGAAAATATCTTGTAATACCTCGACAAACCCCCAAAAATTGACTGAATTTGAATTTTAATTTAATTAATTACAGAAGATTTTGAAAATTACAATCAAGCAAATATAAATCCCAGATGCTTCACAAGTTCATATTTAAATTTTCAGAATTTTAGGTGCATTGATAAAATAAATATTTAAAAGAAATAAAAGGTTTGCAGTCGCCTGAATTGCTTTGAGTCTTTATGTATCGAATTTCAGCCTGAGCTTCGGCTGGTGGAGTGTTTGGACGCCCTGCCATGATCGCTTCGTCTGAAAGAGCGCGGAGCGTTTAGCTTTTTGAAATGATGATTTTTTTGACAATTACAACAATTTACAGAAACATAATTAGTCAAAGATAACTTTTTTATTGAATTCGATTTTTCTTCTTGAGCTCTGTGAGATAACGATTCATTTAGACAACTTAAACAATGAAATATCTAGTAAATTTGTATTGGTAATGTAATTGTTACCAACACTTAACAAATATAGATAAAACAATTTATATACATATAATAAAAAACAGGCACTGAATCAAATTCAAATATAAACCATGTACAGTGGGCAGAGGTTGGATGTTCGGTATTTGGACTAAACAGTCGTTTAGCAGCTACTAAACATGAAAACGCAAGAGAATTCGTGGAATTTATAATAAACATTTAGTACAACAAGGAAACTAAAGTGCTCACGCCCAGAGTTGAAACTCCCAGAATGCAACGCAGATGATAGATTGTCCTTTCCTGTCCGATTCGCTAACATTCAAATAGAAGAGAAGCGACCTCTTCTATTTGAATGTTAGCAAACGGCCAGGAAAGGACAATCTATAATCTGCGTTGCATTCTGGGAGTTTCAACTCTCGGCGTAAGCACTTTAATGCTTAAGGATGCCATTGAAATAAATAAACTGCTTAAGGATGCCATTGAAATAAACAACTGCTTAAGGATGCCATTGAAATAGTAAAAAAAAAAAAACCCCAACAACTTAGATTCAGAAATTAATGAAATGCATTATTTTTAAATAAATCTTTTTTAACCAGAGAAACGATAACTTTAAACGAAATTATTAAAATATATTTAAATAAAAATGTATGCATATTAAAATAGAAATGCAAATATAAAACAAAACCAAAAAGCTGCAAAGCGAATACTATTTACACGAAACATCACAGATTTCTTATATATATTTACATCAATTTATCTACAATGAAGCTGCGATATTCCTTTTCTTTCATCTTTAGTATTCTCACATAAAATCAACTGAACACGTGACATTAAGAAGAATAGAATTTGCCACAAACATAACTTTTTCATAAATCTTTTAGAAAAAACATGAAAAGAAAGAAAAATAAAGTTTAGATAAACATTTCTTTACGACTGCTCATAAACAAAAATTAGACAAAATTTCATTAAAATCTCACTACCTACAGGTAAAGTTTCAAACAAAAAATATTTGAACATTTATTACAAGGAAAATACAATACTTTTGAACATGCTTGATGATTTTTATACAGTTTTATTAAATATCTTTTATTATTTAAATTTAAATAAAAATAGGAGTACTTATTAATATGTAAAGAAATAAGTAAAGTACATTTTTAAGTGATAAAATATGACTGTACAATTAAGTAGAATTTTTGGTTTTCTTTCTACTTTTTTTTCCCCTATATTTATTTCTCCTATTATAACTTCAAGTGTGGGCGCTTGGCTGCGGGTTCGATCCCCGGCCTCAGCGGAGGACGGATTTTTCCACGCTCCATTAGCCTCCAAATGGGTCCTAGGGTCTACCCAGCCATCTGTCGAATGGGTACCGGGTTTCTTTTCCGCGATACAGGCTGACCACCCGACCTCATGTCAGTCCCGTTGAAATCACTGAAACGTTGGAGCCAATGGTCCCCAATGGGAACCTTGTGGGATACCTCACCTATAACTTTCAAGTGTTAATTTACACATTTACATATTTACAAATTTATCAGACAAGATTATTATAAAGAATTATTATTACCAGTACCACTTTCAAATGGATGAGCGGGAATTGAGTAGAAAAATAAAAAAAAAAATCGGTAAAAAATAGTGATGCTAGTAGGAAAATTCGTAGCGAGAGAGAGAGAGAATTGGTGGGTTTTTTTTAATGGTCCAGCTCATGCATAACAAGCATAAAGAGAATTAAGTAATCGAATGTAAAAAAAAAAAAGTAAAAAATTCTAAATTTCAAAAATATTTCTATACTTGTTTTTCTTTAAAAAAAAAAAATACAAAATAAAACCTTTTAAAACCTGTAACATCAGGAAGTTTACTTGCAGTTCGTAAACACTGAAGCTAATATGACAAAAATGCCAGAGAAAAAAAACATGTACAAGGTGAAAAATAAAAAACAAAAAAAATATGGCTGTTATGCGTAAATTGTTTTCAATGATATGAAAGATGATAATCATTAAACACAGAACATAAAAGAGTAGAAATAAAGCAAGCATTGATTATTAGACATGGAATAAAAAATTAAAGTATGCTAAAATATATTTTACATATTTAATTTCCTGATTCGAGCTTTTGGATCTCATTTTACTGATGTGTATTTTTCATTGAATTATACTTTCTCTTTTCGTTATTTACCATGTTTTTTTTTTCAATGAATTTTTGTTCGTTGTAAGTAAAAATACAGCTCCAAACATACGCAGTCATAATTTGCTATTACTTCTGGTGTTACTCGAGCTAATATACAGCAACGATGCTTAAAATTAATTGTTTCTGTAAGCGGCCGCTAGGGTAGCTTCGTCTTTTCATGAATTGCAAAGTTCGTTGTTAATTATTCTTTGCGTATCAGACGACATCGTTTGACTTTCTCTTTTTAAGGCACAAAAGTACTTCAATGATGAGATATCCGGCCATTCCCACGATCAGGGTTAATATCACGACATATAGCTTGGCACTCATGGAGATGTAACTGTTGTAGGCATAAGCAATTATAAAACCCAAGGACTCCCAAAGCCTGTAATTGGAGAAAGCTGCTTCTTCGTTGTCACTGAACAGAACTCCATACAGAGCTGAAAATAAAAGAATATAAACCATGTTACTTAACTGAATTTTTGTACACATTAAAAAAATAAAATCAGAAATTGCACTCATTGATATAAATAGCGTTTTGTTTATTTTAAATAAAATAAATAAATTGATGCAATTAAGAAAATAAGCAATAAATGAGAGCCCTTAAAATTTTTTTTCAAGATATAATATTTTAATTGGAGCGATGTGATACAAAGCTCTTTATATCCCAATCATTTGAAACATATAAAAAGAAAACAAGACCCAACCGATTTTGATGATACAGTGGAACTTGGATAATTCGAACGTCTTTAATTCGAAATCGTGGTTAATTCGAAGATTTCTCTCGGTCCCTTGAACTTCTTATTAAATCAATGTTAAAAAATCGTGGATAATTCGAAGTTAAACTTCCTTAATTCGAAGTTTTTTATAAAAATTTTCCAACCATAATGACTTTTCGGCGTTTCATCGTTAAGAAATTCGACACGTGACAACTGAAATCCCCTTCCCGCCACCGTTCAACACGTGACGCCATTCGACACGTGGCAACTGAAATCCCCTTCCCGCCACCGTTCAACACGTGACGCCATTCGACACGTGACGCTTCAGACTCCATTCGAGCTTCCTGCTGTCAGTGTCACCATGTCTTTCAGTAAACCACGCGTGTACAAGAATTTAACGTTCGCTGAAAAGGTCGCAGTCATTCGCGAGATGGAAAAGGGTGTGAAGAAGAAATGCCAAATCGCCAACGAGTATGGGTTCGTCGATACATTGAAGGACAAACAAACGTAAGTGAAGCTGTTTTCCGTTCACTAAACATGCTTGATGATTTTGCTAACCTTAAGCGACTGAATTCTACAAAACAATCAGACATTGCACAATTTTTTGAAAAACTATAATTTTCTGTATTGAATGTAATATGCACTGTAGCTTAGGTAATATAAATCTTATTTTGTTTACATACATATAGTGTTTAAGTCTTTCATACCATGATCTTTCTGAATAAATATTTACTTATTGACAGAATAATCTTTTCAAGCATTCAGTGGACCTGAAATTAAAGTTAAAAGATGTAACTTGTTTAATTCGAAGTCTTGGATAATTCGAAGTTTTGTAGTGGTCCCTTCAGCTTCGAATTATCCAAGTTGCACTGTCGAATTAGGGATACAGAAGCACTGGTAATCTTAAAGAGATTTCTATAGGATCGTATCCTGTAATAATCCTATCATAACAGTCCCAATCTCCAATTTGTTTTGCGAATATTTGGATGTAAAGTTAACTCTTAACAATTTGTTGAATTTCAAAATTTCGATGCTATTTTGTTTCGTTCCTAACTGGAATCAACATCTTTTTATCATTGTTATAACAGTTCTTCAGTTTTTTTGTAAAATACTTTAAAATAATCATAAATATACGAGAACAGAATATATCAGAACGACAACTGCCTGAATAAAAACGTACAATAAAGCGTTCTGTTGAAGCGGAACAATCATATATATATAAATACAATAATATAGACTTAACCTTAGAACCCAGTTAACCATCCCCCCAAGGGATGGGGTGAAATCTCTGAAATAGCGCCACAAATGCACCTGTTGGCGATAATGGGAACTAAAGAAATATTGTTCTGCAACATTTGGAGCAATTGGGGAAGGTTTGATGTGATAGGGATACGGAAAGCGGGAGAACCAGGATTCCCCATCCCGTCCTCGGGCAACGCCGGGTACTTTAAGCTAGTTTAAAATAAAATCAAACCACAATATATTTTCTATGACTTCATCATGTTTATTAATCTGTGTCTGAGGAAACTTATCTTTATAAACATTTGTAAAGTTGAATCATGGAAAAAAAAAAAAAAATCAGCAAATTACTTGCATTAGATAAATAGACTTAATCTTTACTTACTTTTTAAATAAGTAGTCTCGTTAATTTTTAAAGTAATTTTAACAAGAAGCTCCTCAAAGAACTTTGAGTCTATTTCTCATAAATATATTTTTTTTTTTACTTTTCTTTGCATTGGGAAAACAATATGAAGGTAAAGACCTTCTTTCTTTATTTTGTAAGAAAAACCAATCGGGTACAATCTACCATCAAACTTTTCATACACCTTAAATTGCTTAGAATATTAATTTTCATATTCCATCCATCCATAGTTTTCTGTCCGAAGACAGGTCCAGTTCTATGGAGGTCTCACATGGATCTCCTAGAAACACCTGAGGAAAGATACTGGGGGTGGTTTCCCGTTGCCTGCCCCCAGGACGCCATTAAGGAATGACGTCAGACCGAAGAGAAAGTGAAGAAGAGGCTGGAC
Source organism: Thereuonema tuberculata (assembly GCA_023159025.1). Classification (NCBI taxonomy): domain Eukaryota; kingdom Metazoa; phylum Arthropoda; class Chilopoda; order Scutigeromorpha; family Scutigeridae; genus Thereuonema; species Thereuonema tuberculata. The sequence continues at coordinate 22,251,925 of JAFIDM010000007.1, read as the reverse complement.
AACACAGGAAAGGAAATTGAAACAGCCATGCCACTGTCAATTAATTTTATTCAAAATAAAACAAGCGCAAATTTAATATGGATTACAAATTGCGTACATTCTTCTAATTCGAGGAAATTCGTTGTTTGACTTAATAAGTGACAGGTTAATTCTCATAGTGTTCTATGGGAAATTTTGTTACTCAACGGCTCAAATTTCTCTATAAGGGTCCACAGAGATATTTTCAGATACGAAAGATAGTATGCATATTGACAGATAAAAGACGCTCTAACTTTCAAGAAGGTTTTTTTCACTGATTGAAGAGTTAGTGGACACGAACAACATACGGAGTGATCTTAGCTAAAATCGTAGATCGTAGCCCAGTCCACACTTGGAAACATTTTCAGAAAACATTGTTTGGAAATTGTTTGCAAACAGGTTTTTTTTTTTTTACTTTTTGTTTTTGAAGATGTTTCGAAATGGTTTGCAAATTGTTTGTAAACAGTTTGGAAATAATTTGAAAACAACTCGGAAACACTTTACAAACAAATTCGTGTTTTTTCGAGAAAAAAAAAATGTTTCTTGTTTTCCATTTGAAATTGAGAAAAACGAAACGAAGTTTCCATGTCTGTACATGTTTGCAAACACAATCTGTAAAACATTTCCTTTCATGGACAGAAGTCATTCTTCCTTGGTATGTGCTATGTCAACGTCTCCGCTCATTTCTACTTTACTTTTATCTATTCATATTTTTTATTGACTCCGTTTTCTTATATTGAAATGTGGTCGCAGGAGAAGATCCTACAGCTCATTGAGGAGTTTCGGTCTCGTAGAATACTTTGAGACATTACTTCTTCTGAGTACAAAAATAGGATTAAGAAGCACGATGCTTTGACATATTTTCTGTCAGCTAACAAGAGATTGACAAGAAGTTGAAGGCTCTCCGTGTCCAGTTTCGTAGGGAGACATAAGATATTAATTCGTGCTCCTCAACAAACATCTCTACCTCGACTGGCAGCTCTGTATGCAAAACTTAAAAAAAAAAAAAACAATGTTTCTACAACGTTGTTTTTCAAACATGTTTCCAGTTTTTTTTCAAACGATTTGGAAACTGTTTTTGAACAGTTTGCAAACTGTTGGGATACAAAGGAAACTGTTTAGAAACAATTTCCAGAAATATATTTCTAAGTGTGGACTAGGCTTAGGTAAAGGGAAAGTAAACTGTGTTTTGGTTTTTCTTGTGTAGAGGAACATGTCGTGCATTAAGAGTCATCTTATACTTCTTACAAAGTATCAAGTATTCAAATAAATCCATCAACCAATCCTTTTGATAAAACTTCTTTACTCTAGGACTGTATTTCGAATAATTTCTTCAATTATTCTTCCTCAGGTGATAGGTAAAAGAGGAAAATAAAATAAAATAAACTTTCCTCTCATTACAAAGTAAAAATAATAAACAATGAATTACATAAAGTTCTTTTAAACAACATTAATGTATGGTATGAGACATTACAAACCATTATTAATTGAGGTCATACTAAAATAATTACAATTATCCAATAATAATAATAAAGATAGATCTCTTAAAGTTTCATACTATTCTTCAAGAATTTTCAAAAAAATTGTAAATAAACAGAGGAGAGAAAATTATTAAACTATAATATGTTTGTAACAATTTATAATTTTTATTTTAAATTTGAAGTGATTTAACAATTAATGCTGTATCATTGTTTATTAGAATTACTGATGTAAAGAATTAGTAGTGTATCATTATTTATTGTATAATTGTAATTATTTTAGTACGACCTCAATTAATAATGGGTTGTAATTAATAATGGTTTGTAATTTTCATACCATTCATTAATGTTGTTTAAAAGAACTTGATGTAATTCATTGTTTATTTTTACTTTGTAATGAGAGGAAAGTTTATTTTATTTTATTTTCCTCTTTTACCTATCACCTGAGGAAGAATAATTGAAGAAATTATTCGAAATATAGTCCGAGAGTAAAGAAGTTTTATCAAAAGGATTGGTTGATGGATTTATTTATATATTATCTAGACAGTTAAGTATGTATCAATATCAAGTATTCAACTTACAATTGATTTGAGTCTGCCAAACTGCATCTGACATTCCCCATATCGCAGGAATAAGAAAGAACATTCCATACTGGTCAGGATTGGGCTTCCATGTGAACATTAGTATGACCATAGCAACGTTACCAGCTGCTCCCAGAATGAAAATGGGCACTCTCCCACATTTCTTCGCCATCTGTCCAAAAGCGAAAGAACCAGCTGCATCAGCTACACCAAAACAGATCATAGTCAGACCTACTCTATGGATGCCAAGAGAGCAAGTCACGAACCCCTGCAAAGATAGAAGAAAATTATGGTTGGTAATAATTAGGCCTATTTACATTGCATTTCAATAGAAAATTTCAAAAAACTTGTAGAAGTTACTGAATATCTAATACCAATTCACCTTGGTGTAGTCTCCTGTGATGAAACCTTGTTCTATTCCACTGTAAATTGTGAGTGGTATAAGTAAGAGTTGCTTGTAATTCCTCATGTGTTTGAAAGTAGCAACAAACAATCTAGCTGAGAAACCTTTTTTTGCACTTCCTCCTTGGCGAATTAATGGATCAATTAATATTGCTATTAATATTACTGCAAGGCCAGCACATCCAACGTATATACCACACAGCATATAAAGCTGTAAATAAGGAAATAAATTTATTAAATAATAGAATAATTTAGCTGCAAGCAAAAAATACAGTATAACATGAAAAATTATTAAGAAATGACAGTACACTTCGTATCTTATAATATTTTAATTTGTTTCAATATAATATTAATAAATGGATACTCATATAAATCATTATTTATTAATAAATAAATAATAAAAAAAACAATCATTTATTTTATGCAATTCAGCTCATCCCTTCACTTGTTTAGCCTGATCATTCTAGACAGTTTAATTTTTTTTTACCTGTCACTCATATCTAAAGGGAACAGAATATAACCCATTTTGTCAATCAGTTCGAGTCCTTTTCCCTATTATTTCCATGTCATCCTAACCTTATCTTTCTCTTTTATTCTAATATCATCACTGAACAGATAAAAACAATAGACATAAGGAACATGCACGCCATAAACAAAAAAAGCGCCTAAAAATGTACAAAACATTAAAAGTTGAAACCCAGTGCTTACGAGTAGTGGCTGAAAAATATTTTCTCCTACTGCACCTTGTATTAACCTTCGTTTTAAGACCTGGTCGTGTAACTACTCTCAACTGATCGGCAATTTACCATTAAAAGCTGTTTTGCGATGTCACACGTACACACTGTCTGAACTTTCAATGCCTTTATACGCTATCATTATATTATTATTATGCAGTATTATTCAATTATAATTATTTTATATATTTTTATTATGCAATAAAAATATATGTAAATATCCATCATTGGTCATTAAGAAAAAATTATTACACATCTATTAATACAAAGTAATAATTTCTAAAAGCATTCAAAATCTAAATTTACTAAAAGAATTTGTTTAAAAGTCTCTTTTAAAAGCACTGTATACAAGCACTAAATTACTAATACAAATTTTCCAATGTTAAACTATCTGCTTATTGAAGTATTGTGCATTTTATTTTAACCTTTAATTCATCCTATTTACCTGTTTTTTATCCCTTGGCGGTGCTTCGATTGTGGTGTTGTCTTTATATATGACTAGAGGCAAATCCTGATTTTCGTAAGCAGCCCCACAAACTGCCAACTGTTCGGGGCCTATAGTGAAGTTGGTGTTTCCTGGATCCAGGACATACGAAGAGATAAGATTTCCCCAGATCTGTGAACTCTGAAACAGCATGAAGAAGATTCCGAAGAAACGGGTAATAATGGCGTCGGATTTTTCGCCAACAAGTTCAGCGTATTCCCCTCCAACCTAAAATAAAAAGCATTATTATTATTACTCTCTGAATTAATTCATCACCTGAATTGTTAATAACGATGGATATTTTCCGTATTAATTGATCTTTGAAGTTCACCTAAGCATCCTACAACCATATACATAATAAAAACTGACAATTAAGTTATATAAACTATGAATTATATAGGATTCTTATTTGCAAATCCTGTTCAACTGCTCAGACCATTACATTTCAGACCTATAAAGCAAACAATTTGCTCAACACATTACTTTTAAACCTTGAATAATAAACCCTACAGAACATTACGGAGCATTTACGTTATATTCTTTATGCGGATATGATAGTCAACATCATCGAATTCCAAATTATTCTGCAACCATTGGGAATAACAAACTGATCTTCTGCCAAAGCATGGATGGTATCTTCAATAGATTGAGCTGAAGTGAAATTAAATTCTGACTAACACGGATTTAAAAAAAAAAAAAAAAAAAATCACAGGAGAAGCTACAGGGATGGTTTGGGAAGAACTAATAAATATAATCCACAGAATATCGTTTTTTAATTGGTTATTTTAGATGATTAATCGGATATAACTGCATCAAATTATGAATAAATACCACTGCGTTTCCGATGATCATTCATACTAGACTCCGTACGAAGACCTCGTTGTTTGCTGGTGACTGCTCCTGGCTAATGATCGCCAAAGAGTGTGAAACAGCTGTTGCAGGATGTCACTTGGTAAACAATTTGGTCTCACCCATTGTTGTTTATTAATAATTCAAATGCGCAGATTGAATTTTTATTCTTTAAAACCGCTTCAAGGAACCCAGAAGTTTTAATCTCCTAGCCCATCATTTTTAACGATATTATAGTATTTTATTTGAACATTCCATTTCATTTTACTTCTAAAAGTCCTATGAATTGTCTCTAGTAATTTCTAAAATTTAATTTATAAAATCCACGTCAGTTTGGAACTTCATTTTAAACAAAACTGAAAAACTTTCATGAAAACGAAACAAGAGATCAGCATTTTGATATTTTTGTTGTCGTTTTTTTCTACTACTAGATGGCGTAACTTGTCCACAAATTGCGTAATGGATTTAATGTGTTGGAAATTGTGTCTTCTTCTAACGAAAAATTATATCAATTCTAAATAATAATAATAAAAAAATGATGATTACTTTCTTTATTAAATACAGGCTTTTGATTTACTTATTATTAATAATGAATATTCGAATCATTCTGTAACTATTCATAAAAGTTTTACCTGGGTCAAATAAGTGCATTTAGCACTCCAAAGAGGAGCTCCAGCCAAGCCAAGAATGAAAGCAGTTGGAATAAGGGTTCCCCACGTTGCGTAGAAGTTGGCCACCATGTGAACGCCATACAAGGCCATGCAGACGGCGATTGTCCATTTACAGCCCAATTTGTTGATAATGGCAGTTGGTAGAAACATACATGATATCACCTTCAAAAACAAAAACAGGTTTAGGTTTTAATTTTTCTGAATGTAAAAAGGGCAAAAATGTAAAATAAATAAAAACATTAAAAAATTTACATTTTGAAAAAAGTGAATCAATATTTAATATAATCGTTGTAAATACTTAAAATCTCTGAAATATCGAAGTCAAATTTAATTTTAAGGTATTTAATTCGTAAGTACTGAATGATCAACTTAAAATATACCTAGTTAGAAGATAGCAAAGTACTTGGTAGGAACACTTTTCAGAACATGAGGAACAGACCCTTGGAAAAATGAGGTAGCCCAAAAAATCACCTTCACGATTAAATGTGATAGTGAATGAAAATCTTCGATTAAACACCACCTGACATGTGACTATATTTTTTTTTGGACGAGTACACAATAGTCTTTTTGTACAACTATCATTTTTCTCTTTGGCAAAGCTCCGTTTTCTTTTGATACGGTTGTTTAAAATCTCTTCGCCACGTTCTGAGAACTATTCCTATCAAGATGACTGCATTTCTGTCATATTTTTTTTTTGAAATATGTTCTGAATAAGAATATTGTAATTAATATCACGTTGTAGCAACTTTTACGTGCGTGATTATTGGTACATGGCCCGCTGGTCGGGCCGAAACGTAGTGCAACTTGATTTTTAATTTTTTTAATTATGCTTTTGAAAAAAAATTAAAATTATTTTGTGTGTTGGCCTTTTTATTGAATTTTGATAACCTCACGTTGGTAATTCAATAATTTATATTGAACATAAAGATGTAAGCAAGGGATCAAAACTCCTTTATGAACAATAGTAATAAGTCTTCAGTTTTCCTATTTTTGGAAACTGAAAGACAATTTCAATCAAAGAATATTTTGAAAGTTAATATTTAATGTTGCACGTAAGGAAAATTTAACGTGCCTGAAGTAAGTTTACAAGCGAAAAACGCACAATTTAAATAACAATCACTGAGCTGCTTTTGGTGATTTTTGACACCGGGAATCCAATACTAGTACTTGTTTATGTTTATCTGTTATTTGTTTATTTTTCCTTTAATCTCACTGAGCTGCAGACACTGGGTGAATCTAACTGAGGACGGGTAATAACCCAGGATTGTCTTCCCGGTGTCAATAGAACATTTTTTATCATTACGACTTGTCTCAATTATTAGTCCGTTCGGAGTTATATACGTCTAGATATGACGTTTGAGTGATTGATTGTGGTGAGTGTGGGTGGCAGGGAAGCCAACCACTTACAGGCGGGGGGTGCTTGGCTGTGGGTGGTTGGCATCCCTGCAACCCACACTCATTACAATCAATCACTCAAACGTCATATCTAGACATATATAACTCCGAACGGACTAATAATTGAGACGAGTCGTATTAATAACATATGTTCTATGTAAGGAGATCTTTCTATAGGTATATATATCTTATCACTATACAGGGTGGGACAAATTCCCATAGAGTTTGCCCATTCTCCTTTTAGACAAAAAAAGAAGGAATTCTTAGTGTACTAGCAAGTATAACATTAGACAAGAGAAATTTCAGTTTGAACTTACCAGCGCGCCATAGATGGTACTAAGAGTCCATGGCCCAAGACCTTCATCAGAATTCAAGGAACTTTGAAGATTCGCCAAAGAACTGAACGCAGTGAAGAGAACAAGAAAACAGAAGCTTATTCCTACTACATTCTTAAGGATTTGAAATTTCCTTTTCTTGGCTGCGGGTCCTGTTAATACAGGGGCTTTCGCTTCCGTTGCCTTCAAAACAGCTGGAAGTTGTTTTTTACTGCAGTCATCGTAACTGCTATCGAATCCCTTATTAATGTAGGAAGCTTTCGTTCCATACGTCCCACCATCGTTATGATTTTCGTTCGGAATATCCATTCTTTCCTGGTCTCTCCTCTTCTTAACTAAATGAAAGAAAAAACAAAAGATCTAATTGTATTACCATTGAAATTACAAAACAGCAGCTTTTAACAAAAGGTCAACAACAAATAGAAATTATTAAAAACAACAAGTGAATATAATTTTGTACTAAAGCGTAAATTTAAGGGCTACTCACAATATAATACGATAATAATAATAAAATAATAATAATAATAAAAAAAGGAAGTACATTAACATAGGGAAAAATAAAAATGTTAGGAAAATAAGAAAAACAAAAGTAGATATACGGATTCGAACCGACACCTCCAGCATACCTATCCTAGACCTTACCCATCTAGCTATAGCCGACAACTGAAATAAGATGGTCATTTGTAACATTTAAGCAAATAGCGGAAGTCTAATAAAAACAAAGCCAAATATCTAGAACATGGTGCGGCGTTGGCCCTGAAAAATATCCTGTTCCTACGGCGTTTGGGCCCCTGAATACGATGGTGAAAGTCTGCCGATCCGACTTTCCGTCGGGAGTTGTTGGGTGGGGTGGGGGTGGGGGCAATACACGGAAGGACGAACGTAATCATTTTGGTTGCTATCACAACAGCTCCCAAATGGTCACTAAAAATACAGCGAACCTACAGCGGTGTAGCAGTAGTGCTGCTAAGATTGATCCTTATTGGAGACTATCTGTCTCACTTATATTTTCTTATTTACAGATATTTCATTTGAGCCGATGGCGATTGAGTGAGGAAGGTCGACTTATTTTCTACCATGTTTTAATACTTTTGATTATTAGAAGGATAAATAATTATCTCAAAATGTAATAACTCAATTTGTGTTTCTAAACATCTTCAGGTCGTTCTGAAAAAGGCTGAAGACGTCGGGGCCGAAATATTGAAAACTATTTCCTAGATTTAACCACTCCCCATATTTTACAAAATCTTAAATAACAAATTGTATAACTGATATAAGGATCCACTGGGTCCGCCCTCCGCGGCCCAACAAAAAACCAAATTTGTACCCAGAGATCAAAACACTTAACAACTTTTCTACTATTTTAATTAGTTAATTTCATAATTAAAAAAACTAGGAAATAAAATATCTAATAACAATTTTTTTCAACAAACTTTATAATAATAGTTCAGTGCATTTAAAAAGTAGACAATTCCCCCACCCTCTCATTTCATCAATCATGATTTAACATTATAACTGCACAATTACAATGCTTTAATCTTACGTAAAACCGAAGGAACAAGGTATTAGTTTAGGGTGGTCCGATTTTGAAAATAGAAATAAGGGACACTAAGGTTCCCATAAAGGAATTCCGTAATTGATATCGCTGATACTAGATGACTCTACAAGCAATGACGTCACACCCTCGTTTTTTAAGAATATCCTCCCTTCACTTTCTAATCCTAGAATCCGCTCACCCTTCGCGTCTCAACTTCTTCCTTTTTGTTTAAGTGCCTTTGATCTCAAGACAACGAACGAAATCAACCAATACTTAACTGAGAGTAATGGACACTGGAAGCGTTAATATGAACCTTATAACAGATACACGAATAAGATGTTCTTGCGTGCAGTAACTAATTAATCTAAAGTCTAAACAGGAGCATACTACCCTTAGTTGGAAATGTGTTTTATAATGTTCTACAATGCGAATCTCTCAATGCAGATGGTTAAAATGAAAATATGTTTATGGCTTCACAGTTTCTCACGTTCTCAACGATAGAAAGTACAACAAAGAAATGCGGGTAAATAGTTATCGTGAAATTGCATACAAATGCAAGACATTACGCGTCCCGTATTAAATTATCGGGACAATCCACTAAAATATGGGACGTCTTGTCACTCTGTGCTAGTTCTTTAACTTAAGAAAATAAACTTTTTTTTCCATATTATTTTATTATAGATTAGCCTTTTAATTTCAAATAATGACTATCAATAATAATAAAAGCAGGGATAAAACAATAAAAATAGGCACTTAAAATAGGAGATTTTCTTTTAAAAATATGGATCTTACAGAGAGTTTCAATGCTACTCTAAATCTGTACCTACCAATTCTCGCCAAAGCAACTGCGATTCAAATAAACTGGCTGCAAAACTTAGAAATATTTATATATTTGGTCGCTCTATTTCAAAAGCTAAATAACAAAAAAATCGGAAATCACTTCATCTCGACTGAATCTCTACAAAAATAGTTGATAATAAACAGAAGAATTAACCTAGATTCTAATAGAGAGGAACAATATGTATTTATTTATTTATTTTTCCTTTTTATTTAATAAAAGGCTTATTTATATAACTAAATTATAGCAAAGAATCTTAATATCATTATCCGGTCTAATGAAATGTAGACCACCTACAAATATTCGGCAATGAACTACATTCTGCATCTACAGTAATTATTATTATAATTATTATAATTATTATAATTATTATTATTATTATTATTACTAGTCGGCTACCCGTCGCTTCGCTCCGGAAGCCTCCCTTATGTAACGGAAAACAAATTTTTATTTATTAAAAACACACACACACACACACAAATTAAATCAAGTAAACTAAAACTAAAATTTTTTAAAAGGTTTTTTTTAATTTAATTTCTGATGTTTATATTCTGTCAATCCACGACTGCAGTGACGTTTCAGTTACAAATATTAATGATTTTTGAGCTGCAAATAGCGATTTTTTCGGTATTCCACTTCAAAAAAAGAGTGCTTCTTTCTTTCTTGACTCTGTTTTGTTTATTCCAACATCTGCCGAGTACACGCACATATTTTTCAATATCACATAGGATTTGGTTAAGTAAGAATATTTAAAACATTGCAACATTTCAGCAATTGTAGTTCTAATTGTCAGTTTCGAATTACAAATAAACTGACGGATGGGAAATAAATAAACAATCTTGAGATTCAAAAAAAAGGTTGAATACATTCTTAATTGATGGGGGAAAGGAAAGGAGATATAAGTAAAAAAAAAAAATATGAAGAGAGTTGTAGTCCCTACGGCCTAATGGATAAGACATCTGACTTCGGATCAGAAGGTTGCTGGTTCGATTCCTGTCGTGGATGTTTCATTGAAAAAATTATTTCTATTTTCCATTCTCACAGAAAATTGCGCCGGACAGACACACAGACAGACAGACAGACAGAGAAATAAAAGATTTTAGTAATATAGATTAATACCACTTCACATTTTTTGGGAAATAGTGAAGATGTAAGAATGGCGAAAAGATGTTAAAGAAATTTCTGTTGGTCTATGAATTAATGATGATGGACAAAGAAAATACGATGCTTTGTAATAATTATACTTGACTACTCCAATACTCGTCGGCAATCGGGAATTTTTTTTCTTAAGCTTTTCTCCTGAAGATGGATCGTGGGGTTAACCGAACTCTCTATAAAACCATCGAAAAAAAAAAAAAAAACCCCGCGAGGCCCCGCCCCCCCCCCCCCCCGAACAAAACCTCCTCAAAACCTCCTCAGTTTTATCCTCAGGATAAAACCCCCAACATAGACTAAATAATAATGTAATACGAGTTTCATTTGCTGTTTTTATTCGAAAATTGCAATCAATGAAAATTCAATTTGACTATTTTTTTCTCTATTTTCAAAGCAGTTCATTTGGATTTTATTTATTTATTTATTTATTTATTTATTTATTTAGTCTTATTTTTTATTTTTTTTAAATCCATCTTTCCTTAAACTTATTCTCTAGAATTCGTTTGTTATATTTAACAAAAATATCAGAGCATTCACCCACGCAATTAAAGACATGTTCTCAACAGTGCAGGATTTAGGGGGGGGGGGGGCAAAAGGGGGCAAGTGCCCCGGGGGCACGTCCGGGGGTGGGGGGAATGGGATTGGAAATTGATTCTTTTGTTATAATTTAATAGTGAAACAAAGCTACAGGGGCGGCTTGGGGCTGACTTGCCCCCACTGATAAAATTCCTAGATCCTGGTTCCCAAGGACTCGTTCTTCACTGTCCCTCATCCTCCTCTCCCGTGTGCCGCCATGTCTCCAAGAGGGAAGCCACGTAAACAACTTATCGGAAAAAAAACTGACAACGGAAATGCTTTAACGTAAAATTCTACATCTCCTGAAGAAGGCCCGAGGCACCGGACCGAAATATTGAGTAAATCTCACCCCGTATTGCGAAAATTCCTCAGACAATGAGTTTATCCAGTGACCTAAAAATTTATAATAAAAGTATTAATGCATGCAATCCTTATAATGCATTCCTTATTGCAGTCTTATTATATAATGAATATAGTATTTAAAATCTCATAGAAGTGTTCATAATCTCCAAATAATAATAAGAAAAAAAAATATTATTTAAGAAGTTCGAATATTCTTTACCGAAAGGTTCTGTGCTACGGGGTTTTTGTTCTACACTCCGTGGCTGTATCCATTTAGGTGAGAACCTGTTCTGTCGCATTCAAAAGCTTTCTACCTCGCCAACGGCAGATTATCTGAGAATTAAATAATTTCGTAGTTGGTGGCTGGGGATTCTTTCTACATTACGTCATATTTACCTTCTGGTTAACTCATCACCTTTTATTTATTGATATTTATTGCTTTATTAAAATAGTTTAACTGATTAAGTAAAAAAATTGTATAAACAACAAGAGAAAAGAGAAAAATAAAATAAAATAAACCCTTCTTTGTAACAGAAAACATTGAAAAAAAATTATAAAAATATATTTAATTGCAAAAAAAGCTTACGTGATAATTCTAAGTTTCTACATTCCATTGGTGTGGATAGATAGTGTTTTGGGTAAACACAAAATCTTTCTCTTCTTTGATAACCATTAATAAGTTTTCTTACGTAGTTAAGTTTACATTTGTTTTTTTTGAATTGTTAATTCAGTCTTGGAGAAAATTATTTCAAGCGTTTCAAAATAGTTAAACTACATGACAATAATACTTCGAATATAGATACTTCCTTGTATTTCGCAGATGTGGTTTCGTAAATTGTTTATGAAACCGAGATTTTCAATTTCGAGGGATTTTTTTTAAACTTTTAGATTCCACCAATTTTTCCTGTCGTGTTCCCTTTTCAGTATTTCCTAACAGTCTACGATTTATTTTTAATTTTTTATTTTTATTTTCCTCATTATGATGGATTACATTATTAAGCTTATTACCTACCAGACATCCAACTTGTATTATTTAATAGATCTTTTTTAATTATATATATAATTTTTTTAATCTTTTCCTTTGATTCTATCTTCGTACTTTTCTATGATTCTTTCCCCTTTTTTTTTTCAACTATTATTTTTTAAATTAAGCCCCGTTTTTCAAAATCGTTTTAGAAGTGACAATATTTGGAATTCTGTAGTATCCTTGAAATACCTAGTTCTCTTTTTTTTATTTTTTAGATTAAGTGGCCATAATTTATTCAATAAAATGTTTTTTAAAATTATACAAAACAGCTCCGACCCCCGCTTCTTTCGTGACGTCGCATTGATTCCCATTTGGTATTGAAAATACCAAAATAAATACCAAATATATATATTGAAATTACCAACAAAAAAAAAAATTAGTGAAGATCATCATATTTATTTATTTATTTATTTATTTTTATAGTCAAGGACAAGGGCGTAAGTAAAAAAAAAGATATTACAGGGTTGGGAAAAACTTTTATATTTCCTTTAAAAGACATGACAATAATACTTCGAACTGTAGATATTTCCTTGTATTTCACAGATGCGATTTTGTAAATCGTTCAATTAATCTAGATTTTCAATTTCTAGACCGTATTTTTTTTTCTTTAAATAAAACCTCTTTTCAAAATTGTTTTAGAAGTGACAATATTTGGAATTCTATAGTATCTTTGAAATAGAATAAAAAATACAATTTCAAAAAATACGATATAAAAAAAAATATATATATATTTTGGAAATTCTGTAGAGGGAAATTTTTATGAATAAACTGCTGCGTTTAGGAACAATAAACCAAAAGCATCCGAGTGGGCGGAACATTGTATTAATGCAAATCATAATCCCGATCCGATCGTGGAGATTCTATTCAAAATTAAAGATAAGCACACCAGGTATATAACAGAGGCCTGCACTTTAAAAAGCTACTTTGTATTAACAAAGCTAAAGGTTATGCAGTTAATAGTAACACATTGTCTTATTTCCAGCATTTAATGCGACTTAAAGACAATAAATTTCAATAATTGGTATCAAAAATTGTTTCTGTAGAAGGATATGGATTATTATTTGTTGCTTTTTTATGCCATTGAGATAACTTCAGTATGTATACATTGTTGCTATTGTTATTAGATCTTATTGTTGTTATTTTAATTTGCGAAATTCAGAACTTGAAAAAGCAGAAAGATGGCGTCTGTGAAATATCATTTATAGTTGTATGAGATTTTGAGGTGACTTTGAAGAAGTATTTCTAATAGATTTTTTATAATATCAATTAAGCCTATTAATGGGATGGTAAACTAAAAATTACATCATGTTATCAGTTTATAATCAATTAAAATGTGTTCATGGTGTGGCCCTTAGAATATATGGGTTGATAAAAATTTAGTACAGGGTTATTATTATTATTTTTATGAAATGAAAGTATAAAAGAAAATTATAATTTGAGAAATAAAAATAGAATAAAACTTGATTATCCTTATATCTCCAATGAATATGGTATAAGAAATTTAAATTATATAATTGAGAAAAGCTTTAATGATATATCTAATGATACAGGAGTAATTTGAATGTAAGCATAGATTAAAGAAAAAAATAAATCATCTTAG
>JAFIDM010000007.1:22202606-22237503 GCA_023159025.1 Thereuonema tuberculata | reverse complement strand
GATTTATTTTTTTCTTTAATCTATGCTTTAATGTTATAAATTGCAATATTTTTAAAGATTATAAAAGAATTTCAATTGTAAAAAATTAGGTTAAAAAATTGGATATTGGGTAAAATTGATTAATAAAATAACATAAAATTTATAAATTGAGTTATTTTTGTGCTAATATAATGTTTCAATATGTTTGAGGATGACAAGATGATTTTGAAATTATTTAATAAAATTTATTTAAATGTAATTTTAATTATTATGTATTATAATAAAATAACAGCACCTTTTGATAGGAATTTGAATTCCTAACGGGACTGAATTGTATAAATTTAATAAATAAATAAATAAATAAATTTTAGAATGAATTTCTATTGTTCAATTGTTCTCATTGTTATAGTAAACCCTGTATTTTATATCTCATTTCATTATTTTGTTGAATTTTGTACACTTCCAATGTCTTTAATATTTATTGTTACTAGTTCTTATTGTACTCGACAAAAATAAGCTAAACATAGATAACTTTAACATACATACGTAAAAATATACATAGAATTAAATCAGAGAAGTATTTTTCAAATTATGATACTGCCTAATATAAAATTTCAAAAAATTAGCACTTAGCAGTCTACTTGAAAAAAAAAAAAAAAAAAATCATTTCCAAAACTATAAATTGATGTCTTTAAATGTTTTTTAACACTGTATTAACACTATATTCAAAATTAATTAAATAATTATAGTATGCCTATATTCAGAATCTGTATTTATTTCGAATCCGAGTTACATACAAATATGACTTAAAGACATTCTCAGGACCGTATCTCGTTCGTAACCCGGGGACAGCCTGTTTAAAAATTAAGAAAAATTAGGAAATTTTAATTTAATTTCAATCTCGTTAATAATTCTGTTTTAATAAACATTTATTAGAAGGAGAAGGATTTTTCTTTAATGCGAATCTAAAAATAAGGTTGTGTTGTGAAACAATTTCTTGATTACAGCTTGTCAGAAGTAAAACGCCTCATTGACCTCTCGTGACATTGAAATGCTGACGTCTCTGAAGTTTCTTGCAAATTATTTCTTTTTTATGTCTGTTTTTAGAATGGATTCTGAGAAATTTTTAGTGTTAGAGTTTTTTAAAATTTAATTTTTTTTATTCAATTACAGGCACTGTTATTTAATTTCTATATATTTTTTAATAACATAATAAATTAATTAATTCATTGCAATACAAAGAATTAATAATATTAATTAATATTAAGGAAATTAATAATCTATTGAATAATTCAATTTAGTTTGATTGTAAAATTAATAATATTTAATGTTTAATTTGTGAATTAGGTATTAATAATATTATTTATTTTAAAATTACAAATTTTGAAATTTATAAGAATGTAATTAATTAAATAGTAAATGCTATTAAAATTTTACATAATATTAATACATCAAATTACATCCCAATCTTCCGTTTAGACAAATAATAAAATAGAGTCAGAATTAAAAAAAAAATAATCTTGATAGTTAACGTCGCTAAGAACAGTTTCATGTCAGAATTGAAGGGGAAATAAAACTGATAAATTGTATCATCATTTGCGAAGACAATTATTCTTGTTCTGATATAAAAATCAATAACAAAATACTTAAAAAGTATTAAAATTGGGAAATCCTCTCAAATTTAATCAGGACTTTATTTATATTGTTTTATTTTTTCGTTTGTTTAAGAATTGGTATAAATAAAAAAAAAAGATTTTAAAATGCAATGAATTAGAAGCATTTTAGTAAACGCGTCTTTTTCATGCTTATTAAATAAGGAAGGCGCGAATATAAGTGCTGCAGATTGAAATAAAATCTCACCTGTGAACTCGTATTAGTCTATTTTCCAAAGGAAAGATACAACTACTGCGTTCTACCCTACCTGACCAGATGAGCCGAGGACCTTGTGATAATAGCCAATCAGGGATCCTACATCAAGAATATATTTATATGCCATTCAAGTTCATCTTCCCACGATACTTATATACACAGCATATTTCTACTCACTGTCAATAACTAAGCCTATGCATCTGAATACTTTAAGAAATACAATGTTTAAAACACAATTAAAAATACATTCGCAACTAGTTTCGTTTCCGAGAGGAAACATTCTCAAGCGATGACAATTGCAATAATAGTGTTGTCACATGATACAGACTGAACTTTCATTTTAAGCATTGCTAATAAATAAGTATTTCTAATATTATTGCAAAATAAATAAAATTCATCGCCTTTCATGTTTTATTTATTATTATTTATATAATTATTGCACCTAATTTAATGTTGCTTGTGTCGAGCTTTTTAATTGTGAATTGAATGAAAAGCCCGTGATCGAGAACAATTAGCAACAAATCAGATATCTATTCTAATATGACTTTGCAGGCATAATCGATCGTCCACTCCATGTCCACATACGGCACATTTATTTATGCGTACAGTAGAGCCCCAATTATCCGCGGGTTGGGTGGCAAGGGCTTCGCGGATAACGAAAATCGCGGATAACCCGAAAAAAAGACTAAAAATGAGATGTAAACACGAAAAAAAATATTTCACCATTAAAAACTACATTTTATTGTACAAAAAAGATAATATGTAAAACTTTTACAATATGTACAGTAAAGCAGAAACCTTTGCTCTACGTTTGCATCCACTAATTCCGAGAGGCCTATCCGAGAGAGAGAGAGAGAGAGAGAGAGAGAGAGAGAGAGAGAGAGAGAGAGAGAGAGAGGATCACGATGCACAATAAACCTGTCGGTAATGTTCGACCTTCGCACTGTAGGGTCTATTGTATTTTTCTGTTCTTGGCTTGGATTAAAATTGGTTTTTTTTGAAGTTCGTAAATAAAAAATTTTTTCGCGGCATTCGCGGGTAATCCGCACCGCGGATCATCCGCTCGCGGATAATCGGGGCTCTACTGTATATGTATGTCAATTAGATAATCAAAATAAAGAAAAATATTTAATGCAATATTAAAAGTTTAGCTACTATGTATACATTGTTATTAATTGTTTTAATGTATGCTGTTTTTAATAAAAGATATATTCACGGATGTATACTCGCGGATAATCGGGGCTCTACTGTATATGTATGTCAATTTGATAATCAAAATAAAGAAAAATATTTAATGTAATATTAAAAGTTCAGCTACTATGTCTACATTGTTATTAATTGTTTTAATATATGCTGTTTTTAATAAAAGATATATTCATTGACTGAATAGCCCTACATTATTCCGTTATCTCATTTACGGGATTTCAAACAATTCGGCGGATCAGGGAAGTTTTGACGGAAGCCTCGAATAGGACAGGTTACTAGAGCAAGGATGTAAAGGCGCCTTTCAACCGAAGCCACAGATAGGCTTTGCAAGGACTCGGCTGCGGAGAACGCCAACCATGAAGATAACGGTTCGTAGTATTTTATAAATGGCCTTTTAAATAAATAAATCCTCTAATATACGAAGATTGTAAAGTTTCTTAGCACAACATAGGCGAAAAAATACAGAGTATTACTCAATTTTTGAATTTCTTCAGAACAAAGCGGCTATTAAGAAGAACTAATAGGTATTCATATTAAATTTATTGTACGATATTACTGATAATTTTTTTTTTTTGGTGGATGCACAGAAGCACCCATTTTATCAACTTCAGTGCAACGCAAACTATGATTAATTGTCACCATCTAGTGATCGCTAATGAACTAGAATTAATTATTTTTTTATAAAAATTACTAATATTATCAAGAAATCCCATCATCACCTCAGTTTAATTTATCTTCAAAAGTATTGAATAAAAAATATTTTTGATATTAAAGTAATATTCGAAAATATACGATGAATATCGAAATATTCATAAAACTGCTTATTTATTTATTTATTTATTTATTTATTTATTTATTTATTTATTTCAATTTAAAGTTGATGATCAGTGAACAAAAGAGCAATCTAACTTTTAGGCCTATTTGAAATGTTTGTCATGTGGGTCATTATCGATAAATTAGCGCCTGAAGTTAACGAAAAATCGTATAAAAGAGTACTAGAAATGAAACAATGATATATAACAATGGATGTTTATCCTTTGTATATTTACTAATTTCCGTCTACTTTGAAATGATTACAATTACGTGATTTTTAAACTATAAGTAAAAAATGCGTGGTTTAATTTTTTTTTTTCATAAAATACAAAATTTTTAATACTTTTATACTTTTGATATTCGGAAGATTTCTAGAAGTTAAAATTAAACATTTAGGTTCTCTCTAGTTTCTTTAACGTTGGGGAAAAAAAATAAAGAAAAGTAATATTAAGAAAAGTAGGCTGCAAGATCTTGCAGAACGTTATTTTTTAGTGATTACCTGTTAAACCAGGATTTTCCTAAATTGTAGTTCAAAATCAGGATATTGAAATAGAATGGAATTCGTCGTTTCACTAAATTTAGTTCAAGTCACTCTTCACAGAATATATAAACCATTAGTTCAAAGGAATTCCACCAGGGGGATCTGATTACATCGAACACAATCGACTGTGGAGGAATTGGATTTTGTAGAACAATAGCAGAGTAAGCAGGAATTAATGTAGCTTCTAGCGATGAATAAACCAAGGGAGAAGGATCATATCATGTTTACAATTCTGAGAAAAACTTATCAGAGGTTTTTGTTTTATTATTTTGGAAAATGTTATCGTCTATCTTTAATGGTATTATCACTTTAGTGATTAATAGAAATCTTATTTTAATAAATAATATTACTATTAATGACGAAACAGAGTTATTGTTTACGAAATAAAAGATGAATATCCTTTTTATTTTTGTATTTTACAAATGTAATTTATTTATAAACACTTCACATGTTGCCCAAGTGGTGAAGCATTTGACTGCGGCCTGAAGGAATCAGGTTCAATCCCAGACTCATTTTTTTCATGCTGAATTCTCCTCCAGACGGCTCCCAGGTTACCCAGCCCTCTAATGAATGAGTACTGGTTTGTTTTTTTTGTTTTTCAGGGGATTGAAGGAGAGCGGGGCTTGGTTTGAGCAAATTTAGTCCAGTTGGTTACTAAACGCCGGGAGCCTTACCTCCCCAACAGCCTGTAGAGGCTTATAGGAGGATATATTAAACTTTTTATTTTAACTTAAATAGCGAACTATCCAATTACGTCATCAGAGGCTATTTAATTACAGCCCTTCCAAAGCACACACAGTTGAATCTAATCTGCATGCAGGTTGAAACGTCCGTGTACATGTACTTTTAAATGACGACAATTACCTTAGGCAATTTTAGGATTTTAAATTTTATTGGGATTCTTACCACATGGATTATTAAATATATGAAGTTATATAATACTGAAGACAAGAAAAGTATGATTTGAAAAACAAAAATTACTGAGCACCAATTTTCGATATTGCTTGCTAAAATAAAAAAAATAGAATAGTTAAACCACCGTGATTTGCTCATTAGAGGAAGTGACACAA
Organism: Thereuonema tuberculata; assembly: GCA_023159025.1. Taxonomy (NCBI): domain Eukaryota; kingdom Metazoa; phylum Arthropoda; class Chilopoda; order Scutigeromorpha; family Scutigeridae; genus Thereuonema; species Thereuonema tuberculata. The sequence goes on along the minus strand of JAFIDM010000007.1, from coordinate 22,232,025 downwards.
AATGTAATGCTTCTATTATTCGAAAGGGACGGAAATGAGGGCGCAGACATAGTGTGATGGTCGCCTGTCTAAACCAGGTAAAAAAAAATACACATACACACAAAAACATGACAGATGGTCGGAAGAACACAATAATCCATCATCAGGGAAAAATATTTTTTTGGGACATGGTGGAATTGATAGATGTGCCAGGTTTGAATCCTTGTGAACTGTGCTCTTTTAGGCCAGACATTGAATCCGATTCTTCCAGAAAGACTTATCACTTGAGAAACGCAATCCGGCAGAGAACTAACTTAACAGCTGTGACTTCATCGATGTAGTGAATCAGTCTTAAAAGTCTCAATTCACAAAACAAATAAACTATATTTGGAAATATAGTAATCGTCGGAATAGCAGTGGTGTCTCAAAAGCAAAAATAAACAATAAAAACTCACTAATGAAATATTAGTGAAAACATTCATGTGACAGAAGTCAGCCGGCCACAATGATTTTTTTTAAAGCATAAACAATTCAATCTGCGCATTGAATTTTTAATAAACACAACCAAAGGGTGAGATCTTGGTAAACAATTTGGACTCGCCCATTGTTGTAAACTAAATTTGTGATTCAGAAACAAGAGAACAACCTATGGTGGTGGTGTCTTACCTACTTACCAGTTAAAAAGCTTGTCAAGTTTGTAAAACAAAATTGAGTGATACGAAAAATAAGACGAAAAACCCTTAGTATTTCTAAAAAAACATTGTATTTTCAAGTTACCTATGGACCATTGTTAGTAAATATATAATAAGTAAATTAGTTCATAGTTTCTCCGACAGATGGCTCACGTATCAATATTCTATTATGACTTTTTAGGTCGAAGGCTACAATTATGAAGGCTACAAAAAAAAGTAGGTGGATTCAAAAAGGTAAAAATAAAAAAGGTATTTCACCCACACAGCGTTGATTAAACATTTCAGATTTAAAAGTAAAATAAGAAAATTGAGTTTTTTCATATGAACGGTGCCATGAACCCCAGGGTGAGAACCACCAAATATTTGTTCGTGGTTCGTTTACTTTGAGGCACCGTTCACTTTAAACTGCATTTAAGTTTAATAGATTAAATTTTAAACAAAACAATGTATCCATTAACATTTATTATCCATTTCCATTAACATTGTTGTAAACTTGGAAACATTCAACATTGTTTCTACAGATATATCCACATGTATAGACAAGTTGTTTAACGTGGACAAAGGAACAATACTATGCGAAGTTGTAGACTGAGACAATCACGGTCTGACTTCTTGAACTCACGAGAGACCCTAAATTAAATAGGTTAAATAGATTCTAAATTAAGATTTCATCTTCCTATGTAATATACGGTTACGTATTTACGAATATAAGGAAAAATGAAATTTGAATACAAATGCTATCAAATCAAATGTTTTTTTTTTTTATTTATTCCATTTAATTCTTAGGTGCAATTTGAGAATACGTTGAGAACGTAAAGAAATGTTTGGTAACCGACGTGAAAAATGAGACGGAAACTTTTCATCACGATTCTTCACTTCACGGATGTAAACCCAACGCAACCGCGACAGAAATTTCTTAACACCTCCGATGCTGAATTCTTAAATGAAATCAAACAAATTATGAAATTTATAGAAGGTTTATTGTTTAATTCTTGTAATAAAACCCTGCTTAGGACCTATTTTAATAGAACTAGCAGACAAATAAATAACGTGCCAAATAATTTTGAAACAAATTATTATAAAAAAAAAATAAGAATTTGATTCTGTTTACCTAAATTAAATATTAGTCCTGTATTGTGTAAAAAATGATTTCATACGATATTCGTCATTAAATCTATTCATAGGAGAATACCGAGTTAAGTTATCTATAATTTTTTCCGAGTAATTTCAGATTACGACATGGAGTAAGTATTTGGGTTGAATCTTATCAGTAAAAAGTGAAGTTATTTTTGTTATTTCATTTGGAAAGACTTTTTCCTTTATTTGTATATTGCTTTTTATTGTAGGGTCAATCCATACCAAACGGTCCATAAAACATTAAATTGGTTGCTCGACCATTTTAAAAAACATTGATTTTTTTACTATTGTTACCCCTATGCATAAGTACTTCAAAACAGGCATTTCTTTTTTTTTTTTTTTTTTTGACTTCATTTAAAAATGGCGTCCATCGTTGTGTTATGGTTTCCGGCATTTTTGGCCTTGCAGACAGTTGCGGTAAATTTGATAACTCAGCTAAGAAAAATGATAGAAAGCTGCGGTAAAAAACATTATTTTCAGCACATTTCAAGCTACATTTTATGTCTTATACTTTTTTACCATATCTCTAATGCAAATCGATGAAATTTAGAACCAAAACTGATATTCGCTTTTGAACAAAAATCAAAGTTACGGGTTTGTTTTTTTTAGCAGGAAGGAATGAAATAGAAAAACTATAAATTTTTATGAGAAAAGATATACATCCAAAGGTTTAGCAAAAAATATTTCAGCTTTGTTACTGGCTTCCTAATTTACTTATAGCTCTTGAAAAATACTCGTTTTTCATTTTTTTCAAAGTTTGAGCTCCAATATCTCTGGTGGGGGACCTAACAAATATTATAATGACCTTGATATTGACATTATAAAGAGAACTTTATGAGAAGTACCTGTGAAAAAAATTTTGAGTTAGATATTTGAGTTAGATACCTGTGTTCTAAAATATAATAAAGTTGTAATAATCTTGTAAAAAGGTACCGCAGCTTTCTATCATTTTTTTTAGCTGAGTTATCAAATTTATCGCAACTGCCACCAAAGACCAAAAATGCCGGAAACCATAAAACAAAAATGGACGCCATTTTTAAATGAAGTCAAAGAAAGAAAAAAAAATGCCTGTTTTGAACTACTTATGCATAGGGGTAAAAACAGTAAAAAAAATCAACTTTTTTTAAAATGGTCGAGCAACCTGTGCTGGACCGCTTAAGTATGGATTGACCCTTTAATGCATTCTGATGCTAAAAAGCTTATAAAGGATCAACCAATCAACCAAAGTATATAATGTAACATCGTAAGTTGACAATGAAATCTTCCAATTCGTGCTTGGAAGACGTTCACATTAATTGTTTTAACTCGATGTGTTGAATCCATTTGTATCCAAATTACAGAAAACTCCCCGTGGATAGCCTTTAACTTAACACTCTGAAACTACGACTCCTTTGAATCTTGCCGAGACAGCTGTTTCTAGCTTGTTCTCATCAGCTAGAGTTACTCAGCGTGCAAAAATTTGAAGGGGTATGATGATACAAGCGATTTAATCATACAAAACAAAATGACGCCTTATAAACTGTAAGCTTATATAAGGAAATGAATATAACACGAGATTTACGGCCATGTAAATTCGATTTAAAATTGTATTCTAAAACTGTTTTGTTTAATATTTTTACCATAGATTTTACATCATGAGATACAATAAACGTTAGGCGAACTTATCTGATTCTTTAGCCCTTATTTCCTCATGCGAACATTGAGACGCGTAGCCATATCGGTAGAGCGATCGGTTGCGGACTTCATTATTCTCAATCAAAGCATCAGGAAAGCGAAGGTATTTTTCCGCTTCCAAAGCGACCTTCTGTTTAAGTGGTACTAATGCAGTTTCTGCTGATACCGAATTTGCCGAAGATGATTCGAATCTGTCTATAATTTAGACTCTTTGAAGATTTTTAAGACCTTGAAGATTCAGACCTTGACACCAATCTTTCATTTATTCAATTTGTTAGAATAAAATCCATGGCCTTCCTTGAATAACTCAATGAATAGAGGAAAAAGAATTCTATTCAACGTAAAGCACTTTTTGTCATTTTGTTTTCAACTGCAACCTTCAGTTTATATTTGTGGCAACCATATTAAATATTCGTTCAGAATGTGGTATAAGATACTGATAGAAAAGACTGATTTACGGTATCGAAGATCTCGCAATAACTTCCGAAAATAAGAATTAACACTTCAAAGTCTAAAACAATTCTGGCGTTTCGGAGAATTCTTAAGCTCAAACTGCAAAAGATCTGTGTTCTCTTTGTATTGAAGAGGAGATCTGCGGAAGAACTCGAAAGGCACCAATAAGTATTTTTTAATGTTTTTATAAACTTTTTTTAAAAAAAAAAAAAAAAAAATTGTGTGCTGCTTTTTTATCATATTTTTTAGTCAAATTATTTTAGCACACGTAAAAAGCATTTTAATCTGTGTTCTCTCTTCTAGGTGCTTTTTTCGTAGACATTGTGATACTCAAAAGAAAGATCTCTTCGTCCTGAAGTTTTCCTTAAACTATACAGTTCTACACGGGAAGAATCTTACTGGAAATAAATTGGATTGATCTAGAACGGAGTTCTGAAACTCATTGTAATCTAAAATGCCGAAATGAGAAGCTTCATTGTTTTGGCGGGCAGCAAGTACACGAAACAAAGTTACTGGATCTTAAGAAATTTCTCTCAAAAAAATAATAACTTCAGTAAAATTTATTTTCGTAATGATGCTTATTTCCTATTGTAATCAAATTTCAAATCATCTGAACAATATTATAAATAACTGAAGTAGAACAAAAAATATAGGCTGCAAAACATATAAGTTAAAAACTACCCTATATGACAAGCAACGAGTTTGGGACAGAGTAAACTACATTTTTAAGAAGATTGAGGAAAGTTGCTCTACACTGTTTGAGCTTTACAACTTCTTCCTTACTTCTAATCTTTAATTAACTAGAACTTGAAGTAGAGGGGTTTGTGCTTACTTATCCTGAATAAAAACATCTAACAATGACTTAATGTGGAAATTATTAGGTATAAGTAATTCCCTAATTTCTAAAATAACAAAAACTGAACTAACTTACATGGTTTCTGCTTGTGCTTTACTTCTTGACTACCGTGTTTTGGTAAATCTTTACTGACATCCGTCTTTCTTTGTAAATATGATTCATTTTACAATTACGTGCTGATAACAAGAAATCCGTATTCCAACTGCCGCCTAGGGAAGATAAGTTTAACAATCTAGTCTTGAAAACAATGAAAAAAGCATCATTATCTTGACGGAATTTGATAACTTGCCCTAATCTATACTTCTAATCATTGCAGCGTTTATCATTTTAGAAAGATAAGAGTTACTTAATTTTTATAAGATGAAATGAAACCAGTAGAACTTAGATCTGGTTTCGCTAAGAACTTGCAGGAATTCATTAACTTGCCGCCTACAAAATAGTCCTTACTCAAAGTTTCGTAATAGAGCAGTTATTTGTGGATTCATAGCGTACTGAATGTTTTGTTTGTATTTTTATCAATTAGGCCTAATGAATAGCCAATTCTCCTTGCTTTTAAATTTCCTATGAAACTTTGAATTGGTTTTCCTGTCGTTCTACAACTAAGATAAGAAGCTTTTCAAATTTGTAAATAAGGGAGCAAAAGAACTGAACATCACAATGAAAAACATACTCGCAGATGAATAAGGAATCACTGATCTGTTTTTTAGATTTTTCGATACCGGATTTCAGTTTTTCAAATGATTATCAGCTGAAAAGAACTGAAGACTGAAGTAAGAAAACGAAACAAATAGAGTTCTACGGTAAAAAAAAATGATCTTTGAAGAAATGAAATGAATGATTGACGTGAAATGACAGAAAAATGGTTAATAAAGATAGAGAACAAGGATAAAGTATTTACAACCTACTTTCCTCAGAAGATTGGATTACCATTTTATGTTATGATTGTTCTCGAAGTCAGTACATCTTGAACAGTTGTACAGAAAAATCATGAAAAGATCTGAGTGGACGGACTGTGAACAGTTCGAAATCCAGAAGATTCTTAGACTCGAGGATAGACCTTTACTCTCAAAATATAAAGGCAAAATTCGTTATAATTTACTTTATGTAATAATGAAAAGTATTCAATCAAAACAATTAAGGTATAACAACCTTTTGAATAAAGCATTGAAAAAACCTAATAAAATTCAATGAAAAGGATAAAAAAGAAATATTCATAAAATTAATAATGGAAACACTTAACAAGAAATAACAAAGTGAAATATTCTAAAGTAAAATGAGCTTAAATCTAAGCAGTATAACGGTCATTTAAAATTTCTAATGACATTGTTAGAAATTGATTTCTAAATTTGATTTTTAGTATTTTCGATAGGTTAATGATACACTTTCACTTTTGTTGGAAAGATTTTTAGGAATTCTTATTATCACAGAAACCAAACTTCTTGTTGTTGAAGAACAAGGAAGTTTCTTGTAATTACAAATGTTATCAAATTAGCCAGCTATCAAAAAGATAATGTATGTACCTGGGTCAATCAACTATTCTTTGTACCTAAGTTTGTCCCGAACACAAATTTAATAAATATTGTTTTTGGAAATAATTATTGGACTTTATTTTTACCCCAAAGTATTATTAGGTTTATTAGGTCATTGATCAAAAGCTGTAGAGTGATGTTAGTTTAATTACGAATATTTTATTATTTTTACTGTAACTTAAGAGATAATTTTTCCCCGCGAGTGTTTGGTTTCCCTGTTACTTCAGAGACTTCACAAAATCCTAAAGCGAATGTTTTAATACAGATTGGTATTAAATATACAAAATATATGTTAAATAGTAGTAACTGATAGTAAGGATATGCGACAATGACAGGGAAAAGTAGGCTTTTTGTTTTGTTTTGTCCTGCAGAAACAGTAACGCAGGGGACAAATTACGGCCGTAATCTCACTAAATAAAGCAAAATATTGCTCTTCAAATTAAAAAAAGTGCTCTGCCCGTTATCTTAACTAAAACGTCATTCACTAATCGTTAAAATGTGCTCCATAGGAAGTTAGATTTTAGATTTTTGTTCGTTAGAAAATCATTATGTTGTCATTCGCGTTTAGTACAAAGAATAGTTGATTGACCCACCCATATTTTTAAATTCAATTCAGTTGTATTGAATTGTGATTGATTGTTTATTGTTAAAATGACAAGAAAAATAAAATTCTACATAAATATCAAAATCAAGAATATGGGAAATACAGGGTGATTCATAAAGTACTGGAAAAATAGGCCTACAAAGAACGAACATCGAAATATTTTACTAAGTCAAATTCGGCGTAAAAAAAAGTAAAAATAGGGCCTGGATTTCGGATCGAACGTGCGATTCTGAGTCGGATGATGGGGGTCCCCGTTTTAGCCTTTTTTCTGCCCCTATGAAAAAAAAAAAAATGGTCTAGTTGGCACCCTTCACAACCGGAAAGAGCAAGGAAACGGAAGCGAGATTAGAATAGCCTAAGTTAAATGGAGTATTGACTCCATTAGATTTATTTGAACATTTTGCCGGGGGGGGGGGGGGGGGAAAAAAAAAAAATTTAGAGAGTCCGTTGGGTTTATTTTTTTTTTTTTTTTTTTTACACCGAATTTGACTTAGAAAAATATTTCGATGTTCGTTCTTTGTAGGCCAATTTTCCAATACTTTATGAATCAATCTGTATATTGAACAAGTGACCATCGTAAGTTAATCAAGAACAAAATAGAAAAGTTTCAATTTATTAATGTTACAAACATTAGACATGCATTAGTTCAGAAACTTTCTGAATGAAAAAAAGAAATAAAAGCATTGGGTAGTTAAGTCGTTTTAAATCTAAAATTCATCGTAAAATTTTGTGAATAAAATTTATATTTGTAACCGTAATTAGCAATGGTTAGCATTCCTAAATGAAACTATAGTTTTATAAACACCAATGGGTTAGACCAAGTACTAAGTGTTAGGTGAATTTATTTATTTATTTATTTATTTTTCCACATTGATTCCTGTGGGTTTTTTTCCTATTATCCTCTGTACCGAGACATCGCTGTTTACTTGCGACTACTCCTAGCTGATGATCGCCAAAGAGTGTGAAACAGCTGTTCTAGGATGTCACTTATTAAATACTTGGTGTTATTCATTAATGTTTTTTTATGGGGTACGAAATACATTTGATGCCGATGGAATGCAAGCACACGAGCTTTTTCACCCATTATTTTTTTTTTTGGCGAATTTATTATTGCTTCTTTTTAAGTTTCAGAGGCTCCACATTGGTTCCAACGATTGTTTGTAACGTACTTCTTATATTCTGATATTTTAATAAAGTATTTAAATTCTTTTTATTATTTTTAAAAGTAATTTAACGTGCGCACTTAATTTTTGTTTTAGATAACGGAATTCGACGGCCAACACAAATAAATAGTTTAAAACATTTTATAACACACGTAAAAACGTTTTTTAATGTGTTATAACGTGTTTTAAAAGCTATTTGAGTGTTGGCTGTCGAATTCCATTGTTATTTATTATTTATTTCTTGTATAATGCTAGTAATTGAAGAATTTAAGAAAGTGAAGCTAAAATAAATGAAGTTTGGTAATTGTGATGAATTTTAATTAACAACATGTTGATGAGGGGCGGCCGCGTAGGAGCCCGAAAGCTCCTTACTAAGTATTAACTTTTTATAAATTGAATTTTATCTCGACATTGTGTGTTGGCATTTTATTAATTTAAACATTTTATCTCACACACACATTTTAACATCAAATGTGAATTCACAATTGCCGTTCATATTCTGGAAATATAATTAATAGTTTTTGTTATATATCACGCACTAACATTTCTTTTCCGTATAATACAGTTAGGCCTAACATTTTTAAACAAGTTATTGCTGAAAAAACAAAACAACAACAACAACAAAAATCTTAGAGCAAATTATCCAAAACTATCAAATAATAATAATAAAAAGAATATTTATTTAATGCCATCATTACGACCATCGTTACTCATAGGCCATTAAATTTAGAAAATGTGTCAGATAAAAGTTTAGTAATATGTTTAGGTGGAATCACGATTTTATCCCGCCACTATATTGAATTTCAAATAGAAAAAAAAATATATGAGGAAGTTTTCAAATAGAGGATAGACAGTTTTTTGACAGTAAATATACACATCAAATTTTAAGAAGATTTATAAGTTCTACAGAAGAAGAACCAGACACTAATGTTTTAAAATGTTTGTTCACTTTTACATAATTTTTTAATAACAACTAATTTTTTGCAATTTATTTAACTTAATTAGATATTAGGTACCTGATCCTTGAATAACCGCATAGTTAGTTCTTCTTTAGAATATCTCTCATTGAGGGTTTTTTTTTGATAATTTATCAACTATTTCTATCTTTGAATCATGAAAATTATATAATTTAAAAGAATTTGTTTACTGCGATAACTCGGAAATAAAGCTAATAATATATGAATTGTATTGAAATAGATTATTATTTTGTTTTCAATCAGTCAACTGTTTGGTTGATAACATTTTGTTTAATGTGATAAGATTTTTTTTTTTTATCAATTAATTCTAGTTTTAATGACATATCTTTGCCAAACAAAAGAACAATACATTTATTCTTCCTCACAGAAAAGTGTCTGATTTGCCTTATGTATATACATTTCTCATTCATTTAATCTTAAAATTTTTAACTGTAAAAATTAAATGGCATGGCTTCACAAATAGGAAATTTCTTTTTCGACGTTTTAACCCAACTTTTATTTTATTTCCATTTGGGCCAGGTGGTGAACAGGAGTTATGATATTTAATGACAGCCTGATATTTAATGACCACCAAATGTTTAAGACTGGCGTTGTAAAATTGGAGCCAATTTGAAAACGAACTCATAGATACTTACAAGAAATAAATAGTCTTAGATTTAAACACTATATTTCTGTTAAAATAAAATCAAAATACGATATTTATATAATAGTATTTACCGTGTGTTAAGTTATCTTCAAAAATAACTCTACTGCCAACACACATGAATAAATTAATAATTTATCCGTGTTAGCGGCAGAGTTACTTATTTCATAATTAAAAGAAGTAAAAATTTATAAGTCCACTTTATTTGTTTCTTAAGAATTTTGAAATAATTAATTATGAAACCTTTAATAACTAATAAAAATATTTTCTCTACCAAAATAAAGAAATTTATCTATATTTCATTGAATTCTTAAATGTATTGTTGAATATAATTGTAAATACAGTGCGATATTGATTGGTGATTGAATGGAATATTTCATATCGAACTTCAGAAATTAATAAAAGAATTAAATGAAGTTTAAATTTAAATCAACTTCATAATTTATTAAAAACTTATAAACGGTGTGAAATTTTTATATCACATTTTTTGTTATATGTTTATTAGAACTAAATTTTTTTATTTATCTGCTTCAAAAAGTAAACAAAAGAGCGAAACAAGTAAATCATAATTTTTATAAACTGTAGAAGACAGTTTTAAATTCACAGGAAACGATTTATATATGTTCCAAGAATGATTGTTCGACAAAAAAAATTAAGACAAATTGGGACTGTACCTTATGTATTTAACAATTGCGTTTTAAGTTGTATTTACATTTAAGAAAAAGTCGAATAAGGTAGCAGCTGTCGCGTTATGTTTGTTATTATTATTATTATGAGTATTGTTATTATTTTTTGAAACAACAATAAGAAAGATAATAAAAATGCTAATGATAAAACTATAATCTTACCTGTTGTGTTTTGGCCCCTTGATGGAGAAATAAAAAGCTGCAATTAATCCAATGTTTAGATCACAAGCTGTGTTCAACTTGAGCTCCGAAGTATAGCTCTTCAAACAGTGCCGATAACACAGCGGCACGGGGAAGGAAGTAGGAATTTTGCCGGTCGGTCAGGTAGCCGAAGGCGACCGTTGCGTGGATTGGGATAACCTTCATTCGGAAGCGTGACGTTGGAGGTGGTAGACTTTGGTGGTTGGTTGTTTCCTTTGGGATTCCCCATCGCCTACCTGTGCAAGAAAAACCAAGGTAAGTAGCCTTAAATGCGAACGACCATTGAGAAACCGTTACAGGACGAAGTTTATTAACTTCATTGATTCACTTCAGCGGAACAGGCGCATGAACTGAGAAAGGAAGAAAAAGAAGAAAAAAAAAGGTAAATAAACAAACATAGACGAAAAATAAAGGGATCATCTTATAAAGGAATATCTTGTAGAGGAACAATATTTCTCAACCGATATTCAATCATCTCAGTATTCTTTTCTGAAAACGAACTATTCAATTTTTTTATTTTTGAAATATTATTCTTTCTTTTATGCTCTTGTTATAACTTCACTATAGAACAGCGGAACAAAACAATGAGAAAATTAATTGCTTCACAATAAAACCATTCAACTACGAAGTTTGAATTATTATTAGCTTTTTTTATTTGTTTTCTTTTTCTTTTTTGTTAATTTTTATCTTACCTTTTTTACATATTTCATTAAACATAAACAAAAATTAAAAAAATTAAAAAAATAAAATCATACTAAAATTATAACTGGAAGAGGACAAAATGGTGGCAGATAAAAAAAAAAAAAGTATAGAAATATCTTTCAGATCTTCTGTTTTCTTTTGGTTGGATGACTTAAGCTTCATGTCGATCTCCACATTTAACTCGAGTGTGGTTTTTCACTTAGCTGAGGCGTCAAGGCATTAAGTAAGCCACTGTTTCATTTTATAACAACTGAACTGAACTGGACGAGGTAAACACTTATATTTAAAATTACAAAAAAAAACACTAATAAGAATTATATTTTCTTTTAAAAGTCCATCAATTATTTTTTATCTGATCTTTTTCTAATATTATCGGGAAGGCGGGATTGGCTGATGAGTCCATTGAAGGACGAAACGGCCGTTCCCAATTCCTTCCCATAATTGAATCGGAAAGACAATTTCGATTATTCAGGTGCCATTCTTGTTTTCTTTTCTCTTTTTGTTAATCAATTCTCTGGGCACGTTAAATCTTTTCTAATTTTCTAATATTAATTTCAATTTTTTTACTCTTTAAGTGCTTTTTCTGAACTAATTTCATAATATTTTCTGAAACTCGAGGAACAAGATGCAGTTAGAGATAACATATTTTATCAACATTATGGTTCAACATTACTTTAGTGTGTCCTTTTTCTAAATTTTTCAAAGTCGATTTTCTGCCTGGATATCTGGTCCAACGGCTTTGGGACCTTATTATTCGAGGGATGACATAGTTTCAGTTTGAACAAAATCCACGACCCGACTACCTGACAGTCCCCTTGTTAGTGAAATACGTCTTGACAGGAAAACAGACAAAGTGACAGAAAAACATGAATGGCCACAAAAAGTCTTTTGTGGAGCTAATTTCAAAATACAGTTTAAGCATTTTTTAAGACAACAGTTTCTTAATAAGATGCTGTCTTAGCCAATCAAAGACATGTTAGCTTGACTATAATTTTTTTCCCAAGAAATTAACACTTTTTAAAAATATTTATTTAATGAAATTAATAAGTTACGTATTTTAATGACATTTTATTTTAATGAAGTAAATAACTTACCTACGATTTCACAGAACCTGTAACTGAAGTAATCCTTTTTATTATTTTAAAAGTAATAAATAGGGGGGGGGGGGATTCGGACTCTTTCACCTCGTTCGTTCAAATGGATGCTGGACATCTTTCCGGGATTGCGGAGGCTGACGTTCCCTGCTGGTGATCGTAGGATCTTCTTATCCTTATCCATGGGAATGAGCTTCACGTTTCAATCGCCAAACGAATTCGTAAACGAATTCATTTCAATTCTGCTTGTTATTTCAATGGCAGAACAATCTACATCTTCAGGAATACACTTGATTACTCACCTGAGCTCTCGTAGTTTGATCAAAGAAGCAGAAGGAATTCTTATTAAATTTATCCAACACTTAGAGAACATTACCTACTTTTTAAAATGTTCTTTTAAACTGCAGAATAAAAAACCAGCAATTGAGACGAATTAAATAAAACATTAATAAATCAAACAAACACATCTCTGCAGGAGGAATTCGTTAGCGAAGCAAGTAGGGGTTGTGATTTGAGAAATTACACCTTATTATCCACTCGTTAAAAATATGCTATCCCTAAATAGGTGGGTGGAACCAAAGCAGAGACAAGGGACAAGAACTAATTGGAACAAGCTATGATTTGAAGGAGGGGTGAGATGATATTAATTACGAAAAATAAATAAGAATATAAATAAACCGAAATAAGAATTTAAATTTTTATTTCTTTTAATAAAATCTTTTGTAATTTTAAAATAAAATGAACCACTTACCTAATCATTTTTTCTTTTTTGCAGTACTTGAAGCATGGGGTAATAAAAATTTCGATTTTTTTTAATAGATTTAAAAGAATAAATTTAAAATTGATATAAAAATAAATAACATTTGTAATTCTGTTTCTTACACTGGTTTTTATGCCGGTTATCAGAGTTGCTTATAAATATCTACATACAATGCTCATGTTTAGAAAGTAACAGTAACAATGTTCGAAAGTAATTTAACTTTGCTAATCGTGTATCTTTTTTCTTCTTGCATTTAGGTTTTAAATCTCTTTTTTTTTTTAAATTTTGATTTGTTTACTAAATTTTCTCTGTTTTGATAAAACTTATTTTCATTTAACTTGTATTCTTTTATTTTTAAAGTTATCTGATTAACATAGATAATAAAATTATTATCCTTATCAATTATCGTGGTCTTTTGTTTTTGTTATATACGGTATATATTTTTTTAATAAATTAATTTAATTCAACATTTTTTACTTTCAAATAAAAACACTACATGTACAGGGTGGGCATAAAAGAATGGTGGGGTTTCAAAGGCATGTATTTTTTGTATTGTTTAATGTGTTCAATCAGGGAGTCTCTCAATTGGAAGCGCAACTGTCCAAGTTTGATGTGCATCACACACACAGTCTCTGAATGTGCTCCTTTCGTTATCTTGCACACATCCAAGCTATAGTCTAATTCCTGCCAGACTCGATGAAGCATGTCCGGTGTGATGGCCTCCACAGCACTCGTGATCCATTCCTTAATATCACTGATGGATCTGGGTATTGGGGTACGTATACAGTAACTTTCACTTATCCTCATAGGAAGAGGTAACATGGTGTTAGGTCCGGGGATCGTGGCGGCCACCTCAGGTGGTGGTTGTTCGCATTGTAGCATGTCCAATCCTAAAACTCTGGAAGAACACGATTGAGAGAGAGAGAGAGTTGTCGCACATAATGATGGAAATAGCAGGAGGGGATGGGGCATCACACCGGACATACTTCATCGAGTCTGGCAAGAATTTAGAGTACCGCTTAGATGTGTGCCGGGTGACGAAAGGTGCCCAAAATGAGGGACTTCCAGTGACGCACGTCAAACTTGGACAGTTGCATTTCTACTAGAGAGATGTCATGATTGAACACGTTAAGCAATACAGATTATACACGAAACCCCACCATTCTTTTACGCCCATCCTGTAGTGTTTTATTAAATCTACATGAAAAGAAACTTCATATATATGTGTAATAAATTTACCCAATGCCTGTAAATCGTAAGTTCACATAGGAATAATGATAGAATTCTAAATTGAATAATAAAAAACTAAATCAACAGAAACAGGTGAATTTTAAATTATATCGTTATGTATTATTTAGATTATATTCGTGACATTATCAAATTTAGAAATAATAATCATAAGATATTTATCTATAAAAGAGATAGAAATTTACATCTTCATCGATGTAGAAATATATAAATATATTTCTATTTTTTTATACGTAAAGTAATCGTATTGGTAAATACAGTATTTCTAAATTTGGTAATATCATAAATTTGGTATCAGTAATAACTCTACAATTACAATAATTTCGTGTAAGAATTTAAGGAATTCCACTCATTTCAATTGTACTTAGGGATTATGATATTATCTAGGCACTCAAACAATGTCAACAAAGTACTTAATAGAGCTTTAGAATTTCAACAAAATTTAAACTATAAAGTATTGGAATAATTTTAATATTTTTCAATTCTTCAATATCAAAAAAAAAAAGCAAAGAAAAACTTTTTGGGGAAATAATAATTCTTTAAACTTATTAAAATTAATAAAGATAAGCTTTGTGGAATCTAACGGAGCGGAAAATGGATTTCCGGATTTACCGGAAGCAACTCCGGAATTTAATTAAACCTACGCCAAAGAAATATAAAAACTATTGAAACATGACCTAAAATGTATTTAAAACTTGGCATTGTGATGTAAATGGAACTAAAAAGTATTGTGTCTCAAATGTCCTTTGCAGTTTCCTAAAAGCGAAAAATCTGTGGAAAGAGGAAAAAACATCTGTTTTCAGATCAACTAATCTTTGTGTGTTAATTTTTCTTCAGTGTTTCCGGTAGAGTTCAAACTAAAAACAAGAAAAACTTTAGTGGTGTAGGACGTTTCGAACTTGCACTAAATGAACTTAGATGAAGAAATAAATTTTAACATGCAGTAAAATTATTAAGAAAGGAAAATCAAAGACTACACAGAAATAAACAAAACATGCCTTTGAGTTTGTCGACAGAGGGAATCGGAACGGCCGTTTCGTTCTTATTGGGGACTCATCAGCCCGATCCACCCTTTCCGATGACAAACGCAGAAAGGAGTGAAACAGAAATGGAAGTCACGCTCGCTCCCAAATGTGACTCCCGAACAAAATATACACAAATTAAATTTAAGTACAAAAGTGCACATAAAAAAACCTTTGACCTAACAATCGTTAGGATACAAAGGTATTTAATTAGAAAGAAAAACTTAACCAAAAAGGCAATATTATTACAAGAACTAAATTTAATGTGCAGAAAAATTATTAAGAATTATTAAAAATTATTCTTTTTTCACGCCTTTCTGGGTTTGTCATCGAGGAGGGTGGATCGGGCTGATGAGTCCCCAATAAGGACGAAACGGCCGTTCCCGATTCCCTCTGTTGACAAACCCAAAGGCTTGTTTTGTTTATTTCTGTGCAGTCTTTGGCTTTCTTTTCTTAAATGAAATTTAATGTTTGAAAAAGATGGGAATCTATAAAAGAGACTGGTATTCATAAGTGGTGGTTTGCCTTACATGGGCTTGATATAATGAACAACTACGCCTAAAGTGCAGTGTTAGAGTTGAATAAGTATTTAATATTGTTGAAAATTATTTTAGATTATTGGTGATCATAGCTTTCGATCTCAGGATCGGAAGACAGGAAAATAGGCTGAAAATACATCACATTAAAAATATGTAAAAACTAAATAACTAATATAAATAAACATTTTTGGGTTGCACCGTTGCTTCTCCTGTGTAGTGATGTTTATGTTACGGTAAGTAATATAATGGCGTTTATTCAGGTTATCAAGATACAGTAATTGACATGTACCCTTTTTGAACATTTGGACATCTATACCGTGATCTCAGTCTCAATTAAATATTCAAATCGATAAGATACTGTAAATCTAAATTAAACTTTCAGTACTTCCAGGTATTTAGTTATTTTTTGTTTTTATAATTATTAGGTTCGGTACATCCAGCAACTTCTCAAGAATTAGTTAATACAATATGTAATTCTTGATTTAACTATTATTTATCGGTAATGTACGTAGTGTTTAATGCCTCTTCCTATAGTTAAATACCTAAGGAAATAAAAAAAGTCAACTTAAAATTAGAAATGAAAAAGCTTTTAAGAGATTCTATTAATAGGTAGAATGGAGCAGTAAAGACAGAAAAAATTATTATTAATATTAAAAAAATAAAATAAAAATAGATTCGAGTAAATAAAAGATTACTGTTGTCCAATAATCTGTTCTTAGGCAAAAACAATAACAAAAAAGCCATGATTAACAGTGTTGTATATTTACTACAGTTTTCAACTTATCATCAAACTCATACAAGCTGCTAAATTATTTGATGAATACAGTAAGTGTATATTAAATACAAAACAAGTACAAACACACGGAAGTACAGTGCTCTTTAAGGTGAGGAGATCGTTTTAGTTTTAATGTTAATAAACGGAAAGTTTTAACAACTACATGAGTAGTTAAAACTTTCCGCTTATTAACATGAAAACTAAAAATTTGTGTTATAAGCATATATGTATAAATAATCTATAATTCTTTTGTAATCTTAGTATACATGTTTTTGCTACCTGTTCAGTTTAAAGTATTTAAATGGTAAAAGGTCTTCACTGTTACAACTTCGAATGAAGAATAACAATTTACTCTGATTTAACTTTACATAATAGGTATTTGAATTTATACTTACAATGATCATTACTAACATTTATTATTACCTGTTTTAATCAATTAAAAATATAATTGGTATCGTGAAAGGAGATCCAATTAAAATGTGAAATTACTATGTTAGATAATGAAGACATTCTTGAAAACTTAAAGACTAGTTTTATAAAATTACTGGAAGAGATCGAGAAGATTTTTTAAAAAAATATAGAAACAAACTTATAAACTTGCTCATTTTCTTTTTCATAAATTAAGCATTAAATAATAACTTTGATCATAATGTTTATAAAGTGTATTATTTGCTTAAATAAGACCAACATCTTTCCTTATATTTCCTATGTATTCAGGCTTTTCCTTATAGTTCATTTTTCCTCAATCCAGTAATGACAGCTTGATTTTTAATGATATATTAGAAATCCAGGCAACTCTGCTTGAGAAACTGACACTCCCGTGAATATATTTCAAATTAACATTTCATTGCTGTATATGGAATACTTACTTATCGATTTGAGATATAGAATAAAAATTAAGAAAATTAGTACTGGAATTTTTATTTAATTTTTTTTTTAAGTTATGTAAAGTTGATTAATTTAAAAAGAAACAATGGAATTTTTTCCTGCATTTCCTCAGGCTTTAATTTCAACCTTTACGTGTAGCAACAACATGTAAGATATTCGTTGTTTAACTCAGTGGTTTCCAAACTGAAGTGCGCCTGTGTTTCCATAATCTGTGTGAGAAGGTAAAGGCTTCTTTTTGTATTTATTTTAAACTTCGGGGGGGGGGGGGGAAAGTTATTAGTGTTAGTCCCAAACTTATTAATACTTTTTATTTTTATATATATTTTGCTTCTTCTATCAACTAAGTATCTGAAAGAGCCTGAAATCTTCTTATCTCAGAATAATACTTTCACCAATATCAAAATAGAGATTAATAGTACTATTATCATTATTACAATTCAGGAAGACAGCAATAACTTAAATTTTAATTTTTGGAAAAAGCGAAGAAAAAAAAAAA
The DNA here is from genome assembly GCA_023159025.1 of Thereuonema tuberculata. NCBI lineage: Eukaryota > Metazoa > Arthropoda > Chilopoda > Scutigeromorpha > Scutigeridae > Thereuonema > Thereuonema tuberculata. The sequence goes on along the minus strand of JAFIDM010000007.1, from coordinate 22,213,907 downwards.
AAAAAAAAAGTGAAGTGAAAATAACCTGCCGGCAGGTTGAAACGTTCTGACATTTTTATGTATGTTTTTAAACGACGCAATTACAAAAGTAATTTTTAGTATTCATGCATTTTATACGGATCTCCCTAATTCCTTGGCTTTTGAAAAAGGTTTGAGACAATGCTTGATGATTTTAAAGTAATCATTATACACTTATTTAATGATGATTTTAAAGTAATCATTATACACTTATTTAATGATGATTTTTAATGATTATAGAGAACTTTAAATTCGAATGTGCAGATAAGGGAAATGGAAAAACACGCACACATACACACAGGAAATGAAATACTGGATTTGTGATACTATCGTATTAAATATCGCAGTTTAAGCTCCCCGCCATATTATGAATAAGCTTGACAAAAGATATTTATTCAAATATAAAAATCTCTCTCCCTTCCAAAAACGTGCAAGCAGAGTTACAAGAAGATCGGTTTATTAGTTCAAAAGTTATTAGGAGGAAAGCTCACAGTCACTTAAATAAAATAAAATAAAATAAAAGATTTGCAAGGATTGCAGAGATAATGATGTTCGAAATGAAATCATCGGAAGCACAGTGGTGCCTCAAGAGAAAAAAATGAACGATAAATTACTCACTAATGAAAAATTAGTGAGAAAATTAATGTGCCAACAGTCAACCGGCTACAATGAATTTGTTTAAAGCATAAAAATTCAAACTGCGCATTTAAATTATTAATAAACAACAATATCCCGATTATTTTGAATTTTTTTCGTAAATGGAAGAATTCAGTGAAAGATGTCTGATGTTGATACGGTCTGCTATCACTACAGACAGTTATCACCAGACGTTCAGAACGTCTTAAAAAAATATTTTATAATCATAAATCAAAACAAGTTTGTCTTAAGATATATAGTATCCGGTTAGTTGATTTTGGAAATGGAAATCCCCAAAATAATTAGGTCTGTTTTACAGTATTGAAAATTCGTTTAAGAATTTTTAATTTTGTTAAAAGTTTTTTTTTGAATATAGAACTTTATTTTAAGCTTTTCGATGCTTATGAAATCTTTATCAAATAAAAAACATGATATCAGATAAAACAAAGAAAGAATTTGACAAAGTCTAGTTCTTTTTTTATTATCTAGGAATGAAATTGACTTCTTTAGTCCCTTATTCTCTGTTTGGTTAAGGATTAACTGAATAAGACGTAGAAAATCATTGTTGTGTGTCTGTGTTTAATATGAGTTTTCATTTTGATACTTATTTTTGCCATGGAAGCTTGAAAAACGCTTTGACTTTGAACTTTAACTACCCAGTGGAAGTGGATAAAAAAATAATAAAAAAAATTGAACTGTAGCTGATGAGTTTACAGCAAAACAGTTTTCCATAGAGGGTGGAAAATTTAGCAGAATCAATTGAACTCTTTCTCTCAGTAACGAAAAATTTAAGGACGACCCATAATAATAAAAAAGTACGTACATTAAAGTAAGAAAAAAAAACCAAGATAAGGGAAATAAGCAGTAGATATACGGATTCGAACCGACAACCTCCAGCACATAGTCCGAGACCTATCAACCTATAGCTGACAACTGAAATAAATGTTACAAATGCAACCGTCTCAAGCTAATAGCAGAAATCCAATAAAAATACAGTAGTCCCGAAAATTCGGCCTAATGTGGACTGAAGGGTGTCCGAGTTTGTGAAACTGCCGGGTTATCAGGAAAGGTGTTACAAAAAGAATAAGTACGATTTTTTTCGTCAAGAAATACTTTTATTTGTTGCTTGAGAATACAACAGTTTACAAAGAATGCTATAACTCAAACTTAAACTGTCCAAATAAACTTAAGAAAATACCTAATACATGAACTGTATATAAAAGTAACTTGTAACGGGTCTGCGCGCGGGGTTTTTCCGCCCTGTCAGGAGTGGCCGAGTTATCGAGTGCAGAGTTTTCGGGACTCTACTGTAGTGCCAAATATCTCGAACGTGTGTGTGTGTGTGTGTGTAGGGGTGGGGGGCGTTTTTCCGAAGTTGTTAGGGGGGAAGGACAGACACGGACGACGGACATGACAAACGCAATAGTACCAAATGAGTCGCTAAAAACGAAAACAAATGCAGTATAAGCAATTAAGGCTTTCTCAGCGTGGTTAAATACATTTTGTATACAGGGCTTATTAATAGATATTAAGGATGTAGAAAAAAATAGAAAAAACAATTTTCTATTGTGATCTGAAATGCTGAAATAGTGAGCACTATTGAATAAATAAAAAAAAAAAAAAAACATTTTTTTGTTAATTAATTCTGGCTCATTAATTTTCTATTTCGTCACATCCCTATTCTACTGTAGAATGAATGTGGACGTCACTGGAGGCAGAGACTCCTTTGAACAGCAGCTTAATGGTCGAAATGACAAGCTAGGAAATCCAGTTAGACAATCACCGATTTAATCTCCGGTATTTTATTAAAAGAAAAAAGAAATTGAATTGGACTTTTTAAGCTTCCACAACAAGTGTATAATGATTACTTAAAAATTATTAACCAAAAAAAAGGATTAAAAAAATTGATCAGAAATGGATTAAATATCAATAATATCTTGGTAATGAGTATTAACTTATGTCAATCGTAACAAAAAGATGACACAATGTTGAATGGAATAGTTGTAAGTGGAATTAGGGAAGTCTATTCAAACAGGAAATGACGAAGTTATCAAACGTAGAGTATTTCCTGTTATATTTTACGTTTATACTTAATTCACGTTTTCCGATTGGAAACAAGGAAGAGTTAAATTAATATAAATGTTAGTTTAATGCTAATCCTGAGGGATGTTATGTAATTAAATATTAAATGACGTAAATTTCGAGTGGATTTTCCTTAATTCTTGCTTTCGATTCAGGTAGACAGTTAAGTCAACACTGACCCATTTCTTAAAGAGGGGTTTTCCCGTGAATTGGAGAGAATGTTTCCTTTTGCGAATGTCCCACTTTATTTGACGCAACTAGAATAGATGAAAAGCAAGAGGGATTAGGTTTTTTCGTAGATTTCCTTGTTGGAATTCAGTCTTGTGTTTATTTCTAGTATATTTTTATTATTAGAATTAGTTTTTTTTTCGAATTAAATTAAAATGGAATGTTTGTGATACTGAATCTCAATAATGTAGTTCCATCAAAAACGAGAATTGGTAAATTAAGATTTTAAAGACATTGTAATTTCTTTGTAAGAACGGCGAAGCTATCTTGCCACAAGAAGTAATAACCTATCTAATGTTAATGCTGAAACCGGAAATAGCAAAAAGAGTAACACAAGGGGAAAAAAAAAAATTGTTCCTCTATCCTCACTCCAAAAGGAAGAGGATAAAAAAAATAGGTGATAATAGCAGATTTATTACGGTGTGTTAATAATGCACAATAATATTGAAGTTAGCGAGAAAATTAATTAATAGCAAAAAGTTCATTAATTATATAATTGCTTCTTGGAGGCCTTGATTGGATCTCCTATTGTCAGAAGGTTCGTCTGGACAGTTATCCTTCTCTGAGCACTGGCCATGGTCTCAACACTGCTGGTGAAGTATCGGATTCCTTGACAGATAAAGAGGTCCAAATGGCTGCCTGTATAATCGTCTTTTGGTCCAACTCCTTTCTCAATTCCACCACTGCTTCGGTTGAATATCTCTGGACCATTCTCCAACTGTCTACCTTCCTCAACCACCGGGTCCTGCTTTTATAGTTGTCAGAACCAATGGCTGAGGAGCACAACATCTGATTGGAGTCAGTCCACTCTTGGAGAGGGAGAATGGGTTAGTTCATTTTGTAGCGGGAAGAACCGCTATCAACTCTCTTGAATAATTCACCAACAATAAGAATATTTGTTAAAACCAAAATAAGTAATTTTTTGTAAAGCGAAAAGAGCTCCTCTATAGCTCAGTGCTATTGAAATAAGCTGTTCAGACTTTCACCAGAACTATGTTATCATTTTGTTGATTTTATGATGTCTTATTATTGAATTGGTCTTTTCGACGAGATTACTCAAAAAAGTAGTAGACTACAAGAAATATTCCAAAAAATAAAAGAGGAAAAAAAAAATCACATTTTTTTTCGGAATGGAAGGATTGGCCTTTTAATGTCTCCTCCGAAAGTAAGCGACAGATTGAATTGAGTAGGAAAAGGGTCGCAGATGGCTTTTATCCAATAGGATTGAAAATCGATTGTGTTCTTGAGAATAATCATTGATAAAAAAAAATTCAAGCTCAAACCTTGATGCCTGTATTAGGGTACGTCAAGTAACAATATCGAGGTGTGGTTAAAGGTCAATGGATTAAGGGGATTATCTAGCATTGTGGGATTAAGACAGTTCCTGGAAATGAAGTTTCATCTGATTGATCCTCCAGCAAGGCGGACCTGAATGAGATGTTTATTTGCTCTGAGAATCCTCCGTACGTGTATATACACCCTTGTTTTGTAAATAGTTAGTTAGATGCATCTGTTAGGAAGTGATTACCTGTTTAACCATGTCCACTTCCGTTATTCACGACCAAAGAACAACATAACAATACGAAATACATAACATACTTTACAACATTTATATCGTATTTCTATTAGGAGAGGATTTCACGTTTATTAAGAGTGAAAGTTCTTTTCTATCCTGTTTAGAGCCGTACCCTGTGATGCGGTTCTGTAATTACTTCTCTGTTAACATGTGTCCGAAATAAAGCCACGGTTATTTTCAAACTGAAATTAGAAAAATTCAAGACAACTTTGTTTTCAAAGTAGTAACTGTAATATTTCGAAAACTTATTTTCCTCAAAATATTTTCAATTATCTGGTTATTTATTTAAAAAAATATTTACAACAATATTTGGTTAAAAATTAGAAATATATAATACACAAAAATATATTATAATCTTACGTATGGTATAATCACTATAAATCTATAATTTATCTTGTTTACCTGGTAAGTTTTTATCATGCTAAGCAGTGATGTAAATTAGAAGCATATTACAATCTTATAATACAATCTATAAAATTTCTGAAACTTCTGGAAAAGCTTAATAACATAGTTCTGTCCTTATATTTGTCGTTGCAGTCGTAGTTTCAGTTATATTTTTTCAAAGTACAATGTTTTCATGGACATTTCTTATAATAATGACAACGTGTTGTAACAAAGCACAATGGTAGAGCTGTCAGTATTCCGTCTTTGTGATCTCTTGGCTCTATGGACGCACTTTACACTAAAAAAAGTGTGTTTTCTTGTTTTCAAGTAAAGATCAAAGTTCAGTACCGTACATCTTCTTCATCTTTCTTTTTTCGTTCACTGCAGATTATAATGATTTCAATGGCTAAATAACCTGCCATACCAATGATTAATATGATGAGTACAATGTATAATTTAATGTAGACACACAAATAGTTACTGTAAGCGAAGGAGGCGATGAAACCAAGTGATTCCCATAATCTGTAATTGGAAAATGCTGCTTCTTCGTTGTCAGTAAAAATCACACCGTAGAAAGCTAGAGTTAAAAAAATACATTATAAGGATATGTTCACTTATAATAATACACAAATTAGACGAAAATAAAGGGAGCATTTTGTTTACTAAAATTATTTTATTTAATTAGCTGTTCTCTCCTATTTTGAATCTAGGGCTCTTTCTCCATTTCATTATTGCCGAATTTTTACCATATCATCGAATCTTCAAAAATATTCCGTTCACATCCTCCAACCAAACAAAAATGACTGACTACTACGATAAATCGACATTACAGAATTTTTCGTTGGAAATCTTCCAAACCGCCTAAAGACTCGCGAACTAAGAAACCGTCTTAGTTATTGCTCGAATATATTTAAAGCAATTATAAAATAATTTTTAAATTCAGTTAAAAGTATCCTTAAAATAATGTTTTCTATTATTATCTAAATTATTATTAATCCAAAGATTATTGAAATTTACAAATAGCTTATTATATTAAATTATTTTACTAAGAAACTGATTTAGTCAATAATGATCAATATATTAAAAAAATAAAATAAATAATTAGGATTAAAATAATTTACCTCAAAAATAAAGTAAATTGTTAGAACATCATTACCTTAAAAAAAATCTTTATTATTCTTAACAATATTTCATTTCTTTTAATAAGAAACTTCTTCAGGTTTTACTTGAGGAATAGAAAAGCTTTTTTTTCCTCTGATACTTCATAATTCGTAATGAATTTTTTTATTGTTATTGATTTTCCTCTAATAGTATGAGTTTAAAAAAAAAATATGTGTATAACAATTTTATCTTTAAAATTTTTCAAATGCATAACATTTATTTATTTAATTTTTGGCAAATTAATTTCTAAATAATTTATTATAAATAATAATATTTATAATTCTAAATAGTAATTTATAGATAAAATAAATTATATACAACTTAAAAAAATTATGTACTGTATAAATAGTTTCAAGTATTTCAAGTATTGCACAACATTTTCTAATTTTACACAACATTTCAATGATATTATATGATATTTAACCATATAATTTTACTATAGGAAAAATTTGCTTGTTTAATAATTACATAGGTAAATATGATTTAGTGCTAATAGTAATTATAAATAATTAATAAATAATATTAACGAGGATAAGGAAATATTCATTTCAAATTTATATATTCAAAATAGGTCATTTTTTTTCGATAAAACTATTTTATTTAATACTATATATTTTGATTCTCTTCCATCCAATGGAGGGAAAAAAAGGAATTTCAACGTAAAAGAAAATTTTAAAAAGCTGTCAAAATGTAAATTTCTTTTGTAGAACTAGACTTCCTTCTAAGGACGGAAATTCATACGAAACATAATATTATGGAAAGCCGATTTCTTACGTGATATTTTGTAATGCTGTCATCTACTGATTATGAAATATTTCACAGAAGGAAATTGATCCGGAAAATTAAATCATCAAAAAAATGTTTCTTTGATTTCATTGATTCATTTTTATTATGAAGACAGAGTATAAGTAAAACAAAAACAAAAATGTATTAAAGCATAAAATTAAGGGCTATCCATAATAATAATAAAATAAAAATAATAATAAAAAAAGGAAGTACATTAACTTAAGGAAAAACACACACACACAAAAAGCCAGTAAATATACGGATTCGAACCGACAACCTCCCTCATATGAGTCCGTTACTTTACTCATCAAGCTGTATCCGAAACAGAAATGAAATGGTTTCATTTCTAACATTTAAACTAATAGCGGAAATCCAATGAAAACAATGCCAAATATCTCGAACAAGGAGAAAGGGTCGTTGTTTTCTGAAAATACCCCAATCCTATAGTGTTCTGGCCTCTCAATACGATGGTAAAGTCCGTTTACCGATCCGATTTTCTCTTCAGGAGTTGTTAGTGGGAGGGGCGGGAGAGTACAGCGAAAACAATGCCAAATATCTCGAAGATGGTGGGGGGGGGGGCGTTGTTCCCTGAAAATATCCCAAACCTACAGTGTTTTGGCCTCTTAATACGATGGTAAAGTCCGTTTACCGATCCGACCTTCCGTTCGGGAGTTGTTAGGGGAGAGGACAGATACGGACGGACGGACAGGACAAACGCAATAGCTACCGATGTTGGTCGCTATCACAATAGCTTCCAAATGGGAAGCTAAAAATCGTTATAGGGTGTCCAAGAACTTCGCAACTTGCTATACAGAAAAAATGCTTTTTCTTTAATGAAATCGGACCATAGCTTTTATCTCAAACAAATTACAGCATAATTACTGAGGGAAATCGCAATTCCTGTTTTAAGAAAGGTACAAACATCATGCTGTCACAAAACAAGAATTCTTTGGAACATTCTTCTTCAAAAGTATGATCTTTTCATAAAATAGTTATTTAATATTGACTAATTTGGAATCTCTAAGGCAGCAATCACTGAGATTTAGCACAGAGTATAAAGTATCTTCAGAGATTATTATGAAAACACATGAGACTTCGTGATAGACTTCATGATGACCATGTATCTCAATGTCTTCAAAAGGAAAATGAGTTGTGAGTAGATGTAAGAATGATTCTTACTAGCAACTGTCAATTATTTATTTAATGTAAGATAATAACAAAAAGCTTTTAGACTCGATACATCTATTAAGAACTAGGGGACTCACCGTTTATCTGTGTCTGCCAGACTGCATCAGCCATTCCCCACAATCCTGGAATTACGAAGAACATAACCGGTATATCTGGATCAGGCTTCCATCGCAGCATCAGGATGATCATGGCAACATTGGTAAGAGCTCCTAGGACGTACAATGGAATGCGACCAAACTTCTTCACAAGAGGCCCAAATCCAATGGATCCAATGGCATCTACGACACCAAAGCAGATCATTACCAGACCCACTTTATGAATGCCTAGGGAACAGGTGACGAAGGCCTACAACGAAAAATCATTACACTTAATTAGCATCATCTTTTCAGCAAACACAATGTTGTACTGGAAACATAGATTAAATCATACCTGTATTAACAGACCTGCCAAAAGGTCGAATCGGCAAACGGATTTCACCATCGTGTTCACAGACTCAGACACAGTAGGAAGTTTTTTTTTTTTTATATATATAAATTTCTTTTAAAAAATATTACTATAATTATAAACTTATAATTAATTAAATGATAATATGTAAAGATAAGTTGAGGACAAAAAAACAAACAAAAAAAAAACATAAGTCTATTGAAAAGTGATCTTATAGCAGGGCTATATACGAATCCTTTTTTTAGTTTATTAGCTTAGCTTACCGACTTGTAATAAATTCTTTGTAGGGTATTTTAATGAATCTGTAGATGATAACAGGATTTTCGAAAAGCAAAGATAACAGAGATAGACAACAACCATATGATATTCACATCCGGAAAAAGATAGCGTTTTAACATCTGGAAAGCGGAGGTTCTATTAACAACAAAAGCATTCTCAATAAAAAAACGCTTTTATCTGTAGAGTTCTCGTTGCTTTTGGAGATTGACAGTTTACGATGATGTTTTGAAACGCCAATAATAGAACATACAAAGAGGAGCAATCTTTCAATATGTTACAGCTATTATTAAGTCTAACAATCTACAATGACGTAATAAAATGAAACAATAGAAAAACCAAAATAATAGATGATAACAGTCTTTGCTTGCAGCTAACCATATTATTTACATATTAATACATTAATTACGTATTAAGGGATCAGATGATTAAAATCTTTATGTAAAACTTCCAAAACATAGAATGCAACTTATGTCTAAGCTGAGAAAAATTAAATAATTACATTTAGCGACCCATATGGGCGCTAATGCGTTTGTCCTGCCCGTCCGTCTGTGTCTGATCTTCTCCAAACAACTCCCCAACGGAAGGTCGGATCGGCAAACGGACTTCATCATCGTGTTCAGAGGCCCAAACACCGTAGAAATAGGACATGTAGTTTTGCCTATCCGGAAAAATGCAAACAGAGTTGACTATTTATTTCCGCAAACAAAAAGGCGACTGTGCCTCAAACTGTTATAGATACGGTCGAGTAAAAATATTCATTGTATAGTAGACACTCTACACTAAAGTATATCCAAATTTCAACTCAATCGAGACAATGGTTGTCCAGGAAAAAATTCCCAAACTTCGCTGTTTTCCGGTGGACAGTCGGCCGTCGTTGCGCGGAGGTCAAGTTTGGGAATTTGTTCAATATCTGCATGGGGTTTAATCGGTCGCCCTTAATTTTATGCTTTTGTACAAATTTACTTTTTTTTTTCTATATTCAACGACTGGAATAACAACACGAAGTTCCAGAAAGAACTTCGAATATCCCTTTTTTTTTTTCATATTATGAAACCAAAGGCAATGTTTCCGTTATTTGTAAATTATTATTATACCGACGGAATACATGAAGTTGCCATGTTTTCAAAAGGAATTATATAGATAAATATAGTAGGATCTTCTGGGAACAGCGGGAATAGCTTCCAAACGCCCAGCGGATGCCTCAAACCGAGGATAGTAGCGAACACTGAATATTGTACAAGCTTTTCATACCTACGATAAAGTTTAATTTATAAATTAGGCATAATAAGACATTAACAATAATAACTAATAATAATATGCAACAATTATAATAATAAAAATTTTATGAATGTGGTCTCTCTCTCTAAAATATTTCTTGTACTGTACGATCAAATGCGATCAAATACAGGAAGGTGTATGTGGCCTTGACGCTGGACAGAGGGATATTTTTTGAGTAATTCATCACGTTACTCAAATCGGCGCACAATTTAAATTACGAATGTTTACACGCTTTCTGGATTTTTTTTTTTTTTCGGGTCCACGTTAACCGCGATTAAAGAAACCGCAGAAAATGAAATAGCGGATACAGGGTTTTGACTGTATTGCTTAAATCCTATCATAACCTCAGCAAATGGCATTGGATTACTAAAAGGATGAGCATCCATTATTAGACATCGGAGAGAAACTCATTGTTATGTTTTTCTGTGGGGAATTTTTATGTAAATTGTTTCGTGGGAACTCATATGCAAAAAGAGTTTTCTTAAGGACAAAAGATACATCATTTCATGTCCAAACACAGGCCAGGCTTCAAGAACATCGAGTTACCGTTTCAAAAGATATTAACAGGTAATCTATACAAAAAAGCTTAGGTGTTTCTTGATTTCCTTAAGAAAACAGGCTAAAGACCTCAGTGTTATTTAGTATCGATTTTTATGGTTGTTGAAGTTAGTGTTTAAGTCGTAAAATTGTAAAAAAGAAATGTACAGATATGTTGTCCTTCTCACACAATACAGCAATGAACTGTGAAAAGGAAAAAAGGGTGCTGAACATGGGATAGAATTCATAATTTCGATATCGTTGGTCATTTTGAGTTACGTAGTTCTCTCATTCACTGCTCGTGTAACACTGGTGCCACGGATTAATAACTTCATTTTAAGTGGGTCTTTTTTTAATTTTAAAAGGCCTACGTAAGATGAAAAGATTGTCACATTGAATAATGTTTGGAGTATATTTGAAGTTCCAATGTTAATAATTAAGTACGGAATGGTCAAATTAAGAATGCATTATTTACAGTTCTTATATGCTGTTTTGACAATGATGGGATTAAATCCAAATGCTAATTCCTACAAGTAATTCTTAAAGTTAAAGTATCCCACTGTAGGGCTACGCGGGCCCTCGGGCTGTGTAATAACTCTTACCCTTGTATAATCTCCAGCGATGAAGGCTTGTTCAATCCCACTGAAGATCGTCAATGGAATCAAAAGAATTTGCTTGTAGTTCTTCAGATGCTTTATGGTAGC
>JAFIDM010000007.1:22154888-22165153 GCA_023159025.1 Thereuonema tuberculata | reverse complement strand
ATTAAAACGCAACAATGAATAATAAAACAGTCATTGCAAAACAGGACTTCTGTTATTCTGTAAGGAAAAGCTTTAGAAAATATTGGTTGAAGAACAACAACCGTATTACCCTGAATATTTGATGTCCTCTTTTATAGTCTTTCTGTTTGCCTCTAAGCTTGGTTACCAAATACCAATCAGATTAATAGCTGACCCAACTGGTCACCATCACAAACATTTACGTCATTGGTGGCAATTAGTGACAAACGCAATGAAAAGCAATTCACTTAGAATCTACTGCTTGAAAATGTGAAATCGATTTCCTTGCAAAATGCAATCTATGTTCAGTGACACATTAAGAAATCATCTGTTAGAATTAACATCCTGCTTAATACACAGGATGATTATAACTAAAGTTCAATTTTCAATATGCTGTAAAAAAAGAACCACTGCTCAAAATGACCTGAAATTTGAACTGAATATACTCGAAGAAAGGGGAAATGGTACGGTGTAAGAAAAAAAATATAGTTCCAAATGTTAGCAATAGATGGCGCTTTAAACGTCGTAACGTAAATGGGTTCGGCTACAAGTGACATTTGAATCGCAATACGACGGCTATGGCGTGAGTTGCACGTTAAACCAACTGTACTGTTCAATATGCATGACTCTAGCGGGTTTTTACTGAAGAAATGACTTCCAAGTCATTCAATAGTTGTGGCACTGTTAGTTTAAAGTCCATCCACCACGGCAAGGTCGTACCACATCGGATGGGAAAAAATCGGTTTTTAATTGTCCAGAGGCCAAAAACCGCATAGCAAGCAACAATGAAATCGAGTTTTAGTTTATTTTAATTATAGACTTGCGCAAGACATGTTCAATATTCTGTTCACCGTTTTCTGCCACAAGTTGAACCGAGAAACAGCACGTTCCACAACAGATCGGAGTGTCTCAGGGGTCATGTTGTGAATGTTTTGCGCAATGCGTGCCTTTAATTCAGGTATTTGCAATCGGACCACTAAACACAACATTTTTCAGTTAACCCCACAGCTAGAAGTCACAAGGATTAATATCTTGATCTTGACAGCCAGACTGTTGGAAAATGACGGCTAATAATTCTATCATTTCCGAAATGCCTCTTCAGCAGCTGCATTGCAATGTGCGGAGGAGCGCCATCTTGTATAAAAATGATGCTACCCACACATGCACGCTGTTGAAGTGTTGGAGTGACGTGGTTGCGCAAAAGACTCTCATAGCGTTTACCATTGCCGGTACAGGTATCAGGACATGCACGCCCCATCTCCTCGAAAAAAAAAATAGCCCTACGATAAACGCTGGCGTCAAACCGCACCACACAGTTATCTTTGTAGAATGAAGACGTACTGATTCACTTTGCGAACGGATTTTCCGTCGCCCATATTCTGCAATTCTATAGTATTGACATGTCCTTGAAGATGGAAATGGGCTTTGTCTGTCATGGCCATTCTGTCCACTTCCATGCGAGCAAGAAATTCTAGAGCAAACCTTTCTCTTACTGGCAGGTCAGCAGAAAGCAACTCCTGAACATGGGTAATTTTATCCATCTGTATGGATAGCAATGCAGGATGTTTTGTACAATTTTAGGCACCGTGTTCACAGGCATCTCCAATTCCCCGTGCACTGCACATTTGCACACCACGCCTCGTCTCTTCCTGGACTGCTGTGGCCACATCTTCTACTGACGTCGAAGCAATTGGTTTCCTCCCTCTGCCAGATTTCACTTCAAAAGAACCTGTCTCTTCGAATTTCTTCATCATTTTTTCCAGACCCTTGGCAGATATCGGACCAAAGCCTTTTTCATACCCTTTACTGTCCGGAACTTCTTCAGAGCTACTGGCGCACAGTCACCGTTCTTGTAAAAGAGTTCACATGCAGAGCGCCATCGTTCATTGAGTGTCATAGCGAGCTTCTCAGAAGCAATATGAGGAAAATGCCATGTACCCCGCTTTTTTATAACAAATGCAATGTGTCGTGCGCATGACACGTCTTGTATTTTGCATATTATGACGCTTAAAGCGCCATCTATTGCTAACATTTGGAACTATTTTTTTTTTTTTTTTTATGGAGTACCATTTCCCCTTCCTTGGAGGATATTCAGTTAAAATTTCAGGTCATTCAGAGCAGTGGTTTTTTTTTTTTTACAGAATGCTGAAAGTTGAACTTTAATTGTAATCACCATGGTAGATCAAAATGTAGGTCTTAAGCCCCGCGAACACCATGCAATTTTTCAGCAATTTAGTCGTCCGATTTTGATGTCACGAGCAGTTTTGAGCCCGTTTATTGATTGTATCAGCTCGTGACGTCATAATCGGACTACTAAATTGCTGAAAAATTGCATGGTGTTCGCGGGGCTTTACGTAGATTAAAATTGCCCATAAGTCAACAAACATAGAAATAGAAATATTTATGTATGAAATAACTTATGTTTGGCAGTTGTTTATTTATTTTTGTTTGTTTTATTGAATCTTTAGTATTATTTTCACAGTAAAAAAAATATTTTTTTTAAGATGTCTGAATCGACTTTTTTGGTTCTTTTTTTTAATCTGAACTTCGGGATTATAAAAGTTATTTCAAAGTTCTTAGATGAATCGTAATCCAATTCTGGATAGTTTATCTTAATTTGCAAAATTTCAGTTCTCCTGATAATTTATTTATTTATTTTTTAAGTGATTATAAACTCAATGTCAAAACATGTTAATTTGTTCAAGATGAAGAAAGACCTTGCAAAATGGTTTGAAAACCGATTGCCTATTGTAATATGTGTGTTTATATTTATAAATGTTTTTAAATTTTATAAAATTATATTTATAATTATATTTATAAATGTTTTTAAGTTTTAAACGTGTGTTTCTGAATTTATTTGAATAACTGTTTATAGACATGTAAAAAAAAAAAAATCTTTTTAAACTTATTTAACTGAATATAAAAGAAAGAAAAGAAAAAAAATGGATTAAAACAAATATTCAGAAGTTTAAAATGACTTTTAAATGAATAAAATTAGGGTTTTAAATAATTTTCAATGCTAAATATAGTCGTTAGTAAATTAAATTAGAGTTTTTATTGAAATGTTAATAAAGATCAAAATACAATTGTAATTAATTATACAGATTATAAATAAATTATTTACAATTCTGTGAACTAAAATGGAAAGAGAATAAATTTATAATTTTATCAATATTTGATAAAATAGATAACGTACAAGTTGAAACTAACTTTGCCTAAAAGCTTGAATGAACAAAAATCTATGAAAGAGGCTATTTTCTTGAAATCATAAGTGAAGCCGTACATCTGTTTAAGATTAATAAGAATTTAATTACACTATAAAATAGTATTTTATAGTGTAATTAAATTCTTATTAATCTTAAACAGGTGAACGGCTTCACTTACAATTTCAAGAAATTTCAGTATACGTAAAAGTTGCAATAGGCTATTGTCTGTATCGTGTTTTTTCAAACATCTCGTCGAGAACTTGATCGTCAAAACGGAATAAATGGTTACATCACACGCAAGGACTCGATGTTGTGACGGCCTTGAAAGTTTGATCCTTTGTTGAATCGAAACTGAGATAGAAACCAGCCAACATAAAGAAATAGGTGGCAATGATGCTCAGTATCTGAAAAACAAGAAGTTATTTATTTGAAAGAATTACATTGCATTATTAATTCTTAAATTTCATGAAATAATTTACAGACATTTCAAAATATCGTCTGACAACGGAGGGACCTCATATATGAGAGCTGTTTTGGATCACCGTATGGTGGATCGTGTACCTGCTCAGGAGATAGAGGAAGTCGGGTATTATGGAATGGTCGGGCAATATGAGACACTTGTTTTTCTCATATGTATGTGAGGAGTGGGCAGCAAAACTACTTCAACATACTCTCACCATGTTTTGAGTCAATGTTGTTATTATTATGAAACCAGTTTCATTATTATTTAAAATCCGAATTTCCTGTCTTCAAGACTTCTGCAGGTAAGTTTATTAATATGTATATTAAGTTGTTGTAATATCATTGTGCAATACAAAGTCATTGCTGTATCTCTGATAGTTGTTTTGTTTCTAAGTGCCTTGAAGTAGGATTAGGTACGATGTATCTCATATTACCCGCCAATATGACTTTCTTATTATATAATTATTATATATAATTAATTTTTGATAAAAAAATAATTATAAGTTATTATTCAATTAATTAACAGACAAATAATGTCAACTAATCAAGATATGCACCGGTCTACATTTCTATTTGATTAAAAAAATAATAATCGAGAAATGACAACAAACAAGAATGGTATTCCATAATACTCGAACTTCCTCTATTAACCTCCCTCCCCCCAATGCTTTTGCCTCCCAATTGC
Source organism: Thereuonema tuberculata (assembly GCA_023159025.1). Lineage (NCBI taxonomy): Eukaryota > Metazoa > Arthropoda > Chilopoda > Scutigeromorpha > Scutigeridae > Thereuonema > Thereuonema tuberculata. The sequence continues at coordinate 22,160,782 of JAFIDM010000007.1, read as the reverse complement.
GTGGGAACGCCACAATAAATTTTGAAATTTAAACACAACACCTTAAACTATGCGCTTTGTTTTCAAGCTTAAAACGGTTTGTTTTGCGTTTGCATAACTATTTTATTTAATAATATTTGTTTTTAAAAACCATCGGTTGTTGCGTTTTGTGGAGTTACCTACAGTAAGATATGTACTCACTCGAACTCTTTAATTTTTTAAAATATTAATACATTTGTTTTTTTTGTATGCATGTGCATGCTTTCTGTTTGTTCTGCCATCTATTTTTTTCTTTCTTTTATTTTTCTTTTGGTGGTGGTGGGTGCGGAACGCACCGAAGGGCGAGCTTCGAAATCGAAGCATCCGTGTTCCAGGGAGCTCTAGTGTTCCCAAGATGGCGAACCCCTAGAAGACTCCCTAGAATTTCAAGGGAAAGATACTGAGGTGGTTTTCCTTTTTCCTTCCTCAGGACGCCATTAAGGAATGACGTCAGAAAGAAGAGAAAGTGAAGAGGCTGACAAACACAGGAAAGGAAATTCAAACAGCCAAGCCACGGCCGGGAATCGAACCCGGGTGCCGACACAATGCCCGCACGGCAGACCGCTCGGCAAGACATTTTTCTTTTAATGATTTTTTTGCGCAAATTTTAATTTTATTAATTTTGTTAATTTTGTAGATAATGTCTATCAACCCACATTGTGTTATTGAACTTTTTGAAGCAAATATCAAGCACCTACACAAGAATTTCTTCGACCACACGCGGAAAAGTGAGAAAAACTAAAAGAAGCTGAACTATTGAAAACATGTTTCGCGTCTGGTTCGTATCACGTTTAGTAATAGGTCAACATTAAACAACCTATTTAAAACGACAGCACTTCCTTCATTTCTAGGAAGAATATTCAACATAAACGGTAGTTTTGGTAGAGATTTATATTTACGTATTTCTCAAAAGACTTAAACTAACCTTCTTTGGATCTCTTACCTTTGCAAAAAGTGCACGATCAATGGTTACAAAGCCACAGGCAGAAATACTCAGAAGAGATCGATTGACACTTTTCATCAAAAGACACATCTGAAAAATAAAACACATTTCAATTTGAACTACGAACATAAAAGAAAAATTCATATTGCTTTGTATGAACTTAGAAGCACATAATTAAGAATTCAAAGATTTTACTTTCTGATTGTTCAGTGACTTCTTTTTTATACTTGATTTTAAAAAAGATGTTGAAATTAAATTTAAGTCTAGCCTTTTTTTATAATGATATATATTTTTCCTCTGACTTTGCTAAAACTTTAAATAGCTCATAAGAACATTCTTCTCTCTTACAATACAAAATAAAAAGAAAAACTTACAAAAATTTAACATATTTGTTTAACAAACGTTCTTACGTACAAATACAGGAGAATGAAATCAATTCCAATTATCTAAATGAAATCCTCATACAAATATTAATTTTGAATTATTAACATTTGTTTCAAGTAATTAACGTGTGTCAGTTGAATTATATGGGATGTTAAGGCCACCACACATCTCAATTAAAAATAAAATGTATGTACAATTAAAATACAAGCAGTTTCGAAATGTCCAACATGTCTTTGTCAAGTGGTTGGAATACAGTAAGTTTCTGAATATGAGGCCAAGAACCCATTGGAACAAGTGATATCAGACGGTTCCATTGAAAGTCAGGGGACAACACAAAGCTTCATTTGGACATGAGAAAAATAAAAAAAATTATGCTAATCTTTTTTATCTATGTGAATGAAATTTTTTTTTTAACTTTTAATAATATTAATATATTGACATTCAGTCAACACTACTTCAATTAACATCTTCTTTAAACGATTTTTCATCTCCTAATACAGGAAATTTCTTCAGGTTGAGTGAGGACAGGAAAAATCTTTTACCTCTTCTTTAGGATTTGTTAATCTATACAGTCTATACTTTCTAAGAGGAAGAAGAAAAAGATTTTCCTCTCGTCACTTAACCTGACGAAATTCCCTGTATAAGGAGATGAAATATCGTAATGAAGAAGATGATGTCGACTGAATGTCAATATATTATTTAAAGAATATTTAAGGTTATGAAGTATCTAACTTTTAATAACTTTTCTCACTCTATATTATATTATTATTTGAAAGTTGATACGCCAATTTTTTAACACACGACTTTCAGAATTAGTTTATTATATAAACTTCTAACATACCTGCCATTTATCTTTGTCATTCTCGAGCTCAACCGAGCATTGAATAATACTTGTATATAACTTGGTTTCCTAATAACAGAGATTATTAAGTGTTTACAAAGGAATTTAGAACCGAAATCTTTCTTATAAATGGAAAACTTTAATACTTTTACAGCATATTCAAATCTTTTGTTTATATTTTTAAAATTAGTGTTGCGCTAAAGAATTCAGACAGATCCTGGGATCTGTATTTACTTCGTGTGTCTCATATTTCATTGTTTATTCCTTCTAATTGATTGTTATAATTTGAATATTTCTCTTCGCGGTATGCAGGAAGTTCTCGAATTATGGTATAGAAAAAAAATTTTGAATAAAATTAGTTAGAATTACTTAAGTTCCAAACAGATGAGTAACATATTCACAGAACGTATTTCGTTATCAAGATCTTCATCATCCTAATGCTAAGTAAACTGTCGTAAGTCGAAACCAACTTTGTGTGAAATGTACTGTGATAAAGATAACTGGACAATCGATAAACAGAAATAAATTACAGCACTTACAATGAAGTGATGTGTTTAATATTTCTGATTTCGTACAAATATATTTGTGAGAGTTAAAAATGCATAAGGTAATCTTATTTTTTGTTATTACTGGCTCCGTCTCCATTTGGAATTTTACTTTCACCTATCTTCTTTCCAGGCCTAATAATATCCGTTCTTTTTGTTTTGATGATGGAAGAGATGATTTATTATCTCATAATACTCGTAATTATTTGAAGGAAATGATCAATTTGTTTCTGAAATATCGAGGTTTTTGTAAGCATTGAGGTGATTAAATAAATCATTCACTATTATTATCATTGCATTTAAGGTGAAACCATCGTTCGTTATCTTTTAATGTTTTACGAAAATTTTTCAAGAAAATTTAATGATTTTTTAAGTGACCTACCTACTTAATTAGATGAACCCAGGAAGAACTATCTACAATTGAACATTACAGTTCCAAACACATTATACGATACTGATCTAGAAGCTCAAACAGATTTAGAATGAAGTTTTCTGGAGGGGGAAGCAGTAGTCAAGAAAACAAGGCTGAGAATTAATGATAAGAAAACGAAATATGCGATAAATACAAAGGAAATGCATAGAGATAAAGGTGTTGGGTATTTACAATGAACGACCATGTCTGTTGAAGAGATTTACCAATACATGTTTATAATATAACTGCAAACAATGAGAATCAGATTGAAATTAGAAAATTGCAACTGTGCTTACTACTACTTTCAGGAACTATTACGATCATCACTAATCTAGCGTAAGACAAAAATTATAATTCACAATCCGATGATTCACCCATTTTAACTTCTAGGTCGGAGACATGGATACTTACAAACAGATGAGAAAACCCTTAACAGTTGGGAGAGGAAAATTCTTCGAAAAATTTATGGACTAGCCTTAGACAACGGGATATGGAGAATTCGAATAATCAAAGACGTTTGGGATATACACTGGTGGCTAATGAAAAATGAACAACCCTAAGGGAGTGAATGGGATGCACAGTATTTGCGTGTGGTACTGGTAGAGGGTAGTAAATGCGATGATCAAAAGCGCAGCGCCATGGAAGAATTAGAAGCGAGTACTTACCGTGGACAATCCTAGTTCCTATCAGTAGCTGTGGTAAGCAAGAGTGGTCGGCTGTTCTTAAGCGAGCACAGTTTGTGCAGTTAAGGGAGTTTAAGCAAGGTCGTATTGTGAGTCTGCGGGAGGCCGGGTGATCGTTCCGGAGAATAGCTCAACACGTTGAATGTGAAGTGTCCGCTGTGCAGCAGTGTTGGCGCCGGAGGTCCGCGGAAGCTGTAGATGCTCGTCAGCCTGGTTCCGGACGGCAGCGGCACACGGATGCACGCCGGAACCGCCGCATCATATGAGCGGCCATCGCGGATCGCACTGCGAACGCAGCACAGATCAGGACCAGTATCGCACCCAGGGTGTCAGCTAAGACCATTTGCAACCGTTTTCTGGAAGCTGGGCTATGATCGCGGGTGCCGCTCGCCAGACTTCCGCTCATATCTCGCCACCGTCCAGTGGTGCCACGAAAGAAGCACCTGCAGGGATGAATGGCGCAGCGTTGTGTTTAGTGATGAAAGCAGATTCTGCATCGACGCTAGTTATAGTCGTTTGCGCGTGCGGCGTCGACCAGATGAGCGTTACCTGTCACAATGTACACGGCAGCGACACAGAGAACCATCGCCTGGCATCCTGATGTGGAGAGCTCTTGCAAACCAACGAGCTCTCCAAGGCGTTCGTTAACTTCCCTGATCTGGACGATCATCAGACCTGTCCCCCATTGAGTATCCAGCCCGGTCTGCAACACCGGCGACAAACCTTCACCAACTATGCCATCAGGTTGAAATGTCCGTGGACCTCCGTTCCCCGGGATGACATTCGGCACTTCTAGGATCCATGCGAGAGTGCAGGCCTGTATTGCTGCTAGAGGAGAGTAACAGGGTACTCACATGGTCTTTTGACACACCTCCGTGCATAGGCATATTACCCCGTCCGCATGATCATGTACTTTACGACCGAATGCGTGAATAAAATTTCATTCTCCTGGGACCATGGCTTTAGGGTGTTTGTTTTTATTTTTTTTTAATTTCACATTTTTCCACCAGTGTATATCAACTGCCTGACCTACTTGCGGTTGTTAAGAGAGCCAGGCTGAGATGGCTGCGCACAATGGAGAGGATGCCAGAGAATACCAAGGCAGTTTTAAAATGAAAAACATGGGGGCAGAAGATGTGCTGGAAAACCTTGAGAAAGATGGCTGGATGATGTTGTGGAAGATATCAGATGGCTAGAGATTAGAAGTTGATGGATGAAAGGCAGGAATAGATCCGATTGGCGTGGGAGGCCAAGACTCTACAAGGGCTCTAGTGCTACGGAGTAAGTACGTAAGTAACCTATCGAGATAATGAAACAGATTCTTACGATGTGTAGTTGATCTTTAAGATCTGACAATTTCATCTGCCGTCTTATTGAATTGGAAAAAAAAAATATGCTTATAATACATAGAAAAGGTAATTTCTTGGTCCCACTTAAATATGTACGTCAAATTTCTAGAAGATTTATTCCACTGGTTACATTATTGTTAAAGGGAACGCGCGCACAAAGTCAAAATGTGATGTACATCGTAAACATCCTTAGAGAAGATGTTATTCTATTTCGCTTAACAATAGTGAAGAAACGGGAACAAACAAATCAAATTTGAGACCTTATGACATGCTTCTTTGATTTAATTTATATTTTATACGAAAATACATAACTAAAAAAAGAAAGTGCATTAAATATTTTTCATGTACAAAGAACTATAATGAAGTCCAACTTGCCTGATCTTTCACTGCACTGCATTCCCATGTGATCACTAAAACCCTAAATAACTGCAGACTAATAAACATGAGATTTCGTGAAATGTTATAGAGCATCATTAGATTCCAGCCAAAGTACAGTCTGATTGAGTATACGGCCATACTGGTTCGACATATGATGACAAAAATATCCATTAATAGCAGTGGACCAAAAATCACCTGATAAATAAAAACATTCGAGAGATTGAAGGAGTAGTTGAGGAGTCTACATAGTAATGCATATAAAATAATATTTCTAAAACTTGTAATTCTGATGTTAGAATTCCTTAGCTCAGCTGATATCTTAAAGGATATTTCTATAACAA
>JAFIDM010000007.1:21987327-22091999 GCA_023159025.1 Thereuonema tuberculata | reverse complement strand
TCATTTTCATGGCCGCCGAAAACCGTATATTCCCTTCCCGTTCTTCCGCCGTTCCCTAAGTTGTCGTGCATTCATTCCAAAAATCTGGACTTTTTTAAAACGCCGCGGGACGCGGGACAAATTGTTAAAAATCGGGATTGTCCCGCCAAAAGCGGGACGTCTGGTCACCTTAATTAAAGCCTCTAAAGCTGGAAGAAAATAAATCATATTCCGTAATTTAGAATTACTTTATTTATCTTTCAAGCAATGCCGTGAAACTTAAAACATGTTCTATTTTATTAATAGCATTTATTTTACCATTAATAATTTAATTTCACTTTTGGCTTTTAATTGAATATACTTATTTGAATTGTGGAAACGCCAAAAAGACAGCAAATACTGAGGGAAACAACTTTCGATTGTGGCAGTGAAACCGGAAGTAACGGAATATCAAAAGTAGTTTCTTTAACACTCCGTCGGGCGCAATACGGTGTGGCACAAGGTCGGGCGCAACGAGCCTGAGAGGCACTACTTTATTAAATTTTTTTTCGACAGATAAAAACATTTTTTCTTACTAAAAACAATTGTTAACTATTCTTTGGGAACCTCTAAACATTATAAAAATACAGAAGGAGTAATAAAATAGTTTTATATAGTCTTTAAAGGAAACGGAAATTTAGCTACCAAAAATTACCGAAATTTGTACACCCCTTGATTTAATAATCTTTTCTACAGATATAAACGTTTTTTCTAACAAAAAACAATTGTTAACACTTCGTAGTAAACACCCACAGTGTATTAAAATACCGCAGGAGCAGTAAAACAGGTTTAATTAGTCTTTAAAAAAACATATATTTACGTATATTTAAGCCAATAGACTTCTGACTGCATTGAGCAAGTTGACCAAACACAAGGGTTGTGTGAGAGTTGTTTTATAGATAATTACGAAATATTATATAATGTGACATTATTAACGACACAATGTGATACAGTATTAAAAATAACCGGGAAATTTATAAAAATTCTTATTTGTCAAACTGCAACGTAATCGGGCGCAATGAGCCTGTGCGATCATTTCGTCTGTCAACCGGAAATGAAGAACGAAAATCACTAACAGACTTTGCCATTGTTATTAGCACTGGAAAAGCGGAAGCTACTAGGATGGACACCTCGCGAAAAAATTTAGCGGGGGAGGGGCAAACAAAAGAGTTCGAGGTGTGCCTAGGAGATCGGTTGCGCCCGACGGAATGTTAAACTCCTCTAGATGGTAGCACTAATCCTACTCGTGAATGCCCATATTAAGAGAATATACTCATATTTACTCGCATGCAAATAAAAAAAGAACAAACACAAAATATAAATAGAATACACCTTTCTGTATCTTCTTGCTAAAGTTGCACAATTCTATTGTTTTTATTCTGAAAGAAAATGAAAATTTCACGAAGGTTAGTTTGGACGAGGGGCATAGACAAATTGGAACGCCTTCTCTTTGGATGATTTTTCGCAGAAGTATACGCGTGCAAATAAAATAATATCTAATTTTATTACAGTACACCTATCTGTGCCTCCTGCTCAAATTTCGGGTAAAACGGTGAATAGGGTACAAGCCAATCAGCATCTTCGGAAGGATACATCGGTGACGGGTGGTTTACCGCTAGTTGCAGTGGCCTAAGTGGATTCCTGAGTTGTGTTGGTGCTTGGAATTATTGTAAAAGGTGTGTTCTTTGTTTATTTTTCCGGTTTAATGGTTTGTATACGCCTAATTCATCGTGGTTGCCCCTTTTAGCAAGAGGCAGAAGCGGCCATCAAAAAAAGTTCGTTGAAGGCTTGTACCATGATCTCCGGTTTCACCCAAATTTCATAACTGTATTATTTTTATTTTAAAGAAAAAGAAAAATTTCTCAAGTCACTGTTTTGATGAAATCGAAGGGCCGTGGTGGGCAAATGAGTGCGCCCTCCATAACTGTGCTATAGTTATTGGAACCCTTTGATATTTTTTTGCTGGAAGTATTCGCATGCACATGAAATAAACGATACCCAATTTTATAAACAAAAGCTATTAATAAATCTAGTTATCAGTCATGATGTGTGTAATCAGGAAGAAAAATAAGCAGTACCAAACGGCTCTACATCATAAACAAACGGGACATACGCTACTCATGAATGAACCTATTATTTATGCCAATGAGAAGGACAATTACCTAAGAAAATTCATAGAAACTTTATTAATAAAAACAAAGAGGTGTTGTAACACCAATATTTCTGTAACAAATGCCCTGCAATACAACCTAATGTGATAATTTTACTGTTTGTATTGGTAATTCATGTAATAATGTTGCGCAACATTACATTGTTAATTTTGTAACAAACACTGTAAGCTATTGGATTATTACCTATTATTGCTTTGTTGAAATTCTTTTATGGCTTGAATATTATGTTCGGAGCCATAGAGTTTTCCTTTATATTGTGTTTATCATCTGAGGAGGAGGATTAAATATCCTCGAAACATGTAATGAAGTATTTATACTTATTTATTTTGCTTATCGTGTGGGTTTGGTCCTTATTTAATAAGCTAAATCTAGTATTACCTTAATTATTAACGAAAATTTAAGACAACAATATTTGGTGCTTTTAGAGTAAATCAAATATTCACATTTACAAAAACTTACGGCAAAACTCCGAACGGCGCGGCGATCCCAAATTATGAAAACCTTTTTAATGACAGATAACAATATGACTGTGAAGGATAACACATAGCCAGAGTTGTTACATTTCTTTATCCATTTATCTAACAGAATACTGTTTTGTATATATAAAAGAAGAAAATTTAGGGTTTTCATTTAATTTTTTTTATTTTTATTTTTATTCTTTACTTTTTATTAATATGATTTTTATTTTTATGCATTTTAATTATAAACAAATAAAGTCTTTCTTGGATTTGTGTTTACTGTTGTTATGGCAACTCGTACAGTTTAAGACTAAGGGGTCATCCATTAATTACGTGAGGTCAAAAGGGGGGAGGGAGGGTCAACGAAAATCTCACGTCAACTTTTTCATTCAGAGAATATACGTATTATAATAGATTACAACATTTTGTAATATTGACTTTTTGAACTTTTTTGACTTTTTGAAATCTCACGTGAGAGGGGGGGGGGGGCCAAATTTAAAAAAAAAAAAAAAAACCCACGCAATTAATGGCTAAACGTGCCATGGCTGATACACCGCAAGCACCAAGAATAATAAATCATGCAGTTTTAAAGCTGAACGCTTTTATAAGTCTGACTGCTCACCGCGAGATATTTACGGGCACTTTGGACAATACTTAAATATGTTGAGCGAAAACTATATGATTTGATGTGTAATAACTCTGGCTATGTGTTATCCTTCACAGTCATACGGTTATCTGTCATTAAAAAGGTTTTTATAATTTGGGACCGCCGCTCGAATTTTGCCAAAATTACACCCCTCCAAAAAAAAAAAAAAACGAGAAGAAAACTGTTACAGGTGATAGATACTTATCAAGGTATAATTAAGAATCGTTTTTCCTTCCATTTAGAATTATATTTTTGTATTTTACATTGTAATTAGCAGAAAGGATTTTTTTCTTTTAACATACTTCCGTGATAGCTACCAAATTGATCTAATATTTATAACTCCCCTTAATATACAAGAATAATAAAAGGATTAGAACAGAAAAGGTAGACAATTTATAAATCAAAAAAATGCATGTCCGTAATGCGCTTGTGAGCAACTCAAAAATTACTTCTTATACACACTCGCCAATTACGAATTCTTATTAATATCTGTAATTTTTGACTAACGTGTCCAAAATACTGAAAATTTAGGTTTAAAGTTCTTATACATGGAGGAATTGAAGTTGGTATATATTGGAACAACAGATAAGGACCAACAAGCCCAAAACCGCCAAAATACTTGATATTCAATACTACATCATCTTACAAAGTTGAATTTGCTTCTTAGTCCAGCAACTACGTACATCAGACCGTGCATCAGATCCGGTAGTTCTGAAATTTTGCTGAGTTGTTTATGATGTTATCCCAATGTAAGATCCAAGTTTTCGACCTGGAGCGCCCAACACAACCTTGGCAAAAATCCAAAAAACCACGAAACTTTCGACCCTCAAACTCTAGCAAATTTTGTCTCCTTTAAAAACGGACTAAGTCATTATTATCACAACAATAGCCCTTCATGGTTAAAATCGCCAAAAGGGTCGAAAATTTCACGTTTTTTTTTTTATATTTTTGCCAAGGTTTCGATGGGTGCTCGAGGTCAAAAACTTGGATCATTCATTGGGGTAACATCATAAATAACTCAGCAAAATTTCAGAACTAACGGATCTTATGCACGGTACCCCCCCCCCTTGCAGGCAACAAGGTTACTGGACTATATCTGTATCCTTTTCTTTTTTTTTTTAACATTCTTTTCCTGTTCTCCTCAATAAATCTTTAAACTTTTTACTTTTTCCTTCTTGTTGTTTTATTAATCCTTAAACGACTTTTTCTTTTGTTTACTTTCTCCATATAATAGTAATAGGAAAGTAACGTGAAACGACTTGCAATTACAAATTATTTTTTCTCAATCATTTTAATTATTTAAAACTATTTTAAAATAGGATATTAATCATACTAAGTAATGTGTTTTGTGTCTAAAGTTTAGTGCTAGATCTGATTCGATGTAGGTCCAAAACAGTAAAATTAAGAAAAAATGCACTGATCAACATCAAACATAATATTTCAGAGCTAAATGTTATTGTCTAGCTCTGGTTAGATTTTTGTGTTTGTAACCTTTGTTTAGCATCTTCATTGTAAGCGGAAAAATGCTGTAGCCTTAAGTAAATCAAATAACAACCAACTTAAATGAATCATCGTATTTGACAGTTATAATTATAGCTTACAACTTATTACATTTAATATATATACATTCAGTTACAATAAAAATGATGCATCCAAAAAAAGTCTTCTACTATAATCAAACTTCAAATACACAATGAGTGTATAAAAGAAATGATTTCATTAGAGAACTCCGGAGAACACACAAAAAAAGTTAAAAAAATATATTTAAAAAATACAGACTGGACAGTTTCAAGAACACAAGGTTCAGCGGAGTAAAAATCGTGGAGAATTTCACGTTTATATAGTCAAATTACAAAAATAATTATTTAAAAATCATAATAGAGAAATCCTATCAGAGTTGACGTGCTCTAGGTATAGTTGATAGAGAGTTCCATTTGGTCGTGGATGAAGGAAAATACGTGGAGACCTCTTACAGTGGCATGGAGTATCAACAACAGCAGATGATCAGCCGTCATTGTTGTATGACCATGTAAATCCATCTAAAGTCCGGTCTGTATTGTTAACGTGTAAAATATATTTTTAACTTTTTTATGTGTGTTTCGGAGTTCTCTTACTAAATAATTTACTATCCACACGTTAAATACAATTATATTAAAAGAAATTATTACATTTTCATTGAAAAAGGACTTTTCCTACAGAGCAGTGACAACATAATAGACTGACTGGCCATAAGTGGGTACAAACCCCACGGAAGCACTGTTAAATGAGTCTCCCAATATGAGGTCTGGCATTATCATACTGGTACATAGCTCTTAAAAGGCCTACAGCAACGGGAATACAATTGACTGCAAAATGTTGGTTAACATACACACACGCTGTCAAAGTACCCTACTGCAAAACTTGGAGATCAGCTGTCATAGGAGATGGACAGACTAAAACCCTATGTATGATGTCCAAGTCTCACTCGACCACTGCAGCTGATTGGAGTGGTGACCACACCTTCCCCACATGAATAGGGTGATCATCGACACCAAGAGAAAAGAGAGATTCATCACAGACATTCTAAACAACAATGGGATACAGTCCAGGATTCCCGGTTGGGATACCTTCTTCATGGTGCTGCCTACATCTTCAGGGATGCTGAGAATGAAGTCCTGGCTATCCCAATCGTCGCTGAATGGTGTACTTTGATACTATATGATGCACAGAGGAAGTTATATTCCTTTGAATGGAGGACAAGAACATCACTGATTTTATTATGGCTGCTCTCATAAATGAAAACCATCTAAAGGCAGCAGATGATAATCCATTATTGTCAAAATTAGCCCTTTTTAAGAAAGCCTTTCTTTTTTCTCACCAGACTGTATTCTATCTTTCGAAAATATCGTATTTTCTTTTAATTTAATTATCTTTCTTGAAGTTGATTAAGAGTACAAAGAAATAAAACAAATATTTTTCGTCTTGTAATGACTTTTTGTCAGAATTCGACCGTTTTAAGAACAAGTTAATTACATCCAGATAGTATCTTACCATCTAAAAATATGGAATTTTATATAATTTGATTGGCTTTCTTGACTTTAATTGAAATTGTGATGAAAACAAATAAAAATCTTTTTTGACCTAAAGCCATCTGAAGTCAGTGAGAGGTGGAACTTTTTTGTCAAAGTTGGCCCATTTTAAGAAAACGCCTTTGTTTGCTTGAGATCATGTTTTGTCATCTGAAAATATTGTATTTTTGCTTAATTGACTATCTTTCTTGAATTTAATTAAAAATATAATGAAACGAAAAAAAAATATTTTTCTCCACAAAACAACACAGAGGCTTCGAATAAATCATTTTTGTAGAGAGACCCATTTTAAAGAAAATTACCTTATTTCCTCCAGATCGCAATGTATTTTCCAAAAAGCATGGTATTTTTGTTAATTTAATTAGCTTTCTTCAATTAAAAGCACAATGAAATCAAAAAATATATTTCATTATGCCTTTGTCAAAATTGACTGGTTTTAAAAAACATTTTTATTTTCACCAGATCCCATTTTCTCTTTCTACAACATTGTATTTTTGTTTCATTTAATTAGATTTTTCTACATGATTAAATATATGATGAATTAAACCAAAAATATTTTTCGCAACAAATGCCTTTTTGATCTGTTTTAAGAAAACATCTACAATTCCTCCAGATCGCATTTTGTCTTCAGAGAACATCATATTTTTGTACAAAATAATTAGCCTTTTTCAATTACTGTGAAAATACAACGAAATGAACAGAAAGAGTAGTTTTTTTCGTACTGAAACCATTTAATGACAACAGATAATGCATTTTTGTTGATTTTCGTCCACATTAAGAAAAAACTTTATTTCCTTTGAGTCACATAATTTCTTCTGAAATAAATATTCTTCGAATGTGATGGTTCCTTTACCATCAACAATTAATTTTATCTCATCTTCTAGTGAAACTACAAAATTACACTTCATTTTATGACTCAAAACCACTTGTTTGAAAAATACATCGCCAGACTTTAGTTTGGACCTTGTACTCTCTCCTTCATCATTTTCACCCACCAGACGCATGTGAGATCATCCCTTTTAACGACTGTTTCCAAGCAGACCACTGCATAATCGAATGGCCTTCACTGACATACCAATTTCTAGCTCAACCTATCAAATGTTTATTAGCCACTGCATTTTAGTAGCTTCACTCCAAACAGACAAAATCTTATAGTGTTCTACTTCTTTAAAACAGAAAGAACATGATTCTCTTCTTTCTCCTAAAAACTTCCAATACTGCCAGAAACATCAGGAACACTATTCACGACAACTGATATAGATTTTGAGCTTATTTTTAGAAATTGCGAATCGTCATCTTTACAAGAATCATTTAAATCCTGCTTACTAACTAAAAGAGCATCAATTAACGCTTGCTTGGCTTTAGGAAGAGAACTCACATCTATTCTGCATTTCACAAGTTCCCGTTTCACATTTGTGAAAACATTTAAGTCCTCGTTCATTTCGGCTTCTAAAAGTTACATTTGTTTCTTGCTTATTATAGCTGACATTGCACAAAATATCACTATCCAACTCAACTTCAAAAATTTGGTCCTCACCATAACCTGTTTGAACAATTAAACCGAACCTCTATGTTAAGCTTAATTTTTTCTTAATCTCTCTACAATTGAGCACTATATGCCCCACATCACAATCACTTGAACAATATGACTGTTTGCCACATCTTCCGACAAATCCAAATTTCAATTTTATCTCAGTAAAATAAAAAGATCTCTCTCCCATAACTTTGAACCAGTGAATCTTCTTGAAAATTGGCTTGCATGTTATGTATTAGTGGCGATCTATCTTTTGTACTTAAAAATCTTTTCTTTGATCCCTGATAAAGATTCATGAACCAGTATTAGAAATGAAACAGTTCACTCTCAATGACAAACAAGAATGCTTTGCCTAATGTGATTCAAAATTACTAACTTAACATGGCTTTCATGAATTTTTCAGTTGACGATATTCAGCAGATAGCCTTATATCAGTATCTGCAAGCTTTCCAGATTACTGTTTTCACAATATTTTAAAAAACAAAAAAAAGTAACATTTTAAATAGGCTTTAATTCTTTCAGAAATCTTGTCTTATAATATAAATATATCTTGCCATACTTATATATTTATGTATAATGGACAACATAGATTATATACATAAGAAAATTAATTAAGTGTATGCTTCAAGAGCATAAAAATTCAAAATTATATTTCATTCAATTATTTCCTTTACTATTTTTGTTTCAATAAGCTTTATGCACTACATTAATGTGACTGGAGTGTCTATTCCTGCTAAGAAAGACGTCTCTCAGTAGCATTATATTGCTTTGAAAATTATGAATCCGATTCGCTGCCAATTTCTACTTTAAGCACTGTAACAGGGTTTATTTTACAAACATGTTTTTCAAGAAGTGATGGAGCCAAGAATTCCATCTTACACTGCTTACAAGCATAAGGTTTTGTACCAGTGTGGACTGATTTGTGCCGAAGTAATGTTCCCGATTGGCGAAATGTTTTACCACAGACATTACACAAATAAGGTTTAATTCCAATGTGGATAAGTTCATGTTGGGTTAATATTTTTTTTTTGGTAAATACCTTTCCACATGTTGTACAGAGGAAAGCTCCTGTATGAGTTTTTTCATGTTCTTTAAGTGAGACTTTATATTTAAACTTTTTATCACATGTTTTGCATTCAAATACAATCCCATTTCTCATGTTTTCATGGACTCGTATCTTATGGCGTTTAACTTCTCCGGTTGTGATGGCCGTAAAAGTGCATTCATCGCAACCATAAAGCTTAGGTTTATTCTTTGTAATGCACGGATGAGTATATAAGCCAGACTTATTAACAAAGTGTTTCCCACAGTCAGAACATGCAAATGGTTTTTCACCGGTGTGAATTCGCATGTGATTTTCAAGCCCACTTTTCATCAGAAATGCTTTACCACATGTGTCACATTTAAACAAACGTTTACTTGTATGATGTCTTTTATGAGTGTAAAGCACATTACGTGATCCAAATCTCTTATCACAAATATCACACTGAAAAGGACGTTCACCTGTATGGATATTTTGATGGTCTTTAAATCTTGTTCTATCCTTAAAGTCCTTCCCGCAGATAGGACAAACTGGACGACATCGGTTTATCTTTTTCTTTCCCGTCACTTTAGCAAATTTGTCCTCATCTGTTGAATGAATTTCAGCGTTTCCAGATTTGTCCATTTCAGAAGATTATCTGAAAAAAAAAATTTTTAAAAACTGATTTAAGGGAATTTGAAATAACTCAGATTTTTCTCCTTTTATTATTATTATTAATTTGATTTATTTTATGGAAAAAAAAACATAGAAGTTAAAAATTATTCCAGTTTCTTAATTTAACTGTCATAAAAAAGAATAAAAATAAAGGAATTGCAATATGAATAATAGTCAAATGGCTTACACACCATTAAATTAAAAAAAAACAAACAACAACTCAAAGTACACGTTTTTAATCTATAAAGTATAAAGCCCTTTTTCCAAATGTGTATGTGCTCAATAAATCTCAACATGATGATACTTTTAATTACATTTTTATTATTTTTTTTTAATTAAATGGCAAAATTTATTATGATTCAAATGTTAAGACATGCATTAAACCATGTCAAAAAACTAAAAATAATATGTGGAATTGTAAATATCTTTTCTTTTTTTTAAAACAACCACCATGATCTAAACAAGTGCATTGTTTTAATAAAAGGTGAAACCGGAGATTACGGTACCAGGCTGTTTTGGACTACGGTTGAGTTTTGACAAGATAACCACTGCCTTGGCACTACTTTTAAGATATGAATTTTAGTTTTTCAAATAAGAAGTGAAAAGTAGAATGAGGTTTACAGGTAAGCTTATTTAAAAATGGTTTTGCACGATCTTTTACTAGAAAAACTAACCCTCACCTGGCTAACTGCGATCTTGAGATAACCTTCATGTATCCCCGCACGGATGTATCCTTATGAAGACTGTGATTGGCAGGTACCGTATTTTCTGGTTTAGTCAAAATAAGATCTGAGCCACTTCATGCTACATAAGACTTAAATTTTACTTCGTATCTCACAATTTTCAATTTGTTTTAACATTTACGTCAAGTCCTTTGAAAGCTTTTTATTTTATTTTTTTATTTTTTTTAAGGCATTATTGTAATTAATGACTTTACTAATTTTTATTTTATTTTTTGTTTCTATAGCAGAATAGAAATATAAGTAGCAAATAAGAATATTATTATTTTTCTTAAATAAAAACACCGTACAGTATTGGGTAATTTCCTATTTTATGTTCATAAAATAATTAGTTTCGCCTGGTATTGTTAACATAATTATAAGCGTAATTTCGGTAATGCCAGGCAGAAAATGTGAAACGAATAATTAACTAGTAAAAGGTGGAATGCTTATTTCAAAATGCACTATCTTTCACTAAAAAAAACTAGCCCTCATCTGGCTAACTGCGATCTTGAGATAGCAGTATGAACCAAGTCACCACGGCCACCGACTATTGGGCTACCATGTTATCTCAAGATCACATTTATCACCAAAATGTGTACGATTGATAATGAACTGCCTTCGAAATACAAAAAAAAAACCCACACATTATCATGTATCTTTAATCCATTTCTTTGGAAAGGCAGATAGAACTGAATTTTCTCATTTCTTGTAGGGAAGGATTTAATTTTTTTCTTCCAGATTCTAAATCATCTGCAAGAAGTAGAACCCTGTAATATATTACTCAAAGGTAGTACAATTTATTCATTTACTTAATAGCCATCAATACTAAACACATATACCGTGATCTAAACGAACTATACTTCACTTACAGTCTACAAATTTATAATAATAGGCCCTATTTTATTTCTTTCTTTGTACAGCAGGTTGAAGGGAATTTAATCCTTCGGAAATTTTGAAGACTTTTTGGTTTTACAGAAACGTATATCAGGAATTAAAGGAAGGAAATAATTCTGTAATAAAACCTAATGTATTTTAAAAGAGACCTCTTGCAACTTAAGATTATTTTTTTTTTTTTGTCACTAATAATTTGGAGGAATTCGTTCACCAGAATAACTGCCAAACCCTGTTTGAGGTTTCCAATAGTAGTAGAAATTAATACAGCATTTAAAAATTGAATATCTTACCTTTAAAACAATAAAATTTTTGGTGATTCACCAAAGAGTTTACTGACTTGGATTACACCATAAGAAAGACAACTGCCATTAAACGGAAATTAGATTGACTTCCGGTAAAAACTACGGAGACTGTAGAATTCCAAAGGTAAAGTTGTTATAGATGATATTACGGAAGTTTGTTAAAGACATTATTATAGAGCCTGATGACACTTCATCGTCAAAGAGACATCGGGATTTCAGATTATTAACTGAAAATGTAGATTGTTGGAAAGGATTAGAGCAAACGTCAATCCAAATCCTACCGAAACTAACAAAAATTAGTAAATAACGAAAGAAAATATTTTTATTTTATAATTTATAAAAATTGGCACATAAAATTTTTAATGAAATGTTAGCAATTTTTCCCGGATCGTTTGCTTGGAGCACTCAAAAGCGCTTCTTCTGTTTTAGTCATTCGCAAATAATGAAATTTTCTCAAAAATGGCTAATATTCGAAAAGCGTCTTTATTTACTCCAAATTTGCATTTTTTCAATTGAAAACGACATATTTTTGTTTAATTTGATTAGGCTTTACTAATTTGATTAAAATAACAATGAAATTAAAAATATATATTTTTGCCTCGAAACCACCCAAAGGCGCGGGATAATGAAATTTTATCAAACCTTTTATCGAAGGATAAAAATTAAACGACTGTTCAGTTGTTGCTTAACTCTACTACGAAAAATTAAAACTCATAACTTGAAAATAAATAAATAAATAAATACACAGTAAAAATTAAATCAGAGATTACCGGCACACTCATTAGAAAAAAAAAATTGAACTTTCATAAGTTGTTTTTACGCGATTTCTTTTTCTGCCATATGATTTGTGTGTAAATATCGGCTCAAGATTAATACAGAATACAGTGCGATATAGCCTAGGATCACATTTTCTTGCTTCCAATCATATTGTAAATATCATACTGGGATATGCAGATACGAGGTTTCGTCCATTCAGGACTTGCCGCTAGGAGCGCTGTAGGTGTTTGTCTTGCTGTTAATCGCTCAGTGTCGGGTATTCTCTATGGCATTTGCCTAATATCATATTTTCCTGCTTCCTATCATATTGTAAATATTCAAAATGGCCGACAGTGAATAGGAAACAACAATATCGTACAAGAGAACACCATCAGAGAGAGTTTTGGAGACCATATCTGAATTCTCTGAGTAAGTGATGGACCAGAATATATCCCTGATGATAATGAAGGTAATTATAGTATAAGGTATTTATTTTGCTTTTTATATAGATTAGAAGGTAATCCTGGAGTTTAGTCTCCCAAATTAAATTTCGGTTATTCTTTTACTGAAATCCTTAATTACATATTGTTTATGACATTTAGTGGTCACGTGCACTTCCTTTATGCATACTTCCTGTTTAATTATGCAGTCTATAATTCAGGGCCGTAGCTAGAGGATTGGGGGCCCCGGGGCAACAAGTGATTACGGGGCCCCCTTCCCTTACCTTTACACCACTTTCATTTAGAAGTATTTTTTTTTAATATGGTTGCTTACTTTGTTACTTTTTTTTTAAGTTACTTTGTTGAAAAAGAAACTCAATAGTGTTACAGTGCATTAGTATTGAAAAGGAAAATCAATAATGTTGAGATAGACTCGAAGTTATTTTGAAGAAAAAGGCTTAAAAAGGTGAAATGATAAAATTTCGCGAAATATCGCCAGAATATTATTAGAATATTGAAGAAAGAAGATTTAAAATGGTGTAATGTTATAATATGGTTGATATTTTTTTTGTTGGTAAGTGAATAGAATGGGAATTTAAAACAGACAAAACACACTTTGACTTTTTACACTGACAAGTGAGTTTAATATAAAATTTACAGAGTTACAATGTTACTACTGTAAAACCAAATTACCTTGCAATTGTTTATTATTCTGGACCAATACAATCACGTTAAATGGATTGGATTACTAAGATAAAGTCAGAAACAATTAAGACAGAGAATTAATTGCATCACTCATAGAAGAATTGCAAGGTTTATCTTAAAAGTGATAATTGAAATAATAATGCAACTTTAAAAAAAAGCAAATCTTAAGGAGACAAAAGCAAATTGTTTAAAATGTATACATTTCGAAAGTAAAATCCAAAGTCTATACAGGTTGAGTTTTAGCTGAAAACATAGCATTACATGAACTTCTGCTTAAATGAACTTCTGTTTCTTAACCTTTTTAGAAGCAAAGTCATTGATTCTTTTATCAAAGTTAATTTGTTGAGCTCTTATCATTTTCAATTGAAAGCAAAGCTAGATTGCTGAGGCTTTTCTGTCCCATAGTGCGTCGTAAGTAATTTTTGATTAACTTCAGTTTTGAAAATGACTGTTCGGCCTTAGCTACGTTCACAGGAACTGTCAAGTACATAATACATGCTGTACACACACATCAGGATAAGTTGGTGAAAGTAAGCTATGATCAAGTATTAACAGATCTGCAAATTCCTTGACGCTGCTCATTTTCTCAAGTTTTTTTTAAATGAAGTTTTAACTAAACATATCTGAGATGGAAATGTTGGAGACAGATCATCCGGAAACCTTCTAACAAAATCAACTGCTTTGTCATGGACCTCTTTTTCATTAGCATTGACAAGAAATTCAGGCTGAATAACTTGTTAAGTGTCAAGAACAGCTTTCATACCCTGAAAACGGCTATCAAGTTGAGTGTGTAAAGTGTCTATCATTGGGCAGAACACTGTTACTCTAAAACAGGATTCTGGCTCTTGTAATCTCTCGTCTTCACATAACTCATCAAAGTGTTTTTTCACTTTTTTAATCCTACTCTGGCGAAACCTGGAGATATTCCCCAACGTCCACAAAATCTGAAGCCTCTGAAATTATTTCTCCGAATCATCCACGGATCTTGGTGACTTTAAGAAGAGCATTTCCCAGTAACTCATATGCAGATAACAGATCTACGATCTCCCATTCCAGAGACTTTGCTACGATATTAAGGGACTCTAAAACTTCACATTGTATTACTAGGAGTAACACAAAGTTGAAAGATTCCAAATTTTTCTTTAGTTGCTTTGCTTCATCCCTTTCCTTCATTTTTTTGCTAGTCAGAATTAGGCGGTTGAGACATTTCAAAACATCACAGAACCTATGTTTAAGGCGCTTACTGCGTCAAATCTGCCAGCCCAACGAGTTGGATTCAGAGTTTTTTATGTCACTTTCGAAGACCCACTCTGGTACATTGTTTTTAACTCCTCCTAGCGAATAATGCTATGACCAAAAAAGCAATATACACTTTGGACGGTTTCAAAAAAACTGGCAAATCTCTCTGTTTCCTTCAACAGCATCTTTCAGCACAAGGTAAAGGTTTTGTGCCGCAGAATATACCAAGTAAGCACGTGGGGCTTTTTCTTTTATACGTTGTTGCACACCGTTGTATGCTCCACTCATTACGGCTGCTCCGTCATATCCTTGACCCCGACATTTCCTCAGATCTAAACCCTTCTCTTCCAGCCAATTAATTATTTCTTCAGCAAGACCTTGTACTGACTGATCTTCAACCTCTCTAAAGGAGAAGAAAACTTCCCAAATTTTCAACTCAACAGGTTTCCTGTTTCGTCGTTCTCTATTTTCACGTACCTATAAACTTCACTTAACTGGTCAGTCTTGGGCTGTGTCCAAAATAAGTGATAAAAACAAAGCATTTTGAAGCTCAGGTGTGATTTTTAACTTCTGATGATAATAAGTCGATCAGCTCATTTTGAATTTGCGGACTTAGATAGTTTATTGCACCCTGTGGACGCCTTAGCAATTCTTGCAACACAGGATCAAACTTTGATAGCAGTTCAATGATTGATAAGAAACTTCCCTTATTGCTATGTTCTAGCATTTCACTGGTTCCGCGAAAAGCGAGATGACATGTTGCAAGGGTTAGGATCACATTCTGTATTCTTTCAACTACCTTCCGCCAGAACCTTCTTTCTTACTCAAGCTTTCTATCAACTGTCTCATGTTTGCGCCACTGTTCATAAACAACACAAGCACGAGCATGCATCCTGGATCCTTCATAACTTTTTATTCGTTCTGAAATATGCTTCCAGTCCCTAACTCTACTAGTCGAAAACCTTTGAGCAGTACCGGAGCTAGAGGATTGAGGGCCCACGGCAACAAGTGATTATGGTTTCGTAAAAAAAAATCCCCCTTCGTTCGGGGGGCCCCCTTTGCTCGGGGGCCCCAGGACACTGCCCCGGCTGCCCCGGTGGTAGCTACGGCCCTGCTATAATTCTTGGGTTGCCCCAGCAAAGACAACATGGCGAATCAAGGGCCAAAGCACATATCGCCAAGTTAAAAAAAAGTGTGCAAGGAGGTAATGGATGTGTGGTTGTGTCCATAAATTGTGTTAGTACCACATCCTTCTGGAGTTGTGCATAAGTGTTTTTGTGGAAGTCCTAGTGTGCCGAGGCTGTGGTGCAGTGTGTGAGGCACCAGACCAGTGGCAGACAGAACGATGGGTACAATACGTACTTGGTCCTACCTAAACTGCTTCTGGAACTCAAGCACAATGATTATTGTTTTTGAGTTCCTGTACATGGCTGATCTCGTATGGATAGAAGTGGGTAACTTTATGCAAGACCTTCCATACTGTGGCATACGTCAAATCCAGTTGTTGCACACAGTTGCTGCTACTTCCAGCAAGGGTCCTCGCTGTGCCATTGATGATCGCAGTTGCAGTGTCTAAAATTGTCTATTCTGGCACTGGTTTCCATCCTCTGCCAGGCCGAACTGCTAGTGATCCTGTTTCTTCAAACTTTTAATCATCAATTTCAATGCGTTAACCATCTGATTATCATACCTAAAAATATTTTTTTTCCTAAAAATATATTTTTTTTTTGTTGAAAAGAAAAAATCGTTTAAAAAATATAGCATATTTATACAATAAAGCCAGAAAATTAATTTCTTGATAATATTTAGGAAATAAAAGGTAAAATTGGACTGAGAAGTTTGTTGTTTTTACCATAGGTTTCTATTGACAGAAATAGACGAGGATTCCGGAGACGTTTGACTCCCTCTATAAACATTTTAAGTGGATTTTACTCGAGCTCTTTTTTTCTGCCATATGATGTTTCTGTATAACATCTAAAGTATCACATTTTCCTGCTTCCCACCATATTGTTAGTATCCAAAATGGCCGACAGCGAACAGGAAACTCAGACATCGCTGGAAAAAACACCAATAGACGGGGATTTGGAGACCACATCTGAATCCTCTGGAGTTAGAGATGGATCAGAATATATCCCTGATGATGATGAAGGTAATTATGGTTGATGTCTGTGAGAAACACTATTTTATTTTGTTTTTTATAAAGGCTGGAAAGTCACCTCGACTAAAGATCTATGTTGTTGTTGCAGTTTTTTTACTATGACATTTATTAAAATCGAAATAATTCGATACATAAGAGTAGAATTAATTCTGTGCTGATAAGTGACTAATTCATTTTCAATAATCTAATGGACACCATATTTATTCTACTGAGTTTTCAATTTTGATGAAATGTCAGCATTAAAATGAGTCCTGAATTAGGACTGAGATCCTGAGTATTGAATTACTGAAAGGATGTTCAAAATGTAGATAGATAATAAAAGCTTAGTTGTATATTTCGAGTTTAAGCTTATTTTGTAATTCGGTTTAGATATATGTTTAAAATAATTATCTTTCTCTAATTCAGTCATCACTACATCCAGTATGACCAACCGTCTAGATCTGGCAATTTTATTTTTGAAATTTTGGTTGTGTTGCCCAGAAGATAGCTTAGTTAAAGTTTAGAATGCGGTACCCCCAATGGCGGTGGTGACTTGCTGCATACTGTTATCTCAAGATCACAGTTAGCCATTAGTTAGTTAGTTATAGTTTTTCTAGTAAAAGATCGTGCAAAACCATGTGGAAGTAAGCATTCTACTTTTTACTAGTTAAAATGTTCATTTCCCATTACCTGCCATGTTCAAAATAGTTCCGGCTATCAGGCGGCCATTGGGAGTACCGTAACCAAACTTTAACCCTGTGAAATAATATCAGTAATCTCCGTTTAGGGCAGGCGCGCACTACCATTATTAAGTTGCAAAACCGCAGGGGCAGTAACAGAGGAAGAATTTTAGGAAGAGATTTTTATGTCGGAGGGTCTTTAGTTGACTCCCAAATGGAACAGGACCCATTCTCTGTGACTGAGTTAAACACCCGGAACGATGCTGCACAACAATAGAGTATTAATGGTCCCCTTATAACCCTGCTCCAGGCCTGAAGTTTCCCCTTTTATTCCTGTGGTTTTGCAACTTAAAATTGGTAGTAAGCATGTGCCCTTACAGATGAAAAAGGGGAACTTAATAATCTTTGGTTGATGTTTAGTTTAAGTATATTGAAGATTAATATTATAACAACGGCTTATGAAGATAGATTGGTTATGCTTAAATAACCGCTTTTGCAAAGAATAATAATCTCAGGAAGTTGGATAAATTAGTGAGCATCGGAAGGTAGACAGTTTTTCCTTTTATGAGTAAATGACCTGAAATTATCATATTCGTGCATCATTTAAACATGATAGTGAATTTCACTATTGAATTATCAAACAGATTCAGAATGTTTGTAAATGTATTTCTTTTCTAAAAAGAAGAAACAACTGAATAAATTGCTGCAGCTTCAGATATTTAATTTTTCTTTCATTTTTATACTTTTACATAATGTCTATTGTGTAAATGTTAACGATCTTCTAATAAAGTATGTTTTTTAAT
Organism: Thereuonema tuberculata; assembly: GCA_023159025.1. Classification (NCBI taxonomy): domain Eukaryota; kingdom Metazoa; phylum Arthropoda; class Chilopoda; order Scutigeromorpha; family Scutigeridae; genus Thereuonema; species Thereuonema tuberculata. The sequence goes on along the minus strand of JAFIDM010000007.1, from coordinate 22,073,730 downwards.
ATTTCAGGCAGCCATCAGTCAAAAACAAAGATTATGAAAACCAAAGAAGAAACACAATCCTCGGGTAACAAAAGTGTTCAAGAATCAAAAGTAAAGGTAAAGAAAAAGAAACCTCGGCGCACTATACAGTGTCCAATATGTGGGAAGCCCTTTAAGGACAAAACCAGATTACAGGATCATCAAAATATGCACACAGGAGACCGCCCTTTTCAGTGTGACCTTTGTGGGAAAAGCTTCGGCTCTCGCAATGTGCTCTATTCACATAAAAAGTATCACAATAAAGAAAGCTCTTTTCAGTGTGAAATTTGTGGTAAAGCGTTTAAACTAAAGGCGAACCTCCAGAATCATATACGTACTCACACCGGTGAAAAACCATTTTCGTGTTCTGTTTGTGGAAAAAGTTTTGCTCAGCAGTCAGGTCTGCAAACGCATGCATGTATTATAAACAACAAACCAAAACTTTACAGTTGTGACGAGTGTACATTTATGGCTGTTTCAACGGGAGAAGTTTATCGACACAAGAAACGAGTGCATGAAAACATTAGAAATGGGATTATGTTTGCATGTGTTATCTGTAAAAAGGAGTTCAAATATAAACATTATCTTAAACAGCATGAAAGAAGTCACACTGGAGTAGCAAAAACAAAATCACATCTGTGTACAGCATGTGGGAAAGCATTTACAGAGAAACGTCTTTTGAATGAACATGAACGTATTCATACTGGTGCTAAACCATACTTGTGTAATATCTGTGGAAAAACATTTCGTCAGTCGGGTACATTACATCGACATAAGTCGGTTCACACTGGCACAAAACCATATTCCTGTGAATATTGTAAAATGGAGTTCTTAGCCCCGTCACTTCTTAAAAAGCATGTCTGTAAGATAAATCCAGTGAATTTACTGCAAGTTGAAATCGAGTCTGAATCTGATTCTTAAATTCTTTAATATTCTAAAATTGAAGCACTCAGTGGTAATTTGAAATTGAATTACTTCAAAATTGAACCAAAAGTGTCTGGTTGTTTATTGCACGATTAAGTCTCTTAATGGAAAAAATTCAGTTCCCTGGAAGACTCCACAGGCACCTGGGAAATTTTTTTTTGTTCAAAAAGATAAAGTTTTGGGAAGATGGCAGAAGGTAGTGGAACAAATCTTTGAAGAGCGTATTCAATAAAATTATTGGTGAAAATGAAAAATGTGTCTTTTATTTTTACTTACAAAACGAACAAATTTCTTGGCCAACCCAATAAACTCCTTAATTTTCCTTAATCAAATAATAAAATAAATTGTGATAATAATGACCAGCAATTATTGGTGTAGAATTAAATCCAAACTTGAGTGAAATAAAATTTGTTGTTCAAACATAATTATAAGAAAAATATTTTAACTTTCATTTCTTGATTTTTTAATTACTATAATCACCAAATAAAATGAATTACATAGTATGTAGAAATCCAACTAAAAGATCTTAAAAGTCATAACTACTTAGTGTTCAACATGGTAAGAAGTTACACAGAATCAAAAAAAGATGAAAAATACATAATGTGTGAGGGGTATTTGGATTTACATTAGTGTTCGAATAATGCGCAATCTTTGAGCATGCGTCATCATAGGGCGATGGACTGATCGCCATGCATATGCTAGACGGCAGGTTTAACCAAAGTGTGTAGCGAGAGCATGGCATTCGTCTGTTGTAAAGAAGGGAAACACAGACAAGGTGGAAAGCGACTATCACGGACTGCATGGTTTTTGTGGAAGGAAGGTGTCAAAACTGCAGAAATTCATAGACGTTTAACTGTGGTCAAGAAGCTCCTGCACAGAAGATCGTGTACAACTGGGTCAAATGGTTCACCGGGTCCATAGAAACTACACACAAGAATGAGAGTATTGGTTGTCCTTCAACATCGCAAACTCCCAGGAACATTGAGATCGTGTCCGAATTGATTATGGCTGATACCAATTCATAAAGGTTATGCAACTGTGTGAGACAGGCCTAGGGTGCGCAATCTGCACACCATCGTTCATGGTAAATTTGAACATGAAAAAGCTGTGCTCACGTTGGGTTCCACGGGACTTGACCCAGGCACAGAAGGACAAAAGGATGGAAGTCTGTCATCAGCTACTGCAATGAGCAATGAAGATCCAGATTTTTTTTTTAATGCTAATGATTGGTGACGAGTCATGGTGTCACTACCACCCACCAGAGAAGAAATTCCAATCCATGCAATGGAAGCATCTAGGAAGTCCCCGGCCAAAGAAATTTGATGCTGCTCCATCTGCAGCCAAGCAGATGATCATTGTTTTTTGGGACACTTCAGACATACTGCTAATGGACTGACTTCTGCAAGGAACGACCATCAACAGCAAGGTTTATGCGAGACACTTACACGACTTAGATTCAGGATTCAGCAGCGGCAAATTGGGAAGTGATCATGAGGAGTTTGCTCGAAAATGACAATGCGCAGCCCCACATAAGCAACACTACGACTGCTGGGGTTCACTGTTGTGCCACACCCGCCATATTCTCCAGACCTCACTACGTCACATTATTCTTTATTCAACAACATAAAGGACTCACTATGAGGTCAAAACTTCGCAAGCAATAAGGAACTGCAGGCACTGGTAGGATAACTGTTCATTTTTAAGTTACCAGGAACATGGCAACGGTGCATTAACATTGGTGGGGAGTATATTGAGAGATCCCATGTTTATTGAATCATGGTACATAATAAATAAGGTATATAAAACTAACATTGTAAATCATTTCTGAACGCTCCTCGTAAAATTATACAGTTATCAAAGAATAAATGAAGATAAAATTATCAAATGGTTATAAATAATTGAGATAAAACAAATGAAACAACAAGAAACAAAGAATATAATGATGTATTATTATAGGAAGAAATATATTATTTTGACAAGACTTCTAAATAATAGTAACACTGTAAATTCCTCAAAAGTCTTGACTTTGGCTGTTTTGTTTTGTTGTTTGTTGTTGTTTTTCTATTGAATAGAATTATGAGCATCATTCAAATAACTTTATTTTTTTTTAAATTTAATAAGATTTTATTCAAATAAACGTTAGTTAAATCGATAAATTAGCAATTCTCAGCTTGTTAATAAAATTGTAGGCTTTTACATCATTTTGAGTTCTGTAAAGTTTGCCTAATTTTACTGCATTATCCATATTCAGAACTTTAAAAATGAATTTTAATTAATTTCTAAAGTATGGGAAGGGGCTGCAATATGTTTTTACTATAGCTTTTGTTATTTCAAGAATCTTTTATCTAAACATAAGGTTTAGATAAAAGATACAAAAGTAATAGAAAAGAATAAAGAAATGACACAATGGAGAAGGGAAGACTGACCAGACGAATATTTGATTATTTCGACAGGAACCCCAAGACACAGCTTACTTGGATTAAGGAGATTAGAGTGGACCTGGAGGAGATCGGTTTGACGGAGAGAGATATTGTGGATAGGGGCAGATTTAGAAAAAAGATCAAAGACTTTAAGGGGTTCCGGGAAAGAGAAAGGAGAAAAACGGGAGCTTCATGGTCTGATGAGAGAAGGAAAGAACACAGTGAAAGAATGAAAAGATACTGGAGCGAGAGAAATAAGAAACGTTGAGCTTCATGAGCTATTTCACGCGGTCCTCAGATGGCCAAATTCGAAGAAAGAAGAAAGAAATGACAGAACTAAAAAATATCTGAGCTTTCATCTGTGAGCGTCTGGGACGGCCATATCGACCTTATTGTCGACTCATCAGTCAGATCTCCCCAACGAAACGCACAGATAGTGCAACAGTGATAAGGGAAACCACTCTTGCTCCTGAAAATGGGCCTATTCCAAAACACAATTAAAGAAAATCAACAACACAAATGAAAATGATAGAAAAGTTGCACAAGAAAAATCTCCATGTAATATTGTTAATAATTATTGCACTGATATGCAACCATTTTGCTTCAGAGAAACTATTTATATTTTTCAGTTCCACACTATGGGTAAACACAAAAGTCATATTTCATTTTGTTTCATCAGGTCCAGTTTTTGAGAAATTATGATTTTACGGAATTTCTTGAAATGCTTATTGATGACAAAAGTCACTACATATATATGTACATAATTAAACCACAATTTTAATTTTTGGCAATACTGGACTATAAAATATTATAATAAAATATAAAATTTACAATTCATATAATTTCATGTGCCTTTTTTGTACTTAGTACCCAAAACAATAAATAATGTATTTTTATTTTGATATTTTAATTAGTGATATTACTTTTAAAAAAGTCCTTTTACCCCCACTTCATATTAAACTTGAATCATGAAGCAATTTGTTACCAGTCTTGGCAATGAAAGCAACATAATTCCGTATCTAAAACGGAAATTTCCTAGAAAGACCGAGGCAAAAATTAAAGCTTGTATATTCAAAGGACCACAGATATGTGATCTGATGAAAGATTCAAATTTCATGACCGTCATGAATGAAACAGAAAAATCTGCATGGTTGTCTTTTAAGTGCATGACTGAAAACTTCATAGGAAACAAAAAAGATGAAAATTACGAAGAAGTTGTTGATGAAATGTTAACAAACTTCAAAACTTTGGGTTCCAAAATGAGTGTTAAACTTCATTTTCTACACAGCCACATCAATTATTTCCCTAGGTGCTATGAGTGAGGAGCAGGGTGAAAGGTTTCATCAAGATATCAAAACATTGGAAACGAGATATCAGGGCAAGTGGAATGAATCTCCGTTGGTGGATTATTGTTGGTGCATAAAAAGGGAGTCTTCTCAGAGTCACCGCAAAGCATCAAAACGGCGAAAGCTTTCGAGAGACAACTAACAATCTTATATCAGCAGAATCAATATAAGTTTGTTTTTTATATACTACAGGGTGGCCCAAAATTAACGAAGGGGTTTGAATTGCTTATAACTTTTTTATTATAATTTTTTTTTTTTTTTCTTTTCAGGATTTTGTAAAGAAGACTTTGGAAATTTAAAATGGAGCAGTACTCAATTGAACAACGTGCCCAATCAACGATCCATTGTTTTGACTCGGCATGCATATCGTCGTTATTTTAATGTGCGGGTTGGACCCTCAGAGTCAACAATAAACCGTCTGGTTGCAAATTTTCGCCAACACGGGGCAGTAAGGAACCTTCCTGGTGCTGGCAGACGACGAACGATGCACACGGATGACAATATTGAACTGGTACAGAGGAGTATTCGGGAAGATGGAGAAACATCAACCAGGAGATGTTCGACACAACTTGGCCTCTCACGAGCGTCGCTGCAGAGAATTTTGCATACAATAGGAATGTTTCCATACAAGATTCAGCTTGCCCAAGAATTGAAACCGACAGATTACCAGCAACGACTTGATTATGCAATTTTTGTCCGGCAAAAAGCAGAAGAAAATCATTTTTTCTTTGGGGTTATTTGAAAGGAAAAGTCTACATTAATAAGCCTAGAACCATCCAGCAATTAAAAAGCAATATATGCGACGAAATAAACAACATAACACCTGAAGTTTTGCGAAAAGTGATGGAAAATGTGTTGGAAAGAGCACGAATATGCGAAGCAGAAAATGGCCACCACTTGCGAGATATTATTTTTCATAACTAAACTAAACATATTCCCCATTTATATTCTGTATTACAAAAAAAAAATGTAATAATTATGTCTTAAATAAAAAGTTATAACGAATTCAAACCCCTTCGTTCATTTTGGGCCACCCTGTAGTTAGTTAAGGTTTTTCACTTGTCTTGACACTTTCATAACTTAGATTACCCCATTAATTATTTTTTGTTTTAATTAGGAAGTTCGCCAAATTTCTTGTTTTTTTTTAGTTTAAGGTGTAAATTACAAAAAAACTAGACCTGATACTAAAATTCTGAATACAGATTTGGATTCAGGATAGTTGAGTTTATTAAAATCAGTTGTTTTTCTCATGAAGCAGACTGAAAGGTAAAAAATGCATATCAGGTTAATTATATTAAAGAGAAGAATGTAGAACAGGTTGATAACAAGTAGAATACATCGAGTATGTTGAAAAGATGATAGGATTACATTGGTAGAACTCATACAAAAGGAAATATCAAAGATAAAAATATGTAGGTATTTACCACGGAAATAATGCTTGAATGCACTGCCAAAATAAAGAAAGAGAGAATGTAAGGGATGAAGAAAGAACACTGCCTTTCTGTCCAGGATGTTAATCGTAATTCATTTGATGAAACCTGAATAAATATATAGATGCCTAATTAATACTGTTGGTCTTTCAGTTCTGTAAATCAGTTTCTGATGATCTGTAGGCAAAAGTAAGTTTATGGTAATCCATTTTAATTCGAAGGCTTCGCTTTTTGTAAAAGTACTGATATTGTACCAATAAACTCAAAATTTGAAGTTTAGTTATTTATATAATATTTATATAATAATATTTTTTATCTACAAAGAGAATTGGGGATCCAATATTAATTATTAGTAATTGCCAACATCCATAAACAACAGCTCAGAGGATTACATTTACAGAAAAACTGCACTGTACTGAAGACACATCAATTAATAGCTGTTATTGGAAATCAATCATCTCTTTAAAGATGTATCCTTTTTAGCATCGTACTTCCCAAATTATCATAATAGTTCTGTATGCAGAAATGGTAGTATTTGCACACTACCATTCACATCCACCAACATGAGCTTAATGTTATTAAACAAGTCCTCCGCCATCACATTTACCCAAAGCATATTTTTTGTTTTATTTATACGATAACACTTAGCTTTAGAAATCCTATAAAACAACATTCTTTAATGTCCACAATATTTCGTTTTTCTTCACGAAAAACATCTTCAGGTATATAAGAGGACAAAAACTATTCTTTTTTCCTCTATATAATATAAGGGTTACAAAAGAACTAAAAGCATTTCTGTATATATATCAATTGAAATATACAGAAATGTTTTTAGTTCTTTTGTAACCCTATATTAAGTAGAGACAAAAAGAATATTTTTTGTCTTCTTATACACCTGAAGAAGTTTTTCTTAAAGAAAAACGAAATATTGTGGACATTAAAGAATGTTGTTTGGTAGGATTTCTGGAGTAAATAACTTGCAAATTTATGAAAGATGATACTTGGCTCTAATTTGATACTGTCTGTATATTTGCTTGTTTCATATTATTCATATTACATGTCGATTGGAGCAGATCAACTCCAATCTTGTCTACATGAAACTTGAAAAACATAGAATTAACCAGACTTTAGGACGCGCCGCACGGTTGTATCCTCCCTCTCGTAGGGGATTTGATGATGGTCACTAGCAAATGGGATTCTCAGCAGGGTGACTCGTGAACTGTTGAGAGCACTAGAGGGTCCCGGGTGCAGCCGTATGGGCTATTGCAATGATCTCAATCATTATCACTTTCAAATTTACTGGAGCTGGTTGAAAAATGGTGTAAAAAGGTGAAACTGTCTGTGAGTTCTTACAAGACTACTCATTTTCTTCACCAATAGGAGTAATCGAAAGGATCTACATTAAATTAATTTCTTTGGTTAAAATTTTAAAGTTTTCAACTAATTTTGGTTTGAGAAAATACCTCAACCAATACCAATATGCCCCTGCCTTCAAATCACACAACATAAACAACACTAACCAAGCAACTTAATAACTCTTCCAACACAGTACACTGGATCCCATGTGGCCAATGCTCCTCTGGCTACGTGGGACAAACATCCCGACCCCTATCCACACGCATTAAAGAACATCAACAAGCCTTCAAAAACACACATCCCAAACATTCGTACACCATTATGCACTATAAAGAGACGGGACACACCCCCAACTTCTCAGCTGCTAAACCCCTTTCCCACCTCAATAAACTATCCCACCGACTCCTACCTGAATCATTCCATACAATCCAGCTTAAGGCTTACAACCTCATCACTGGCAGGCAAAACACCCGTCACTATTGCTAAACTTGCCTAATCCTCTCACTTCCTTCACTCTCACCATGCTTTCCCACCTCATGTCGCCTTAAATGTTGTTGTAATGTCTTATATGTTTGTGCCGTTCCTGATGAAGGAATAATCACACTATTCCGAAACTGTCGGTTTATTATCATGTTTATAATTCTCTCCTCAACATTTTTGTTAGTAAGTGCTTTTTATTTATTTCACTTTCTCTTTACAAAGATATTCTTTAAGGAAAGTAAATTTGTGTTACAATTAGAGAAAAAATACGCATTTAAAATTAATTTAATCCTATTATTTATTCCATTTTTTAAAAATAATGCTAAGCAAGTGATGAATAATAATATTTCAACAAAAAAAAAAAAATGAAATACAGTGCAACTTGGATAATTTGAAGCTGAAGGGACCACTACAAAACTTCGAATTATCCAAGACTTCGAATTAAACAAGTTACATCTTTTAACTTTAATTTCAGGTCCACTGAATGCTTGAAAAGATTATTCTGTCAATAAGTAAATATTTATTCAGAAAGATCATAGTATGAAAGACACTATATATTATCCATTCTGTGTGTATAAACATTAATACAAAGGACCAAACACACCTTATATATTTATAATGTTTATACACACAGAATGGAGTGTGTTTGGTCCTTTGTATTAAACACTATATGTATGAAACAAAATAAGATTTATATTATGTAAGCTACAGTACATATTACATTCAATACTGAAAATTATAGCTTTCAAAACAAATTGTGCAATGTCTGATAATTGTTTTGTAGAATTCAGTCGTTTAAGGTTAGCAAAATCATCAAGCATGTTTAGTGAACGGAAAACAGCTTCACTTACATTGGTTTGTCCTTTAATGTACCGACGAAATTCGGCACTATCTCGTACTCGTTGGCGATTTGGCATTTCTTCTTCACACCCATTTCCACCTCGCGAATGGCGGCGACCTTTTCAGCGAACGTTAAATTCTTGTACACGCGTGGTTTACTGATAGACATAGTGACACTGACAGCAGGAAGCTCGAATGGCGTCACGTGTCGAACGGTGGCGGGAAGGGGATTTCAGTTGTCACATGTCGAATTTTTTAACGATGAAAAGCCGAAAAGTCGTTATGGTTCGAAATTTTTTATAAAAAACTTAGAATTAAGGAAGTTGAACTTCGAATTATCCACGATTCTTTAACATTGATTTAATAAATTCAAGGGACTAAGAGAAATCTTCGAATTAACCACGATTTCGAATTAAAGACGTTCGAATTATCCAAGTTGCACTGTAGTTCAAAAATTTTAATTTTAGTTAGAAATAGTAGTTAGGGGTTCAGCTGCAGTGACGTCATGGAGCCAACCAATAGGTGGATGAGATCTAAATGCTGTTTCGAATATTTACTGAGAGAGCCACTCATCTCTGGAATCATCTGCAAATTCTGCCTTTAGAAACCTATGTTAAAAACAACAACTTCTCAGTCCAATTTTACCTTTATCTCTTTTAAATACCATCAATAAATAAATTATATGCTTAGACTGTACGCTTAGCGGCGTCACTTGACATTGGTCTCTCGCCTCTGAGTACTGGGGTTTGTTTTCTCATGTGGGTTTCGTTGTGGGGGACGATTTGTGATGGGTGCGGTTTTCTCGGGGTTCTCCCGTTTCCCCAACATTCCTTCCACCATTCTTTCTCAAGTCTTTCTCTCCATCTGTCCTTCTTTCTGTAGTATAGCACAATAGAACAGCGGTCGCGGTGCTTGGCTTCTCTGACATCCACACTCACAGACACATAATAATCATTATATATGCTTTTATTTTATAAAGATCCTATCTATTTTATCAATATATTTTTTTTAACAAAGCAGTAGTTTATCAAACTAAACAAGTTATTTTTCGATAGGATCCTGCTTTACAATGCCAATTACATGTAAACAATAATTCATTAGAAACAGTAAAATCTAAATAATAATGTTTTTTGTAATTACATTTTGCCATTTTAAATCTGGTCTTATTTGTCTGTAGCTGATCAATATTTTTATTAATAGTTAAACAGTTCCACAAACACATTTTAATACCTTTGTATTCAAGAATAAAGGAAAATTATTATTATTATTAGACAATTTTAATTTCTAATTTTATCAAAATAATTTTATCAAAAGCCTTTACAAAGGAAGCTTTACATAATTGTAATAACACAAAAAGTTTTGTCTATTTATTTCCGTTCAGTCTGTTATTTGTAACATGAAAACGACAGTTGGAACTATAATTGCTGAAACGTTATGTTATATTTTAAATATATTTCTTTCTTAAGCAAAGCATTTTTCTGTGTATTATTCTCATTTTCATTTTATTATTATATTTATTATTCAAGTGTCTCCTTGTTTTTCATAATAAAATCGACTAGAAATATAAACAGAAATTCAAGCTATATACATCATTTTCTTTTTCATTACTAGGTAATATTCAAATATATACATTAGTTAATTTTTAAGGTGTTAACAAATACAACTTTTATTTGTTTATTACAATTATGTAAACTTCGTTTGTAATTTCGTTCTGCCTTTGCTAAAAATATTTTGTAATTATAAGTTAAAATTATCTAGCATATTTTTTTTAATAATAATTTTTTCTTTATTTTTCAATACGTATGTTTTAATTTTTTTTTTTTGCAACTGTTAAACTATTAATAAAAATTTTGATTAGCTACAGACAAATAAAAACATCAGACTTATAATCTATCCATATCTATATAAATGCGAAAGCCTTCAATGACATTCTATTTCTCCTATTTCCTATATAGCCAGGAACCTGAAATTTGGCAGAAAGCTTCCTTAGAAGCATAATGTGTGATTAGCTTCCTTAGATTGTTCTTGGAAAAAGTAAGCTATTGGGATTCGATTAACCACTCCCAAAGGATGGAAAAGGAGTGAAATCCCTAAAATAGCGCTACATATGCACCTGATGGCAACAATTGGAACTAAAACAAATGTTGTGCATAATAGCCACATAGCAACCTAGTGGCGACAATGGTAAAAAAATATTATGTTGTGCAACAATTGGAACAAAAATATTGTTGTGCATTAAAGCGCTATACAGTAATCTGGTGGTAAATGCTTCAACTAAATATTTTTGTGCATAAGTCTCTTCCGCATCCTTTCCTGTTCTTTGTCAAAATCGAAATTATTGAATATGAAGACGAATTTTCAATATTCGGATCCTAATAGGTGTAAACGGAGGGAGGGAATCCCCTTTCTTGAAGGATTTACATATCTCAAAATCGCTTGAGGTGGAACCACGAAAGTTGTCATGAATGTCCAAATTGCAGAAGATGCTTTTTCGATATCAAGCCCTAGGTAGTATAAACGGGAGGGGTGAGAGGATGGGCAAGCTTTGTCGAAGGATACTTCTACGGGATTTTCGGGATAAATATAGATTTATAATAATCACGTTATTGTGTATGAACTGGGGAGAGGATTGAAGTGATAGGGGTGTGGAAAAAGACAAAAAGGGGTGGGAAGTCTTATACTCTCCTACCTCGATATTAATTTCATAAATGCGCTTTATTTGGAAACACGAAATTTGACGTAAGTGTTCATTGTCAAAATCAAAAAGTAAAGGGGGAGGGCACTTTTCTTGAAAGTTATGCAAATCTCTAAAACCGCTTGAGGTGGAAACAGGGTTTTCAGGTTGCAAAATAAGAATATAACATTAATTTGTACAGATCACGGGAGATTTTAGCAACTGGGGAAGGTTTGATGTGATAGGGTATGGAGATGGAAAGAAAGGGATGGGAAGTCTTATATTCTCAGATCTCGATATTTCATATCTAGGGATCTCGAGTTACAAAATTCGAATTTGACTTTGTACTCATCACGTGATTTTTATACCAACTGGGATAGTTTCGAAGTGATCTCACAATTTCAATTTCTTTCTCATCCGCATCAATACATTTTTTTGGTAACCGTACGAAGAACAGGTATTTCCGCTACTAATAAAATATAATTACGAAAAAAATAGTGCTATTTAGATTTTATTATTTTTTTAATGAAATTATTGTTTATTTCTAATTAGCATTATAAAGCAGGATCATATCTAAAAATAAATTAATTTTCTTTGATAAACTATTGCTTTGTTGAAAAGAAGAAAAAAATGTTAAAATAGTTAGCATGATTATAGAATAAAAGTATATAATTTATTTATTGACGATATTCGAGAAATAAAGGTAAAATTGGACTGAGAAGTTGTAGTTTTCAACGCAGGTTTCTATGGACAAAATTTCGGACTCCTCCGGAGACAGGTGGCTCCCTCTATAAACAGTCAACCCATCTTAAATAACCCTTTTTGATGTGGGTTGGAATCCCAGCTGAGACATGTATCATATTTTTCATCTGTTTTTGTTCGTCTTGATAAGGCAAAGGAAATCATGTTTACCTTTCCTTAGAGTTGATCTGCGGTTTTCATTAAAAACGAAAATATATATTTTTTTTCATCACCGAATAATATTGGAATGATCTTGCTTTCATATAGAAAGTTAAGCACATAATAACTGGAAAAAATAAAAAAAATAAATAATAAACAGTAAAAATTAAAACTAGAGATTAGCAGTGTTCTTATCAGGAAAAATATTTTTAACTATTTATAAATGAACTTTACACGATCTCTTTCTCTGCCGTATTTATTTGTGAGTAAAAAACTGCGAGTCTCGCATTTCCCTGCTTTACCACCAATGTAAATATCCAAAATGGCCGACATCGAAGAGGGAACTCCGACATCGCACGAAAAAACACAAACAGACGGAGATTTGGAGACCACGTCCGAATCCTCTGGAGTAAGTGATGGATCAGAATACATCCCTGATGAGGATGAAGGTAATTATGGTATATGTTTGTGAGAAAAACTTATTTTAATTTTTGTAATGGCTAGAAAGTCACCTTGACTAAAGATCTATGTTTAAGTCCATATCTCTTTCTAATCTCATTTCTACTTATCATATTGTAAATTATAACACATCTTCATCAAATATATTCCAGAAAATGTACTTAGTCTGCAAATTTTCGGAAAGCGATGAATCTTTCCTTTTTCAAGCTTCTAATAAATGAAACAATTACAGATGTTAACCCATCACACATCTACTATCCTGGACATAGTTACAATCAACAATAATAATAATAATACTAATATCATAATAATAACTACAATGCCATTCACTTATAAATTCAGTTCTTCAAATTTTAAGATCTTTTACTTTTTATTAATACTTGATTTTACCATTTCTCTTGCTAACTCCACTAACATAACTTCCATTCCTTCGTTCCGATTCAGATTTTTACCTTTTGTGTTTCTTATAAATAAACCCTCAATAATTTTTCTCGTTCTTGAATCTTTCTCCATTACAGTATTTTTACCTCACTACTTGTATGTGACCTAATTCACAACAGTGTTCAGCCAATTCAGATTTATCCTCTTGTTTCGTTTTATTTGAAGAATAAATATATTTTTTTGGAATATACGAGTATTTTGATAAAGATGTGTTATATTTAAAGATCTATGTTGTTGTTGAATATTGTCTACTACGCAATTTCACTAAAATCGAAGTAATTCGATACAGAGTCAGATTAATTCTGTGCTAACAAGTGACTAATTCACTTTCAGTAACCTAATGGACACCACATTTTTCAACTCATTTTGAATTGTAGTTGAAGTTATCACACAAAAATGGCTAATATATACGTCAGCATTGAAATTATGACGAGTATTTAATTACTGAGTGATTGTTACAAATTTAAGTAGATATTAAAAGCTTATTTGCATGTTTAAATTATTTTCAGTTTAGATGTAATTGTGAAATAATTATTTCCTGAAATGATATCAGTAAATCTCTGTTGATTGATGTTTAGTTATAAGTTCATTGAAGGTTGAATAAATGTGATTTCTAAAAAATATAACATCTCTTTACTGCACAATATTTCGTTCGATTTATTACTAAACTTTGTCAGTTAGTAGGTAGAGACAGAAAAACAAGTTTTGCTTTTCTCTGCACAGAGAAGATATGTTTTTTTTAGAAATCACATGTATTGGACTGTTTAACGATTTCTAATTTATACTGAAGATTAATATTATAACAATGGCTTATGAAGATAGATTGGTTATGCTTAAATAACCGCTTTTTCAAAGAATAATAATCTCAGGAAGTTGGATAAATTAGTGAAGCATTGGAAGGAAAAATGTTTTCCCTTTTATGAGTTAAACCTGAAATTATCATATTCGTGCATCATTTAAACATGATTGTGAATTTCACTATTGAATTGTCAAACAGATTCAGGATGTTTGTAAATGTATTTCTTTCCTAAAAAGAAGAAACAACTAAATAAATTGCTACATCTTCAAATATTTATAATTTTCTTTATCTTTATTATACTTCAAATGTCTATTGTGTAATTGTTAAGGATCTGCTAATATATTGTTCTTGAATATTTCAGGTAGCCGTCAGTCAAAAACAGAGATTATGGAAACCAAAGAAAAAAAACAGTCCTCGGGTAACAGAAGTGTTCGAGAAGCGAAAGCAAAGGTAAAGAAAAAGAGGATACGACGTACTATTCTTTGTCCAATCTGTGGAAAAGCCTATAAGGATAAAACCAGTCTGCAGGATCATCAAAATTTGCACACAGGAGAACGTCCTTTTCACTGTGATCTTTGTGGAAAGAACTTTGGCTCTCGTAATCTGCTCAATGTGCATAAAAGGTACCATAATAAGAAGCGCACTTTCCAGTGTGATGTTTGTGGCAAAGCATTCAAGCAAAAGACAGGCCTTCAGAATCATGTGCGGATTCACACTGGTGAAAAACCATTTTCGTGTTCTCTTTGTGGAAAAAGCTTTGCTCAGCAGTCGGGTCTGCTAATGCATGCGTGTATTATAAACAACAGACCAAAGCTTTACAGTTGTGACGAGTGTGGATTTATGGCCGTTTCAACAGGAGAAGTGAATCGGCACAAGAAACGAGTTCACGAAAACATTAGAAATGGAATTATGTTTGAATGTGTTGTGTGTAAAAAGGAGTTTAAATATAAACAGTCTCTTAAACATCACGAAAGAAGTCACACTGGAGTAGCAAAAACAAAATCATATCTGTGTACAACATGTGGGAAAGCATTTACAGAGAAACGTCTCTTGAATGAACATGAACGTATTCATACTGGTGCCAAGCCATATTTGTGTAACATCTGTGGAAAAACATTTCGTCAGTCGGGCACTTTTCATCGTCATAAGTCAGTTCATACTGGCACAAAACCATATTCATGTGAATTTTGCAAATTGCAGTTCTTAGCTCCGTCACTTCTTAAAAAACATATATGTAAGATAAATCCAATGAATTTACTGACAGTTGAAATTGAGACTGAATCTGATTCTTAATTTCTTTATGGAGTGAAGATTGTAATCTTGTACATAGTATTGAATTAAATTATTCTGATTTCACAGTTTCACCTTTAAAAAGGTAGTATTTTTGAACATAATTAATAAGAACTCTGCGTCTCTTGTTATTAATGTTTTCCCTATATTTGTAGACATTATAATTCGCAGTTATAATGAAAGTGATGTTTATATTGTCGGAAGTCCAGTGGTGCCTCAAAAGAAAATATGAACAATAAAAAACTCACTAATGAGAAATTCATGTGCCATTAGTCCTTCGGCCGCAGTGTGGCACCACTGTGCTTTCGACGATTATTCATATTAGCCTCAGTGCTGAGACCTCGTTGTTTACTGGTTTCTGCTCCTGGCTGATGATCACCAAAGAGCGTGAAACAGCTGTTCCAGGATGTCACTTGGTAAACAATTTGGTCTCGCCCAGTATTGTGATGTTTATATTTCAAAGATATATACTTGTAGCAAAGAATGAAATCGCAATTTGTTTCTAAATAATATGAGCTGTGTACTTAACATTGTTAGATTTTCGATGCTGCTGTGTCTCATTGCTTGTTGTTCATATTCTTGCCATTGCAATCTTAAAACTAGATTTAGTTTTTCCTGTTACATTTGATCAATGAAATGCATACAATAGTATACCCTTGTGTATGGCTTACCGATTTATATGGGATTTGTTTGTTTGCTACAGTATAGATTTTCTTAGCTATTGAGAGTTTAAAATTAACTCTCTTAGATTTGAATTATTGCAGATAAATATTGAGGTTATTGCTTGCTACGTTTATTTAGGCATGTAAAAATTGAATATTATGTTTGTTTTTTTTATCAAAAAAAGCACTTATAAAATATTGAGTCAATTTTTTTGCTTGCCAGTATATTATCTTCAGCTGTGCTGTTATTGGTAAATTAGGTTTTATCAGTAATAAGATTTGCAAAGAAAAGAAATTAAAAGGAAATACTTATCCATCAGACAGTCAATTTTGGTTTGTAATAAAGGTTTTATTTATTACAATTGATGTTATTTGTAATTAGTTAAAGTTTACATTATAAAAATTATGTTGATGAGAAAGTTGATTAAGTTTCCCTAAATGTATAAATTTTTCGAATGTAGTTCCAGTAGTTAAAGTAGTTACAATCAATTGCCAATGGTCTGAAGAAGCCATATGTAATCCCTATAATCTTACAAGGGAAGTGCGTGACCTTGAATGCTGAGAACCACACGAAACTGTGCTTAGAATATAATTCGCTCATCCCAAAAACAGTGGTACGAGTCATTCCCATGCAAAACTCAGCTGTTGTCTGCTAGCACACTTTGAAGACTGAATAGCTGTGCAACACTTATCAGGTCAGTAGGAAAAGTTTGTTGTTCAGACAGTGTAATTATTTTAAGCAGAGGGAAGTATAGCAATATAGTCATGGCATTGAAATATGTGTGTTTTTGGTCCTATTATATCGATATTTTGTTCCTCTCTTGGACGTTCAATAGGTGATCATTCAAATGTCTCTCCTGGTAAGACGTGACAGTTTTGCTTGAGAATGACTCATACCACTTTTTGGCATGAGCAATTTATATTCTAAGCACATTTTTGTGCGGTTCTCAGCGTTCGAGGTCATGCATTTCCCTTGTTAGTCAGATTTCTGTGGACTGATATTAGATATATATGTCGCTGACATATGTTTCTATTTGTTCACTGCAATTTATCACTGAGTAATGGTAATTAAAATTCATTGTTTTAGCAATTAATAGAAAGACAATATGCATCAGGGGTGGCTAAGAAAAGTCCACAGAAATCTGAGGAAGGCTGTAGGGGTTCTAGTTTTCCTTTCTTAAAGTCTTTATAGATTACTCAATGTTCTGTTGCCTGGAGACAAAAGATTCTTTCTGAGATGTCAGAGGCATGGACTTGCCAATCTTCCTCCATTACGTCCCAATGCCTGCAGATATCTTGCTCATAATCTCGATTGGTTCGTTAATATGTACAATTAAAATACTTCTATTGATAGGTCAACTTTTTCAAAAGTTGGTCAAAAATAAAAAAGTTTACAATACTTGCAAAGCAAAAATAATAATAAAAAAAAGCATAGAGAAACGACACAGAAAATGAAAAATATTCGAGTTTTCATCATTTTTGTGGAGTAATAATGTTTAAGTGTTGCAGCTACTTTTTTTTAAAAATCATTGCGCTGGCATTTGTAACAGCATGTAATTACTTTATTAATACATACTTATCTGTCTAGATATTTATATAAATCCATCAACAAATAATCCTTTGTGAAAAAACTTTAACTCCATGACAATATTTCGAATGATTTTCTCAATCATTCTTCTTCAGGTTAAGATAAAAGAGGAAAAATAAACCTTCCTCTTATTACAAAGTATAAATAAACAATGAATTCCATCAAATTCTTTTTAACAACGTTAATGAATAATAGTATGTGATAGTACAAATCATCATTATTAAGGAAAGACTGAAATAATTACAATTTCATCAAATTCTAATGAAAAATGATACATCACTAATTCTTCAAATTCTAATAAATAAAACAATGAGATATCACAAATTCTAATAAACTGTCACAAACTATTTTTGAGGAAAAATTAAATAAAATTTTAATTAGTACCAACCTATTTGTCACAACCTCTATTTAATTTTTTTTTCTTTTCCTTTTATTTATAAATTTTTATAAATTTTATTGCAGTCTCTGCATTTTAGTTGGTATATTTTATTATGGGCATTCAGCAGGAATCCTCAAAAAGAGACTACGAGAACATATAAGAGCCTACATAAACAGAGAACCAAAATTATCAGACTGGGTATGTCATGCCATAGAATCAAACCACAATCCAGACCCAATAGCCAAAGTAATTCACAAATGTAATGATGAAAGAGATAGACTCCTATTAGAATCGTGTTATATAAATTCAATTGATTGTATTAATAAAGTCTCTCGAGGTATCGTACTCTTCATTAAGAATTTTCAAAAAATTTATAAATAAAAGGAAAAGAAAAAATTTTTAAATAGAGGCTGTGACAAATAGGTTGGTACTAATTAAAATTTTATTTCATTTTTCCTCAATAATAGTTTGTGACAGTTTATTAGAATTTGTGATATCTCATTGTTTTATTTATTAGAATTTGAAGAATTAGTGATGTATCATTGTTTATTAGAATTTGATGAAATTGTAATTATTTCAGTCTCTCCTCAATAATGATGATTTGTAATATCACATACTATTATTCATTAACGTTGTTAAAAAGAATTTGATGGAATTCATTGTTTATTTATACAGTTGACTCGCGATAATCCGACATTTGACAGTCCTACACGCTCGGCAGGTTGGTTCGAAAACCGGCCCGATTGAGGCAATCACGGAGGTGAAATGCACAATCACTTGCGATGAAGTTATGTCGGCTGTAAACACTTTGATACGTTGGTTTGAGGAGAGGGAACTCGACTACGAGAACATTTTAATGTTAAAAGATATTCAAGAAAAAGCCATGACAGACTCTTTACGTAAGAAGAAACAAAAAACGATTACAGATTTTTTTAAGCCGTAAATACATATGTACGTATTTTTTTTTTTTAAGACATAAATACAGTAATAAATTAGTATTACATACAAATGTATTCATTTCTGTAAAACTATGCCTAATGAGTTTTTTTATATCCTCAATGGCCGTAAAATATATATATCAACTTAAATTTTCTTGGCTTAGAAGTCAAAATTCAGTTTTAAAAAATCAACCTTTGATAATCCGACACCCCCTAGGTCCCATAACTGTCGGATTATCGCGAGTCAACTGTACTTTGTAATAAGAGGAAGGTTTATTTTTCCTCTTTTACCTGTAACCTGAAGAAGATTGATTGAGAAAATCATTTGAAATATCGTCTTTGAGTAAAAGTTTTTTTCACAAAGGATTATTTGTTGATGGATTTAAATGTAATTACTTTGTTCATCTCAGATTCTTTGAAGTAACATCTGGGCTTTTTAAGCAATGAAACAAAGGATCGTCTTTCATGGTCAGTAATATTCAACATAAAAAAATTGTCTGTTTTTGATGCATCCCTCTGCAGTAGACATGGTGTTATACCTTGCACATTAATACCTGCTAATGGAAACAGCTGTTATGTTTTCTTTGCTCACAAAAAGCTTATAACTACTTGCATTGAGGTTTCAAATCATGTGACAGTGAGCAATTGAGTTCTCTATCAAATACATCAGCAACATTTGAAGTTTCATGGAAATCATCTTGATTAACAGGGCTTGTAAACCTTTTTTTTTTTTTTCCTCCCTGATTCAATTTTCATGTTTTTAGTTGGTGTGACTTGAATGCTTTTATGTGACAGCATTATAAACATATGAATAATTATAATGATGTCACATAATATATGATGCAGAGACGTCAGTGTCGTCGGATTTGAAAAATGTAATGGTGAAAGTTCATTCTTAAAAACAATACAAGCCAAGTTTTGTATTATTGGTACTAAGTCCATAAATTCTTTCTTTCTTTATATTTATCGTAACATTTTTACAATGCCTAAAAAAGCTTGTAGCATCCTACATTTTTTCATAGAGGGGTTTAAAAGTTAGATCCTGAAAGTTTGTGAATGATTGAGATCTCCCATCTGTTTTAGTCATCAAACTCAATATTGACTGTATCTCTATTATATTTATATCTGTCTCACAGTTTGCAGCTTAACAAACAAAAAAAGAAGAAAAGATAGACTATATTCAATTTATTCTTTCTCTTAAATGGAAATATTAAGAGATTACCAATTTATGACCGACTTGGAATGCATGTTTTTCTAATTTTTTTTTCTTAAGCTCAAACAATTAAATTAATTGCAGCATTGTTTCACATTTAAAATGTTCATTGTTTTTTTCATTTTCAAATGCTTAAGCTTAACGTTCATTTGATTAAACATTACACGAAGAGAACAAGAATGCTACTTACTAGATTATACTGAAGATGAATAACATAGGACAGTCTGAATGTCGTAAATGCACCTCATCTTTCTTGAACAGCACGAACATCTTCCCTACGTCTGGCAACATGATTTCCTGATAACGAAGTTCTTTTTTTTGTTAGGCATTCCAAAAATATTATGATACATACAAAGCACAAAATAATTTATGAACTTGGCATCAATATTAATAAACTTGCTCATATTGATTTTGATAGGAACCTTCTCAATTAGAATTACGAATAGGACAATACTGAGTGAAAGGGTATCAGGGTATTGTTGTGGAATTAAAAAAAGATCTTATATGATCCTTTTTTTTAGTATTTTGGAGAATTCAGCTCTTCGGAAATGTATTTACTTAAAGCAAATAATAGCGAGGTCAAGCTCTGCAAACACTGTTGTAATATTTCCTCCCACCCCTTTTACCTTATACCCTTTCATCCCCATTTTTTCAAGTTCTCAGTACAACTTCTGCGTTGGATTTTGATTTTTCGATTATTTTCAATTTCAAATTGCATTCGAGTCAAGTAAGTTAAATTTAAATATTACAATTTCATCGATATTGACTGAAAAATTAAATATAGAATTAAAATGCCACCAAGAAGAAATTGAAATAATCAGCAAAATGAAGTGCGTCATTCTATGAGATTAAGAAACACAGCTGCACGTAGTGAACGACATTTTATCCACTCGTTTGATAATTGATCAATCGTTTGAGAATTATTATATATTATAAAAACATTATTCTGTCTGTCATTCTGGCATAAGACTTTAAGTTTTTCCAATTTTGTGACCAAACTATAAGAGATAGATTGGTCATGCAAATGGATTAATTTAGATCTTTTTAAGACAAAAAAAAAGTTCAAAAATTTTTCGAAAACATTTTTTGGTTTCCAAGATATCGCCTTTTAAAGGGTCAAATTTTGACTTTTATTCAATTAAAACGAAAAGTATAGAAGTTGGAAGAGAACATTATATTGAGAAAATGTTGGTATTTGAAAGTTCTATCAAACGATATATCAGTCATTCACCAACATTTCTGTATTTGCAAGATACATGCAAAAATGTCAAAAATTTCATTTTGCCTATTATGAGAAGTTTATGATGGCATGTAAAAATGAAAACTTTTTTTTTTTATAAATATAAATATAAAAAGAAAAGTCCTGACTTATTCACTAACTGACTAACTTATTCACTAACTAATGCCCACCCCAAACCCTTGGACCTAGAAAGCTGAAATTTTGCATAGAAATTCCCTTTATTATTCATTAATACAGTGTGTAGAGGGAATAATTGAAAAAATGGGACCAAACACACTACTAGATATAAAAAAAACAACATTTAAAAAATTCATATTCGTTACATGTTACAAGGCATCGTATACAGGCCTTTTCATCAGACTATAAATAACTAACAGAAGCAAATTAGGCCTTTACAAATTTTGGATTACATTTTACAATAATATCAAAGTATCAAATATCAATGCCAGCCAATTATTAACAAAACAATAGAAAATAGTTAATCGAGCTGATAATGCAATACATTTTTTATAGACAATTCAGTATTGTAACATTTGTTGAATTTGGAATTAATTAATAATGATTCATAAAATTTTCTTAAGTATTGATCTGTAATAATATTATAAATGATCGGATTGTCCACCATTATTAGATGGCCAGTTTGTTTGTGATGAACTGCTGTGAAATATTGGTCATTGCCCTTTTTTATGGCGTTGGAATGCTCATTCATTCGAATTGTTGGTGAGACAGGCAGAAAGGTAAAAATTCGAATGAATGAGCATTCCAACGCCATAAAAAAGGGCAATGACCAATATTTCACAGCAGTTCATCACAAACAAACTGGCCATCTAATAATGGTGGACAATCCGATCATTTATAATATTATTACAGATCAATACTTAAGAAAATTTTATGAATCATTATTAATTAATTCCAAATTCAACAAATGTTACAATACTGAATTGTCTATAAAAAATGTATTGCATTATCAGCTCGATTAACTATTTTCTATTGTTTTGTTAATAATTGGCTGGCATTGATATTTGATACTTTGATATTATTGTAAAATGTAATCCAAAATTTGTAAAGGCCTAATTTGCTTCTGTTATTTATTTATAGTCTGATGAAAAGGCCTGTATACGATGCCTTGTAACATGTAACGAATATGAATTTTTTAAATGTTGTTTTTTTTATATCTAGTAGTGTGTTTGGTCCCATTTTTTCAAATTCCCTTTATGATGTAGACAAGGAATAAGGCCGGAGTTTTCGAAATTCCCATGGGATAGGGAATTATCTGGCAAACTGACCATGAAGTCTGTGGCGACAACCCCAGGTGTGTGGTGCCAACCAGCAATACACCATAGTTAAGCGGATAAGGCCACAATGGGCTGGGAAATCGTATATTCTCCGATCTCAATAATAATTTGCTAAATAAATAAAGTTTTTTTTTTTTAACTGCTATATATGCAAGGGTTCCGGAGTGAAGCGACGGTACCCGTGTAGTAAAAAAATATTTGAGTTCTAATTTCATTTAAAAAAATTAATTTTAATCAAAAAAATTAAAAACATTATGACCATTAAAGAATTATCAGGATAAATACTTCAATCAAATAATGCAATTTATAAAACTTGGAAACATTTATGTATGCAATATTAAATTATATATGAAAACTTTCATAATTCTTATCCATAAATTTTAATGGTTCAAATATTAATAAAACAAGAGAAAAGCGTATTAATACAGCAAAGAAAAAAGACAAGATTAAAAAAAAAAATGAGTTAAGTTGCGTATTTATGTGTCTTATTTTTTATATTTAATAAAATAAAAAAAATTCTAAGAGTTAAGGAGAATATTGTTTTTTTATTTCTAATCATATATTAAATATTTCTAATATAGCCTAGGAAAAAGAAAAAATCAATATTATATTAAAGAAGGAAAAAAAAAGAAATTAAATAAAAAATAAAGAGTTAATTAATTAAAGAAACAATAATTAAAAAAAGGTTTTGTTTCTTCCCACCCCCTTTCGTTTTGGGACCACCACCAATGACAACAAGTAGTCATGACAAAGTATGTTAAGAATCACCCTCACATAAGCTTGGACTGTCCCATTCACACAGACCATACATCACAACAGACTTGATATCACACTTGTTGATAAGGTCAACAAACAGACCTATCTCATTGATATTGCAGTGCCTATAAGCAAGAACATGCAGAAAACTCACAAAGACAAGATCAGTAAATACACCGATCTAGCACACGAGCTTCAAAAGCAGTGGAGGCAGGACAGAGTATGTGTTGTACCCATTGTCCTGTCCGCCACTGGTCTGGTGCCTCACACATTGCACCACAGCCTCAGCACACTAGGACTTCACAAAAACACTTAAGCACAACTGCAGAAGGCTGTGGTACTCAACACTACACGCATAGTTAGGAAATTTATGGACTTCCACACATCCCTAGTCAATCTTGCACACGCCTTTACACTTGGCAATATGTGCTTTGGTCCTTGACCCGCCATATTGTCTTTGCTGGGGAAACCAAGTATAGGAACTTTTATATAATAATAAAAGTTGTATATAAACACAACAGTAACAAGTTTAATATACCAGTAATTTCAGCTTTAGCTTCATGATCAAATAAACTGAATTAAAATTTGCAAACAAACCAATGTTTATCCAAATCTCTTTATTTTCTTAATAAATTGAGCCAATTCAATAATCCGAAGTTCAAAAAGTGTGTAAACTCTTATGTTTCTGCTCTACTTCTATGACTAACACCAGCAGAAGCAGCTCAGTCTCACTAATGTTGCATATTTTTTGGCAACGGTAGAATCTCAGGTTCAGATGTTTTCCTGAAATACCAATGTAAAAAATCGAAGTATTTAGCTTCAATTGCCAAACAAGAAATCGTTTTCTACTGATGGAATGGAATCATCTACCTATATAAAAAGAAAAGTCCTGACTGACTCATCAACGCCCAGCCCAAACCCTTGGACCTAGAAAGCTGAAATGTTGCACAGAGGCTTCCTTTATGAAGTAGACAAGGAATAAGGCTGGATTTTTCAAAATTCCCATGGGATAGGGAATAAAGAGGATTTATAATTCGCTTTAAATTTGCCTTATCGGTATATAGATGTGTGGCGCCAATACATCTGAGTTATCCGGAGAAGGCCACAACGGGCTGGGAACTCTAATATCGAGATTAGAAAATATACATTTGCTAAATAAATAAAGTTGATTTTTTTTTATGCAATGTTTGCAAGGGTTCCGGAGAGAAGCGACGGTACCCGGCTAGTTATCAATATGATTAATTGCAGCTGTACCACAAGTTTGATAACTAAAAAATAGGGAAGAAAAGAATGATTAATTATAGAAGTAATCAGAAAAATATGTAACTCCTTCTACATCACATCCTTCAGTCAGCATTTTGAAATACGTATCCAGAAGTATTGAAATAGAGTTTAGATCCAAATTTGTTGACTCAATTTTATTGGTTGAGAACATATTGTAAAGCAGTCAACCTATATTAAGAAAAATTTATATTAATATAAATAACTGACTCTGAAATGGGCACCATGATTATTTCTTATTTGAATACAGTCTTTCATTTTTCTTTCAAACATTTTGGTGACATACTGGCTTTTGAAAAGTTTCTCTTAGAATGCTGATAGCACAAAGCAGAGCTCTCTCTCAACTGTAGTTGAAAAGCTCTCGAAACCCAACTCGAGAGAAGTGTTTTATGGCGACACAAATCCCTCACATGTCACAACATTGTATTTATCCTTTTTTATTTATATCAGTAGTTTATTTTTTAATGAATGATTTTATTCTTTGCCAAGTTTAACATTTTATAATCTTAATTTTATTAATACAGTCAGACCTCTATTTAACAAACCTCTATTTTGCGAACTTTTCTTTGGAACCAAGAACATTTTGCTAATTTCTTCGTAAAATAACCTCCAAATAACGAAGTGCATTTTCTATTTAACGAACTTTTTTCGTGGTCTCTATTTTTTTTTTCTCCTTGAAATGTTTTTATTCTCAACATTCCCTTAGAGGAAATGAAAAAAATTTGGATACAGCTGAGGGAAAAAGAAGAAATTAACGATGATGTGCTGATTGATGATTATCTTTCACTTGATTTTGAAGTTGAGACCTCGGAAACACTAACTGAATCGGATATTTTGGACAGTGTGAAAAATAAAAACAATACAGCTATGAATTGCAATGAAGATGAAGATGATGAAAATGGAAATGATGATGATGCAGAAATAAAAAAAAAAAACCTGCGTATGACGAAATGCTAAAAATCATTTGAAACAATCCGACGTGGATTACAATTTGAAGAAAATACTGAAGGGGTTTCTAGTGCATTGCAAAGATGCGAGATGTACTATGAGCGAAAACACTTTAAAAAAAAAAAACTCAAGACAAAATTAACAGACTTTATTAGTAAAATATAAGTACGTATGTCTTAATGTATGCTTTATGTCATTAAAATTATTACTTTTTTTAATAATATTTATTGTTTATGTATTTTAAATCTGTTTTATGTAGTTTAAAGTAATTTTAAAAGGTGAATCTCTATTTAACGAATTTTTCATATAACGAACCTTTTTTCGGGATTTTGCGACTTCGTTAAATAGAGGTCCGACTGTATATTATTATAGCTCATTAGTAATATATTTTTCTTGTAGTAGTAGGTAATTAAAATTCTTAATTTAATTTCAGTAAAACATTTAAACAAGAAATTCCTGCAAGAAAAGAACACCTACTTTCCTGATGCTATTCCTTAACTTATTTGTTCTTTATTTTTCAATTATAACATCTGCTGAGTATAAGCAGTAGAATCTCACTTTTGGAAAAAAAGAAATAGTTAAAACTACATTTTCTGAAGTTGATTAGTACAGCAGTACTCGGCACCTCCTCTCAAAGCTCAATGCAAGAATAGATGGCTGACAATCTTTACGACCATGTAACGCTAACATTTGGCCTCCAAACTCGCCAGATTTAATCCACGTAGATTACTATACGTAGAGCGTTGTTGAGAGGTGGGATGGGGGGGGGGGGCGAATCAACATTCTCACAATATCAAAGGTTCACTGAAAGCCACCATTGTCAAGATAATGTCCAAAATGAATAAGGACCATTTGATTCAGGCATGTCGCTTCAGGTCCCACATTGAAGCAGTTGTTGATGCTGAAGATGGTTATATAGAATAAACCTGTAATAAAGGTATTTAAGAATAGGTGCACAAATTTTCATTAAAATATGTTTGTTTTATGGTGAGATATGTAAGTTTTGTCCTCAAATGCACCCTGTATTATTTTTAAAAAAAATTAAATGTTAAACTAACAACAAATATTTTACATATCAGAACTTTTGCAGATTTTTTTTTTTTTTATCATTTGAGGTTTTATCATGACTTTTTTGATTTTGATAAGGAACAGCAGCGGAATCAGATGAGACTAAACAATGGCTTGTATTAGTAATAATAATATTGATAATAATTTTGTATTAGTTTCACCAATGTAGTCCTACCATCTTTTCAACACAGTTTGTATTTCAATTTCCTATTTGTTCAGCTTCTCTACATTGTTCTCTAAGGTATAATTATTAAATCTTCATATAAATTTGTCAGTAATTATACCATAGAGGTCACAGAGATCACATTATGCAATTTTTCTAGCATTTTCATTTGTATCGTTTCACAAGTGATTTAATTTCTGTAGCATAAGTTTATATTGTTATTATTACTTATTTATAACTTCATACTTTCATTTCAAATCCTTATTATAGCGTGTCAACATCAGGAAATTTGTCAATTAATGAATATTGATTTCACTTCTAAACCCTGGTCTCCCTTTGTGACCAACATCAAAAGTTTGTTGAAGATACTCCCTTATTACACTGTTTCCAACAAACTTTGGATGTAATTAATCATAATTTCTTCATATATAAATAAATAATCTTCATATCAACTTTAATATCCCATAATATTTCATTCTTTTTAGATCAAAAGAAATGTCAATTTAATAAATCCTAATTTTAAGTTTCACTATTGAAGAAGAAAAAAATGGATCAATAACATTCTTGGATCTACTACAAACTAACAACAACAACAACAACAACAAAATAACTCGTGAACCTTATGAGAAAGAACTATAAAGAAATCATGTCTTACATTTCCACTCTGAAAACAATATACACACACTAAAAGAGCCCTTATCCATAATTACCTAAGAAGAATTGTTGATAACACTGAAAACAAAAAACTATGGAACAGTAAAATAAGAAAGATGAAACAAAATTTTGAAATAACCGAATATCCCAAAAAATTCATTGACAAATCTGTCAATAATTTTTTCAAATTCAGACAAAATAACAAAACTAAAAAAAAGATATCAACTTAAACAAATTCATTAAATTACCCCTTGGTATCAAAATACAAAAATCTACTAAAGAATTATGCAAAACAACCAATTGATAAAGAAAAATAATATAGAAAAAGCAATTAACAACAATTTCATGCACACTATGGGCATCATATATAAATTAAAATGTAGGGATTGCGGTTCAGTGTATTTTGGTAGCACAGGCCATACATTAAAAGAAAGAGTAATTGAGCAGATAAAAGCTTTTGAAAAAGATAAAAAAGGTATATCAGACTGGGCAGACCACTGCCAAGAACAACAACATAACCCTGACCCCATAGTGAACATTTTGTTTCAAATTAACGAAGAAGTAGACAGATTTATGATTGAATCTTGCATAATCAACATTTCCGTGTATGAATAAAGAAACATTTTTTAAAGTTAGCAGTTATATATTTAATAAATTCAAAAACAGCATTAAAAATGTAAAGAAATTCTTATAATTTGTTCAGTAATAATTTCTGTAAAAATTGTATAGTATTACATTGTTTTGTTAAGAATGTATCACTATTCATCTATTATTTTAAGATTTTCTTTGTTATACAGTGCAACTTGGATAATTCGAACGTCTTTAATTCGAAATCGTGGTTAATTCGAAGATTTCTCTTGGTCCCTTGAATTTCTTATTAAATCAATGTTAAAAAATCGTGGATAATTCGAAGTTCAACTTCCTTAATTCGAAGTTTTTTATAAAAAATTTGGAACCATAACGACTTTTCGGCGTTTCATCGTTAAAAAATTCGACACGTGACAACTGAAATCCTCTTCCCGCCACAGTTCGACATGTGATGCTTCAGACGCCATTCGAGCTTCCTGCTGTCAGTGTCACCATGTCTTTCAGTAAACCACGCGTGTACAAGAATTTAACGTTCACTGAAAAGGTCGCCGTCATTCGCGAGGTGGAAAAGGGTGTGAAGAAGAAATGCCAAATCGCCAATGAGTACGGGATAGCGCCGAATTTCGTCGGTACATTGAAGGACAAACCAACGTAAGTGAAACTGTTTTCCGTTCACTAAACATGCATGATGATTTTGCTAACTTTAAGCATCTGAATTCTTCAAATCAATCAGACATTGCACAATTTTTTGAAAAACTATAATTTTCTGTATTGAATGTTATATGTACTGTAGCTTACGTGATATAAATCGTATTTTGTTTACATACATATAGTGTTTAAGTCTTTCATACCATGATCTTTCTGAATAAATATTTACTTACTGCCAGAATAATCTTTTTAAGCATTCAGTGGACCTGAAATTAAAGTTAAAAGATGTAACTTGTTTAATTCGAAGTCTTGGATAATTTGAAGTTTTGTAGTGGTCCCTTCAGCTTCGAATTATCCACGTTGCACTGTACAACTATGAATTGATAACAACCAAAATAATGTATCACCTTATCATTTACCACTACTATCATTTTGTAATGAATTCTTGTAAAGGGAATAGGACTAAACCTATCCCTAACCATCTGATGAAGTTCTTTTGATCTAAAAAGAACGAAATATTATGGGATATTAAAGTTGATATGATGAAATGAGTTCATATGAAGAAATCTTGGATGTCTCTGGCAAAAACAATTTCAGTTGCTATAAATGGATGCAACAACATCATTGACTTGTTAATGCAGTATCTTAAAACTCGCCTGAAGTAGATTAACGGTTTTTCAAATATCAAAAGCTAATATTTACAGTACACACATATTGCAGCCACTTTAAGATGTCAATTCAACTCCATTTAAAAGTTCTTAGTTAGGATAGCGGAGAACTTTTCAGAACTCTTTATTATTCTTTGAAAAATGATGGAAAAGTATTCAATTTAATTAACTTGCTGAGAATTGCTAATTTAAGAACTTTTTTTTTTTTTTGAGGAAAAAGTTGTTAATTGTTTAATTTTACTTTTTGTGTATATTCAGAATTCTATTCCATTCCCAAATCTAAATTAATTCGATGAAAAAAAACACCAGGAAAAGTAAGGCATTCAAGTAATTATTTAGAATTGCTTTTGTTGAAAAACTTGATAATAAATATTCATTTCTTAAAATGATATTCATAATAATATTCATTTCTTTGAATCTTGTTTTTTAAGACCATTTGATAATTTCATCTTCACTTATTCTTTGATAACTATTTTTCAACTTTTTCTGTTTCATTGTAACTCCTTACCATGGTTGAATAGTCAGCATGACTTTTTTCAATGGAAGGACCATTTCTGCATACTAAGTAATTGATTTAGTTTAGTAAATATAATATGAAAGTTGTCAAAGTAGTATTTTTTTTCCTAATTTCATTTTACTAACAACCAACTTTATATTTACTAAGCACAATCTTCTGATTTAATTTGACATACAAAATTGCTTATATTTATTACCAATAATTATTTTACAATAATAATTAATTACTTAGGCAACTGCACCTTTTTTCCCTTTTTTTTACTCTTTGTTAATGGCTAAAATACAAAGATGATGTCAAAAGTTCTGGGACACTGTATAAATAATGACAGTTTAGAAATATTGGAAAAATATTTTATCGGCCTCCCTACCACCGCTATCCACTTCATTTTCCCTAAACATCTCACCTCATGCAGTCGCCTCAAAATGGCAAGATAAGCATCACCATTTATAAACTTTCCCTAGACATGAATTCAAGGCATACAATGTTGCGAACATCAAAGAAAACCACCATCATCACCTTTTCTTTTTGTTCCATTTCACTTTAATGGCATGCAACACCATTCTTGGTAACGACAAAGAGGACTTTCTCTTTGTCTGCGGGTCAAAGAGATAACACTCTCGTCCCCAGTGATGATGTTATCCATATTCAGTAAGCCTTTATTAGCTTCCGTAACCAACCCCACAAACTATCATTCTGAGTTCTCTCGGGTCATCCGATATCAAATGGGAACAAATTTCAAGGCAATGAAAGGAAGATCAAGATCCTGTTGAAATCTTCGGTGCACTGTGGAAGTTAAAATGTTACACCTGTCAGCAACATCCTGATATGCTTGCTGGGGATTCTCAGCAATTGTAGCACCAACAGCCTGAATAACTTTTGGGCCCCAAGTGGCCCACCTTGTCTTGGATCACTGTTTAGAGATCGTCTGCCTTCTGAAAAGCATTTATACCATTCAAATGTTTTGCTTCTACTCAGCACATCTTTACCATATGCTTTTATTATCTTTTGGTATGTTTCTGAAGCAGAAATACCCAATTACTGACTGAATTTAATCGATGAGCCGTATCTCGAAATGAGACATGTTTATCACTTCGATACTATTTAAGTCATCTCCCGAAAGCTGCCTCGTCCACATATACTTCGATATTGAAGCATTATAACACGCGCCGCATTCTATTGTTGCATTTCAACAAACACTTTGGTGGGAAACTGGGTTTGTTACAGCTCATCTCCAATATTTCTTATATGGTGTCCTCGAACTTTTGACATCGTCCTCGTATTTAGTGTCTTATGTTTTGTCTTTTTGTAATCGTGTAAATATATTTGTATCATGTATATATATTTATTTGTTTCATTTTACACAATAAATACTTTTTCACACATTCTCAGATATAAAATATTAAATTTAACATTTGAATACGTGTCACTCGTATCTTTTTGTTTGTTGTTCCCATATTCCAATAATTTATCCAATTTCATAGTTATTAATCTTTGCAAAATCAAATAATAGTTTCTTGTTATTTAATTTTATTACTAATCTGCTAATATTTAACATATTCACATAGCTGGAATTATTTATATGTAATACTTTTGATTTCCAAACACTGAATAAACAGCCACACAATTCTAGGATTTGTAAGTCTGATTAAGAATCAGAGTCAGTATCAATTTCAACTTGCAGTAAATTCACTGGATTTATCTTACAGACATGTTTTTTAAGAAGTGATGGTGCTAAGAACTCCATTTTACAATATTCACAGGAATATGGTTTTGTGCCAGTGTGAACTGACTTGTGTCTATATAACGTACTTGACTGACTAAATGCTTTTCCACAGATATTACACATGTATGGTTTAGCACCAGTATGAATACGTTCATGCTCATTCAAGAGACGTTTCTCTGTAAATGCTTTCCCACACGCTGTACACATATATGATTTTGTTTTTGCTACTCCAGTGTGACTATTTTCGTGATATTTAAGGGACTGTTTATATTTGAACTCCTTGTTACAGACAACACATGCAAACATAATCCCATTTCTGATGTTTTCATGAACTCGTTTCTTATGTCGATTAACTTCTCTCGTTGAAACAGCCGTAAATTCGCATTCGTCACAACTATAAACCTTCGGTTTGTTGTTTATAATACATGCATGTGTTTGCAGAGCTGATTGCCAAGCAAAACTTTTTCCACAAACAGAACACAAAAAAGGTTTTTCACCTGTATGACTACGTACGTGATTATTAAGGGTTGTCTTTAGTTTAAATGCTTTGCCACAAACTTCACACTGAAAAGATAATTCTTTACTGTGATACTTTTTATGTACATTCAGTACATTGCGAGAGCCGAAGTTCTTTCCACAAAGGTCACAATGAAAAGGTCGATCTCCAGTGTGCGTATTTTGATGATCCTGTAATCTGGTTTTGTCCCTAAAGGCTTTTCCACATATTGGACAGTGTACAGTACGCCGTACTTTCTTTTTCTTTACCTTCTCTTCTTTGGTTTCTGTAACTGTCACTTTTGATTGGCATCTATCTGAAAAATTTTACAAAATAATTTTATTAGCAGATTTCTCGAAAAATAAAAAATTGATATAAGTTTCAATGAAGAATTCTGATAACTTCTATTATTTTGGGACAAGGAAGATTAAAGGAAGTTTATTTTCATCCATGTGACTAATCTTGTTCACATAAAAGAGGTCAGCAAATTGAAAGATCTTATATTACTATTTCACAGGGCTTAAAAAGATGAATTCCTATATTTCTGCAAATCAAGTAGAAGAGAACAAGATTAACGATTTTTTTTTTTTAATTCTTTGCATACCTATGTACTGTTATTATTTGTATATTATTCACATTTTTAAAAAAATAATATTCATATCCAAAAGGCTTCAACATGGAAAATGATATGCACTGCAAGAAAAAATGACCATATCCCGTCGATTTTCGCTCATTTACAATTCTCTTTGCCATCACTCAGACTCTTAAAATAGTGGAAAACGTTCCCAATTATTCTTCTAGCTTGGCTGTGAAGGTCTTACAGTAAGTAACCTGTTCTTATGATGCCGCCATATTGCTTTCTGCAGCAATGAGTTCCAGGATCAACTAAGTGGACGTTTATCCTTATAAGGTAATTCTTTCTCTGCATGAATGTTGCAATTATTGACTTGATCAGCTGCTACTTTATTTTTGTACTTCATATGCATATCAATGAGAAAGTAACACTACAATACTCTGTGTATATACAAAGTTTAATAATAAGATGATTACCCTGTGTTTCACAACTATCGTAAGGTGTTTGCATGGTTGGGTTTACAGCCGTAACTATGAAGACATTTTTCAATCAAATTAATTCTATTCTAACTTATTAAATTATTATTGGTTTCTTTTTTTGTCATAACTTGATGGAAATTATGTTTTCTTCCCACAATCCATGCAGAAAAGCTTGGATAATTCATGTTTTCATTCATTCATTCTCTTCTTCTTTATTACATTAGCCATTACAGAAAAACTGAAAGGACATCTTAAGGATTATATTTTTCATTCCTCAAATTAGCCTTAACATACTTAAGCAATTCAGCCCACAATATTTCATTTTATTTTCCTTTTACTGCATGTCATTGTTATTACTTCACTTTCGTGAAATCTGTCATGATACAAATTAGTTAGAAAACGATTGTAGAAAGTCTTTAGGAAAAGATGATAACATAATAAGCATTTCGTCCACCATCCATTAAATCCTCAATGGGTACAGTATTTTCGTTGTTTTTGAAGCCTACATTTAAATTTCTTCAAGCCAACTGACAATGACGTTGATACATGCCGTCTTTTTATTACATCAGTTTACTACGGACTACTGCTATTATCTAGTTAACAATGGATCCAAAAATTCTGAAGTAACTACAATGGACTATTGAAATTAATCACGAAATAAAATTCCCGCATGTAGCCTTTCCGAATCATCATAAAATAATGTTCAACTTAAAAAAATATTCAAAATTTATCTAATTTAACTTTTAAATAAAAGAAGCATTGAAAAATAAGGTATGAAGAAAAGTATGTAATTGATATAAATTAATTAAGTAATAATTTCTCAATAACTGAGGTGATTTTAAAAAATGATGGTTTTCTGCTGGATTTGATGTTTTTTGAATAAATGTCATAAATATTTACCCTCCTCGTTATCACTTGGGTTATAATCTGATCCTTCACTAACTGCAGTGGAATCAGATGTGGTTTCTAATTCTTCTGTTAGTGTTTCTCCGTGAGAAGTCGTGATTATCTGTTCATTGCCTGCCATACTTGGTTATGAAGCTTAACTTGGTTCATTCATGAAATACTGCAATGAACTTTTCCGAAATAAGTTATTTTGTAAAACATTGAACGATAGTTGTATAGGACAGAGACCAGTGGAATTAAGACGAAGGTAATATTGCATGAAATCTCACCTGCGAAATTAACGTTATTTTTATTTTTTTGGGGGAAGAAAAAGATTCGTTAATCCATACTAAGAATAAAAGCGATGGAAAAATGTAGTTTGGTGCTCTAGTTTTTAAGAAAATTAGAGATGTATTTCGAACTCTTTGAGGAACCACGCGTATAAAACATGGCCACGTTGAACTATTTTCAAGATGGCCGATAACTTGATAAAAAATCGCGGGTCATTCCGACATGAGAAAGGCTGTGAGAAAACCCGAATTTTCGTGTTTTTTGGAACCAAACGATTCAGAAATATGTAGGAGATAAATATGTAATATATTGAAAACTCCGTGGTTTTTTTTGTTTGTAGTTTTTAAAAGAATTAAGAGATTTGGTTGGAACCACTGTCTCTGGTGGCGGATGCACTTATTGAAGGCAAGTACTTGTAGCGTCGTTTAGCGATGAAAACAGCGCTCTTTACGATGCCAGCAAGAAATCCACCTGGCGTTAAACACCATATATTGTAACACTTTTGGGCAAAACTATATAGAAATTTTAAACATAGAAATTTTTGTGCAATTTGCCGAGCATTTTCATTTTTGATGTTTCACATGTGTTTTAATTTAATTGTGTAGCATAAGTTTATAATGTTATTATTTAGCAACTTTAGCTAACTTTCATTTTAGGAAAATATTGTTAATTGTTCATATTTTTTTTTTTTTAATAAAGATAAAAGTTTCATAATTCTATTCCATTTAAATCTATTGATTCAGTGGGAAAACCTGTTTAACTATTTAGTACTCTGTTTACTGAAATAATTATCAAAATAATATATTTCCTTCTATAATAATGTATCATGTTATTCCTCATTTCTTTTCATTCAATTGTTTTTATCTCAATTATTTATAACCATTTGATAATTTTATCATCATTTATTCTTTGATAACTGTTTTTTTCATCTTTTTCTGTTTCTTTGTAACTCCTTAGTTGAATATGTATTATGTATGACTTTCAGATCTTTTAGTTGGAAGCACTATTTCTGAATGCTATGTAACTGATTTAGTTTAGTGTACTAATAATTAAAAGAATCAAGAATGAATCAATGGAATATTTTCCTTATAATTACATTTTAACACAAGTGAATATTTGTAATTTTGTGCTAAAGCATAAATTTAAGGGCGACCCATAATAATAAAAAAAATTTAGAAACAATAATAAAATTAAGGAATTACAATAACATAAAGAAAAATCAAAACAAAAGTTAGGAAAAAAAACCCACGCGAACATTGCCAAAAAAAAAAAAAAAAAAAATATAAAGAGGAAAAAAAAAAAATAGGATATACGACGGGTTTGAACCGGCAACCTTCAGTATATGAGTCTGAAACCTTATTCATCAAGCTACAGCTGAACTGAAATGAGATGGTTGCATTTGCAACATGTAAGCTAATATCGGAAATCTAATGAAAATAATGCCAAATATCTCGAACGGGGGGGGGAGGCGTTGGTTTTTGAACCTCTGAACACGATGGTGAAATCTGTTTGTCGAACCAACCTTCCGTTCGGGAGTTGTTAGAGGTGGACGGACAGGACAAACGCAATTGCTACCGATTTTGGTTGCTTTCACAATAGCTCCCAAAACCAACATTATTTTTACTTCCAAGAAGATACCATATTCATTTGAAGATGAAAGTACACATGGAGTACTTCAAAAATAGAAGTTTGGAAGCCAAACTGTTATGTAGTGGGACCAAGTAAATAATAATCTTCACACTTGGGAAACACTCAAACAAATGTTTATTTCTAGGAATGATTGTGAAACCACTAACATTAACAAAGATTAACTTCTTGAAGACCACAAATCCAGCAATGACATAACTGTGGCATAACCCACTTTCCATCCACCTCTATTCACTAACGCCAACTTATACAAATACACTACAGATCCTTTCCCCTCCAATATTACAATCATTAACGAAATATAATTACAAATCCAAAATTGTTATTGGTTTGCACACAAAGAGAACGGTGCAATACAGGTTTTAGCAATTGGTATAGCAACCTTTTCTGGAGAGAACTTTTTGGTCTCCTCTAAATTCTGTCTTAGAA
Organism: Thereuonema tuberculata; assembly: GCA_023159025.1. NCBI lineage: Eukaryota > Metazoa > Arthropoda > Chilopoda > Scutigeromorpha > Scutigeridae > Thereuonema > Thereuonema tuberculata. The sequence goes on along the minus strand of JAFIDM010000007.1, from coordinate 22,037,223 downwards.
GAATTCTTCTAGGAACTTGAAAGAAATTTATGCAGATCTTAGTGGTAACGAAACAAGTTCTGCTAGTGTATTACAACTAGCCTCAGCTGAATGCACCTCATTATTAATCTCGAAATCCACCAATGGGAATGATTTGGTCAATGTGATGATAAGGTTCAACTAAATACACAACATCGGCCCCACATATACTAGTGGAATTTTCTCACTACAAAAACAACAGACAAAGCCTTCTTATCAATCTGAGAACAATAAGTCCCCCCCCCCCTTTGTTCAATGTTCCTAATACAAATGCAACTGGTCATTCTTGCCCATTTAGGTAAAACATGAGAAAGCACTGCCTTCAGTCCACAGGAGATATCCCATTCTAACACTAGTTCTAATTCTGAATCAATACTTTTTCTGATATCAACATGAATTTTAATTTCTTAAAAAGTAAAATTTTTACTTGATTTAGTGAAAGTGCAAGAAATGGTCCTCATTATGGAGAGTTCCGAATATTATAATGAGTCCATTTCTATAAAGAATATTTTACAATACTAGTCAAACAGGATGGCAGGAAACTTGGAAAGAACATTAGTAATAAGTAGTTTGAAGAAAATTTTTGTTTTGGACTTTTGGATTTTTGTTTTACTTTTAGATATTCGTTCTTAGTTTGATGATAAATTACAAGTGCTTGTTGTTGCTGTCTACAATCCTTGTCTCGATAACACACAACAAGATGGCTCTGGTTGGCAGCATTCCTTAGCCAAATTTGCCTCGATGTCCTTCTTCTGATTGGTCTGACTAAAGTGCCCTTTTATAATTTGCATAAATTTGTTTAATTGGATATATACTTGGAGTTTTTTATGTTTCATTGTACACTTGATAAAGGCAATAAATATTGCTAAAATTGATTTTGAAGTAATTTTAGTAAATTTTTAGTGTTTAATTATGCGAGTGTTTATCGTCAATCTTTCATAAAATGAAAGACTATTATTTTTTATGACTATTATTTATGTAAATGATCAAATTTAATTTACTTTGTTTTCACCTTTTTTTTTTCTTTATCCTTTGTTTTTGTTTTTCATTATGTTACTGCATTTTCATGTTATTTGCATTAAAAAAATTTAAGGGATTATTATCTTTTACATTTTCGAATCATATTTTTTTCTGGGTTATATTAATAATATAAATAAAAAAAAATACATTAGCATAATAAAAAAGGAAAAGAAAGGAAGAAAGAGTTAAGTATGAAGAAAGTAAATGATATTTGATCATTTATATCAGGGGTCGGCAACCTTTTGTTGTAAGAGGGCCAAATATTTTATGTGGGGATTACTGCTGGCCGCACTTGGGCCAAAAAGGGCCAAATTCTTATTTTAACAACCAAAAAAAAGCCGCGGGTTGCCGACCCCTGACTTATATAATCACAGTAATAAAAATAAGTAACATTTAAATTTATTGTCTAATTGAATGCAATATTTAAAACAATGGAGGGTTGGCCCCCAAACGTATACATAGTTTTGAAGTACTCCATGTGTATTTTCATCTCCCTAAAGGCCATCAAAATCCGTGATGTACAGAGTATATTGTCTTTTTGTAAGGACTACTTTCAGATTTAATTTGACACCAAAAATTGCTTTTATTTATTATCAATATTTATTTTACTATTTGATTAAGTAAAAATTATTTACTTAGCAAATGTTTTCCTTTTTTTTTTTCATACTAAAAAAAAATGTAAAAAATGAAGCATCTTGTGAAAATCTTTTTTCTTTCAAATTCTGGCAATATGTTTGGTATCATGTATATATATATATATATATATACATATATATATATACATGATATATATATATATATACAGTATTTATTTATTTCCTTTTACAAAATAAAATGCATTTCCACACATTCTCAGATGTAAAATATTAAATTTAACATTTGAATATGACAGTCACTATTTTATTCTATTTGTTGTTCCCATATTCCAATAATTTATCCCATTTTTACAGTTATCAGTCTTTGCAAAATCAAATCAAAGTTCATTGAACTTCATTACTAATCTGCGATATACACTCATGGACAAAAAAATTAGCGCACCAAGAAGGAGTCGTCAAAATGAAACGAAAATTTACATACGTAACGACTACTTTGATATAAGTAAATGATTAGAAAATCAAAGAAAAAGGATAATTTATTTCAGAGAAAAAGGCAAAAGAACGGAGGAGTTAATACTCCGTTGGACCCCCTCTAGCGCGAATGCACGATGCGATACGATCGGGCATTGAGTCATACAAGTTCTGTATGATGTCTTGAGACATTTCGTTCCATATTTGCTGTAACCTTGCCTCTAGTTCGTTCAAACTCGTGGGATGCCCAACTCATCGTCCCAAATGATCCCAGATATGCTCGATTGGAGACAAATCTGGGGATCGGGCAGGCCAAGGAAGGGTAGTAATAGTGCGGAAACTGTCTTGTGACACCCTTGCCGTATGAGGCCGAGCATTGTCTTGTTGAAAAATGGCTCCTGGGAGCCGTTGCATGAGTGGCAACACATGTGGTTGCAGGATTTCATGAACATACCGCTGGGCTGTCATGGTGCCACGGAACAATACTAGGGGTGACCGTGTATTGTAGGCAATGGCACCCCATACCATCACACCAGCTGTGGGAGCGGTGTGTCGCTGTACAGCAAAGGCAGGATTAAAGCGTTCACCACGGGCTCTCCACACACGAACACGATTGTCATCACTGCCGAGATTGAATCTGGATTCGTCGCTAAAGACGACCTGGCTCCATTCCGCTGCAGTCCAGTTTCCTCGTGCACGGCAAAACTCCAAACGGAAGCGTCGATGGGTGGGCGTCAAGGGCAGCACACGTAATGGGCGCCGCGATACCAACTGTCCTTCAGCCAGGCGCCTTCGTATGGTTCAAGAAGACACAGCGGCCCCTAGTGAAGGTGCTACCTGTGCCTGGATGGCGGCCACTGAAGCAGTTGGCTGTACGCGTGCATTTCTGACTATGTGGCGGTCTTCTCGACGACTGGTCTGTCGAGGGCGTCCTGAGCCTGGTCTTCGTGTACATGACATCTCTCGGGTCCACTGGTCCCAAAACCTCCTCGCAACACAATCAGAGCGGCCTAATTGACGAGCTACTCGCCTAGCTAACCACCCAGCTCCATCATCCCGACGATTCTCCCTCTCTCAAACTGCGACAACTGCGTATACTGTCTTCGAACACGGCGTAATGGCATGTCTACCTCAGCTCTTCCTTTGTAAATGATTCAGCACACTCAAACAAGCTTTGGTTACCTGTTTTATACTCCACAGAGTACGATGTTCAACGCCCTCTACCGGCTATACGTAATGCGCAATCACGCTGCATTTCTAATCATTTGCATATCTCCCCGACATGTACCTTCATTGCAAGTTTCGTTACGATCCCGCAATTATTTCTTGGTGCGCTAATTTTTTTGTCCATGAGTATATTTAACACATCCTGATAACTTAAATTCATTAGGAATGCTTTTGATTTCCAAACACTCAATAAACAGCCACGCATTTTTTTTCATTTCTGAAATAATTCAATTTCAAATTACCACTCAATTCAATGATTTTTAAATCTTAAAGAAATTAAGAATCAGATTCAGACTCAAGTTCGACTTGCGTTAAACTCACTGGCTTTGCCTTACAGATATGTTTTTTAAGAAGTGACGGAGCTAAGAATTCCATTTTACAATATTGACATGAATATGGTTTAGTGCCAGTGTGAACTGACTTATGTCGATGTAATGTACTCGACTGACGATATGTTTTTCCACAGATATTACACAAGAATGGTTTAGCACCAGTATGAATACGTTCATGCTCATTCAAGAAACGCTTCTCTGTAAATGCTTTCCCACATGCTGTACACAAATATGATTTACATTTTGCTACTCCAGTGTGACTTCTTTCGTGTTGTTTGAGGGACTGTTTATATTTGAACTCCTTATTACAGATAACACATGCAAACATAATCCCATTTCTAATGTTTTCATGCACTCGTTTCTTATGTCGATTAACTTCTCCTGTTGAAACACCTGTAAATTCACATTCGTCACAAACAAATTATTAAACTTCCGAATGGGATTAAAATCAACAAAAGAATAGCTGACATATGTTCAAATAATGATATTAGAATAATACACAAAAAAGGGCAGAACATCAAATCCATATTATATAAGAATGAAGAAGAAGATGAGCAAAATTACAATAAGATTAAGAAAATCATGGGGACAGTTTATAAATTAAAATGTAGAACATGCGGAGCCGTATACTTTGGAAATTCAGGACGAATGCTAGAAGAACGAATAGAAGAACACGTAACAGCTTTCACGAACAATCGACCTAAAGTATCAAACTGGGCAGAACACTGCATCACAAACAACCACAACCCCGACCCGAAAGTCACAATTCTCTACAAAATTCAAAACAAACATACTAGGTACCTAATCGAAGCATGTGTCATAAAAACCTTCCAATGCATAAATAAAGACAAAGGGTACATGGTTAACCCGAACACACTGTCGTATTTCCAGGACATGACAAAAAATCAGAGAGAGAAATTTCAGTGAACCAATTCCTTGTTAGCAACAATTGGCTGTGTTAAAATGTTTCTGTGTTAAATTGGCTGTGTTAAAATTATAATACATTGTTACATTGTTAGTAAATATAGGTTGTGTTAAATCATTAACAATTGATTTTATAAAAATGTCTTTAATTATTGTAATATAATATGTCTGTATCGTGCAAACCCAGTGAATGTAATGGAAGTTAATCTTTGTTATTTAAAACGGTTTGAAAAAGCGGGAAGATGGTATTCTCCGCGAAATATCACCAGTAATAAAATGAAATTTATCCGTAGATGGAGTTTTCTAATCTATCTGAAATGTTTTATAAAAATTTTATTAGCAGATTTCTTGAAAAATAAATAAATGTTATCATCATGTATTTAAAACGTAAATAGATTAAGCTGACGAGTTTCAATGAAAAATATTCTAATAACTTCTGCTATTTAAGGGTGAGGGAGATTAAAGTTTATTTTCAACCATATGTCTAATCTTATTCACATTACATTGGTAAGTTGAAAGTTTTTGTAGATCAATTGTTTCACAGTGTTGGAGAATTAGAAAAATTAGTATAAGCACGAATATAATGCTTCCTAGATGTTGCATTATGACTTGATGAGCTGCTACTTGCTTTGTTGTTGAATTTCATATGCATATCTGTGAGGAAGTAACAAATACAATACTCTGTGTATATGTACAATCTTTAATAATAGAAAGGGAAGGCTCCAATGTTTCAACTAAGCTTAGGTGTTTGGATGGTTGGGTTTACAGCCGTAACTTTGAAGACATTTTTCAATAAAAATAGCCTATTCTAAGTTATTAAATTACCATTGCATTTTTTTTTTTTTATGCCGTAACTTGATAGAAATTATATTTTCTTTCCACAATTCATGCAGAAAAGCTTGGTAATATAATTCATGTTTTCATTCATTCATTCTCTTCGTTATTGCATTAGTCCTTTCAATTTTTCTGTAATGACATCTTAAGAAAGATTTTTAATTCTTCAAATTAGCCTTAACATACTTAAGCAATTCAGTCCACAGTGTTTTATTTATTTATTTTTTTTACTGCATGTCATTGTTATTACTTCACTTCGTGAAATCTTTCATGATACAAATTAGTTACAAAACGACTGTAGAAAGTTTGGAAGAAAAGATAACATTATAAGCATTTCGTCCATCATCAATTAAATCCTCAATGTGTATTTTCGTTGTTCCTGAAGCCGTCAGTCCATTCAAAATTCTTTAGCCAACTAACAATGACGTTGATATATGCTGTCTTTTTATTGCAACAGTTTACTACGGAATACTGCTATTATCTAGTTAACATGGGATTCAAAAATCCTGAGGTAACTACAATGGACTATTTAAATTAATCACGAAATAAAATTCCTGCACGAAGTCTTTTAACCATCTTAAAATAATGTTCAACCTAAAAAATATTCAAAATTTATCTAATTTAACTTTTAAATAAAAGAAGCATTGAAAAATAATACATGAAGAAAATTAAGAAATATGTAATTGATATAAATTAATTAAGTAATAATTTCTCAATAACTGGGGTGATTTAAAAAATGGTGGTTTTCTGCTCGATTTGACGTGTCATAAATATTTACCCTGGTCGTTATCACTTGGGTTATAATCTGATCCTTCACTAACTGCAGTGGAATCAGACGTGGTTTCTAATTCTTCTGTTAGTGTTTCTCCGTGAGATGTCGTGATTATCTGTTCATTGCCTGCCATACTTGGTTCATTCATGAAATATTGCAATGAACTTTTCCGAAATAATTATTGTTATTGTGTAAACATCGAACGTTAGTTGTATAGGACAGAGAATCAGTGGAATTAAGACGAATTTTCGGTTTTTTTGGAAGCAAACGATTCCAAAATACATAGTAAATATATAATTGATTGAAAACTCCGTGGTTTTTTGTTTGTAGTTTTTAAAAAAAATTATCCCGAGATTTGGTTGGAACCACTCCTGGTGGCGGATGCACTTTTTGAAGGCAAGTATTTCTAGCGCTGTTAGTAAAGCGATGAAAACAAATTTGTAGCGCTCTTCAGGAGATGCTAGCAAGAAAACCACCTGGCGGATGACCAACTTCTCAGTCCAATTTTACCTTTTTTTTCTTAAATATCATCGATAAATAAATTATATGCTTTTATTCTATACACATGCTATATAAAATAAATAATTTATTCTTAGATATGATGCTTCTTTATAATGCCAATTAGATGTAAACAATACTTCATTAAATACAATAATAATCTAAATAATAATGTGGTTTTTTTTCATAATTATATTTTTTTATTATAAATCTGGAGTCTTATTTTCCCGTAGCTAATCAATATTTTTATTAACAGTTTAACAATTATACAAACAATTTTAAAACTTTTGAATTAAAAAAAAAAAAGAGAAATTATTCTTAATATTAAGCTACAACATACTCAATATAAATAAATATAATAAAACATATATATACATTTATTAAAACGAAATTTTCAAAGAGAAATCGTCTCTTCTTCTTCAGCTTACAATGAAAATGCAACGAAATTTAAATAACAATTAAGGAAGACTACATGAAACACAGTAACAGTGACTGATCAAGATACCATGCGAATTATTTGCACGGGTCAACGTTTTTATAAAAATGGAGTAGGCGCCATCTATTGACAATGTGTTTAACTAACATGCACGACAGCTATTGGATTTGTTTATTATTTCTCAAAGGTGTTTTTTTGTTGCGAATTGTTCGCACGGGTCAACTAGTTATGTCGAATTACAAAATACTGTAGCAATAGCAGGACGAAGTTAGAAAGGAATCTTATATAATTATAATAAACAAATTTATTTGTTAATATCTTAAAAAATTAAGTAATGTATATATTTGAATATTATATAGTTATGAAAAAATTTCTCAGTTTTTCATTGCATATGTGTTTGAAGAACATGCCAATCAACTGAGCTCACTAGCTTCCATAGACAGCATGCGGGCTATTTTTACAATATGTCTGTCACTTAAACTTGTCACATTATCGATCTTCAGGCATCTAAAGCTACTCAGTGATTTCAACCATAGGGCTCTTCTTCAATAGGTATTATTCAGCAGTTACATAGTGCTTTTGAGCACTAACATAAAAGACAAGTTTTTCCTTTTGAGAAAGTTCAACAAGACAGTCTTTAATATCTTGAATGAGCATTTCTCAATACTAAGCACACATCAAATTATCGAATGGTTTCTCTTTGTAGTTTTTAAGAATGTTTGGCTTGGACGCCCAACCCACAAGAGTGATAATCAACTCTTCACGAAGGACGTGATTGAGTGGTACATTTTTAGAAATAACAAACTGAATTTTGTGAACATACAGTAGAACCTCATTATAATGGACCCTATTATAACGGACAGTTATAAAAAAAAATTGGCAGCCTACAATTAAGGTGAGCGAAGTGAAAGACCATTTAAATTTTGTTTTTTAATATGTTGAATAATCGGCAAATGAAAATGTGTTTGCATATTATGAACACCTCCATCAGTTATTAACTGAAGAAATAAGCAGCAAACAAACCCAGCGGAAAATAAATTATTTTTTCAAACCAATGATTGTAAGAATCAACATGAACCAGGACCTTCTTGTTCTAAAAATTAATGCAGTGTTTACGTACACATCTTGTTCAATTCAACCTACTATGTTCCTACTATGTTGAAGGGTGTTTTGTATTTGATATATAATAAACACGTTTTATAGCTAACTATTGTACTTTCATTGATGTACACCCTGCTGCATTACACCGCTATAAGAATTATTTGCTATAAACCGGACTTTCATTAAAACGGACAACCTTCAGCCCCTATTAGTCCGTTATAATGAGGTTCTACTGTATCAGAACTTTCTGTAACAAATTTGATCGGTTCGACATTGTTCTACTTCTTAAGCTCCTCTGAATGTCTTTGACAGTCTTGTTCACCAGAAGCTGCTTTCCTTGGGATCAGGGCCGAACCAAGCGGGGGTGCCAGGGGTGCATGGCACCCGGGCAGATATGTCTTCAGGGCCGGCGGGCAGCAAATAATTTAGTTTATTAGGGGCGGCAACTTTTGCCTGGCACCCCGGTGCCAATATACCTTGGCGCGGCCCTGCTTGGGATGGTATATACTGCAAAAAGTATCTTTCCTTCAAGACACTCCACACTTCCAGAAGCCCCTGTGCTGCTTTTCCAGTGGTAAGCCATCTAGTGCTGAGGTGGTCAATGAAGTGATGTGCAGGTATTCCATGTATCTCTGAATTCAATACATTGCTGTCATCCATTATCTTTTACGCTTAAGCCTTTAAATAATCCGACTTAAAGAATATTATTCAATCTTTATTGCTAGGTTGTTTATCCTTTTCCTGCATTTTTTACATTCAATATTTGCAGCTTTAACCAAAAACAGAGCTTATATAGTCCAAGAGTCTTATGTAGTTGCTCTTTGAATAGCTAAAATGAAAAAAAAAAACATTTACTATTGAAGAGGAGTTAGTAAAGCCTTGCATCTTAGATGTCGTACTAGAAATTTTGAGTCCCCAAGCCACTAAAAAAACTGAAGGCTATATCCCTTTCGGACACCACCATTCAGAGGAGAATTGCTGATATGGCCACCGATATTGGAACGCAAGTTGTAGAGGGGATAAAGAAATCGAGATGTTTCAAGATTCAACTTGATGAATCAACTGACGTGAGTAACATGCTATCCTACTTTGCTTCGTGGGGTATAGTGAAGGTGAAGACTTAAGGGAAGAACTTCTTTGATGACTTAACTGGACAGACCACTAGTTCAGAGATGTCTAATGCTCTTGATGAGTATTTTCAAGCGCAGGGCTTAGACTGGAGCAAATGCATCGGAGTGTGTAGGGACAGTGCTGTGAGCATGACTGGACGTCGCTCAGGAATAGTTGTGAAAATAAGTCGCACATCTATAAGTTTTGTCCATTCACTGTACGATCCACTGGGAGCATCTAGCTGCAAAGAAGCTTGGTACACTGTGATGAATGATGCGGTGAAGATCATTAATAAAATTCATAGTCGAGCTATGAACTCCAGGTTGTTCATGACACTGAGAGAGAGAATGGATTCACACCACAAACATCTTCTTCTCCATGCAAAAGTGAGGTGGCTATCGAGAGGAAGGGTTCTTGCATGCCTTTTTGAACTGAAGGAAGAAGTAAAGCAGTTTCTGCGAGAGCAAAAATCTGACCTAGTAGAGTCTTTGTTGAATGAGGAATGGATGGCTAAGCTTGCATATATGGCGGACATAATTAGTCTTCTTAACGAACTTAATATTTTTCTTCAGGGGTCTTTTGCAATTATTTTTGCACTGAGAAATAAAATGGATGTGTTCAAAATGAAGCTGACTCTTTGGGATAGTCACATACAATAGGAAGATACAGAAGTATTTCCACTTTTGGAGAATTTTTGATTGTTGCTGATGTCAACCAGAAAGTCATATTCAACACAAGTCAACATTTAAGGGCGTTAGCTGAAAACTTTAATCATTATTTTCCTGAAAATGAGGATCCTCTTAAAGATAACCTCTGCATTAATAATCCCTTCTTGGAAGATATAAAATCATGTGAACTTGATCCTCGTGAAAAATAAAAGCTGATCGAGTTGTCTTCTGATGTCACTCTCGTGTCCAGACATAGAATGCAATCATTGCCTCAATTTTGGATATCATTTGAAAAAGAATATCCATCTGAGTTACAAAGCTATCAAATTGTTGGTCGTTTTTTTTTCGACTTCCTATTTGTGTGAAAAGACTTTTTCAGTATTGCCAGTAATAAAAACCAAACAGAGAAATTGATTGCAGTGCTTCGTCTCTCAGAAACAGTGCTCCAGCTATGTAAATCAAATCTTGTAATCTCTAAGCAGCAGCAGATGTCGCACTATCTAAAAATTCTAATTTTATAACATTGGATTTAATAAATAAGTGGGCCCGATAGTGGAGTGGGTAAGGGCGCTTGGCTGCAGATTGGAGGTGGCGGGTTCAATTCCCGGCTTCGGTGGAGGGCGGGAATTTTTCCACGCTCCATTCTCCTCCAAACAGGTCCTAGGGCCTACCCAGCCCTCTGTAGAATGGGTACCAGGTTTCTTTCCCAGGAGTTAAAGGCGGGCGGGCATCGGGCTGACATCCCGACCTCAACCTAGTCCTGTTGGTCAAGAAACACCTTACCTCCTGCAAGCCCTTGAGCCTGCATAGGCCTGTTGTGGCGATCCTTAAACTTTTTTTTTTTTATTTAATAAATAAATAAAAACCACTACATTGGTTTTTGTTTCTGTCTTAGTCGTTAGCCGGTGCGTGAAATATTTCTCTTATTTTCACCGGTCCGCAGGTGTAAAAAGGTTAAAGAACACTGCTCTAGACTATGGGATTATTAAATTAGAGATAAATGTTATCGCGTAAATAATAATAATAATCCTCATCAAAAGATGCTTTAGATATATGTGTTGATGCAAGACTTCTTTAATAACGTTAAGCTCGTGTTGGTGATGTAAATGGTAGTGTGCAATCACCGATACTTCTTCACGTATGATCAATTATGATAATTTGGAAAAGGGAGCATCTGCTTCTGTAAATAGTGTACTGCTTCTGTAAATACAAACCCGAGCTGTTGCTTAGGGATTTTTACCAATTACTTATTAATTTTTGGCAAAGAACCTTCAATTTTCATTGTAGATGAAGATGTGTGTATAAAGAATAACTGTTTATGGGAATTTCAAGATAATTAATATTATTATAATAACTGGCTTAGTACTTTAAATAATAATAAAATCAGAAATAATTATGGCTACCGTTTAAATGGTCATATCATCTACAAATTATTCAAACAAATTAAGTGGGAAAATTACGATTCTCAAAAAATTAAAGATATAAAGGAAAGATTAATTTCTGACATTATTGATGGAAAGATTAAATTACAAATTTTGTAAGGTAATTATGAAATTATTATTTTTTTTTATCTTTATTTTTATTATTACTCATATTAAACTTATCAGTACCTATTTTACAGATGTGTATTATTATAAGCACACCTAATAGGACTGAGGAACATTAAAAAAAAAAAAATTCTAGATAACTTACTTGAAATTTTAAATTTATTGCTACAATAACAGTGCTGTTACTAAAACACAAAGGTCAAGAACATATAATGGATTACATAAATAAATTCATCAACAAATCATCCTTTGTGGAAAAACTTCTTTACTCTTATGACAATATTTCGAATGATTTTTTTCAATCATTCTTCCTCAGGTGACAGGTAGAAAAAGAAAAACTTTTACCTGTCACCTGAGGAAGAATGATTGAAAAAATCATTCGAAATATTGTCATCAAGTAAAAAAGTTTTTCCACAAAGGATGATTTGTTGATGGATATATCGAAGTAGCAAATTGCCGGAAAAAAATTCGATGTATAGAAATTTCGATATATAGAATTTTATCATAATTACCCCCAAAACATTAAAATTAAAGCTAATTTTCATATACGAAACTCAATTTCTAATTTATATGCGAATCACATTAAATGAAAGTTAATACAGATAATTAAAAAATGAATTAAGATTTATTGAGTACTACATACCTTTACAAAAACCAATAATCCAGACAGAGGTTACAATGATCACATTTACATTTTTTAAAAAAAAACTTCGAATATCTTGCTGAACAGCCAGTTTTGCGGGAAGTTCATCAAAGACATTTTATTCAGTCGCCTAAAAACTTCATAAGAACATTTTCCGCGAATTGAAGTCCACGACGTATTGTTTCAAACGCTTCTCGCATTTCTTTTTTCGGTGGCTTGGAAATGTTTTCAGATTCATTTACTTTCTCTGGTTCTTCGATTTCTCTTTCACTTTCATGAAACTAATTCAGTATGTCTTCGTCTGTAGGATAATCAGCAACGGCATTCCGAGTTTTTAAAATAGTCGACACTGCTTGCGGGAATACCAAATTTAGCTGAAATGTCTTTTTTGCGCATTCCGCTATCTACATTCATCAGCAATTCAATATTATCCACACTTTTATCTCAATAAGTCTTGAAAAAAAATTTCGATACATAGAGATTTTTTCGATATATAGAAACAGTTTTTCTATGTAATGAACATTGAAATTTGCTAAGAGTTCGATATATAGAAAATTTCGATATGTGGAAGTTCGATATATGGAGGTTCGACTGTATCTAGACAGATAAGTATGTATCAATATAATGGATTATGTAAGTTCCTTTCTCTTACCTAAATAATCAAACACAAACTGATTTATGTATTTGAACAGACCAAGAAAGATAATTAGACATCTATATATTGTATTTATTCTGATTTCCTCAAATATATTGTAGTTTACAATCCTGGACAGAAAGGGAGTGTTATTTTTTCTTCTTCTTCATTCTTGCGGTCCATTTAGACATATTAATTTTTATTTAATATTATTTTTATAATATTAAATACAGTAAAACCTCTCAAATCCGGCCTAATGTGGCTCCCAGTAGGCCGGATTACAGAAAAGCCGGACTACCGAGTGTGTTCTTAAAATAACTCAATAGCTCAATTTTTGTGAAGACATAATGCCAGATTTAATTACTTTAAATTTTCATAATTTTGCACTCAAATGTTTATTAAAAACAATACAAATAAAAAGTGTATTTTATAATTACATTGGTCTTATTTATTGTATACAGTACAATGATGCAAATGCGTTAAACTACATTTTAACAATATTCGTACTGTAAAATAAAAAAAAAATAAAAAAGCATAGTTTATAATGTCTCTTGAATTTAGTTAAGAAAAAAAAAATACTCAGGACCAGGCCGGATTTGAGAGGTTTTACAGTATTAATTATTATAGTATTTGCTCATCATATGACGGATAGAAAATTAAAATGAATGCATTGCTATGAATATAAATGAATTAGTATCACATTGCGAGTGAGAATTGAGGAACTATTTAGCAAATGACTTTGACCGTTGTTTTTTTTTATTATGAGTACTTTGATGATGTCTCTGTTTTGTTAATGTGAGAATGCAACACAAAACTGGCCATGTGAAAATACTGGTTCACTCAAAAAAACTCCCATCTGCTCGAAGATTAGAAAACTATATAAGAAATTAAGATCTTCAATCAATTCTGTTGTCGTCCTACACATTTTTGTATCTTTGGTAATTAATTTAGTATTAGTTCCACCAATGTAATCCTACCATCTTCTCAACATACTCATTGTATTTTAATTTCCTATTTGTTATTCAGTTTCTCCACATTCTTATCTATGGCAGAATTATGCACACTGCTACATAAATATTTGTGTGATTTTTCTATTTTTGTTGTTTCATAATGTGTTTTAGTTTAATTTTGCAGCATAAGTTTATATTGTTATTATTTAGCAACTTTAACTTTTATTTCAGGAAAATGTTTTTAATTGCTCAAATAACTTTCTTTTTTAATAAAGATCTTCATAATTCTATTCCATTTAAATCTAAATTAATTTAGTGGGAAAAATAACCATGCAAGATTGAGGCTTTCAAGTAATTTCCAGTGTTACTACTATTTAGAACTCTGTTTACTGAAATCATTATCAAAATGACATTCACTGGTGGAAATGAAAAATGAACACTCTTAAGGAAGTGCATGGGAAGCACTGTATTTGTACCCGGTACTGGTAGAGGGCAGTAAATGTGATGACCAAAAGCACAGCACTGTGGAAGAACTAGGAAGTGAATACTGGCCATGAACAATCCGATCCTCTTATCAGCAGTTGCTGACCTATTGCAAGAGTGGTCGGCTGTTTCCAGCACCCTACTGTGTGCAAAAGTGGTGTCAAACGTAGACATGCCATGACGGTGTAGGTGAGCACAGTTTGTGCAGTTAAGGGAGTTTGAGTGAGGTGTATTGTGGGTCTGTGAGAGGCCAGGTGGTCATTTATAAATTAATTCCTTGATGCTAAGCTAAACGCTAGCGGGGATTAATTATTCACCCCTTTTTATTCTTTATTTTATTTTTGATGTTTTGTAATTCAGGGGTCATTGATTTGTATGTTTGTCCGTTTTGTATATCGTCCCATTTCACTGAGCTTGGTATGCTGGATGGATTTGGACTGATGAGAGGCCAATAAGCCTCAAAACAGTACTGTCTCCAATTTCCAGCACAAATATCAAAAAATAGCTCAATTAATTTGTGTTTTGTTTAGTTATGTGTGTTCTTTGTTTTATTTTAATATAATATAAATAATATGTTAAAATTTCCTATTTCATAGACAATTTAATTAACTTATTTTTTTCAAGATATATTTTAATTTTAAGTTCTTTGCAAATTTCTAAACATAACATATTTTATGATATCTATATTAATGAAAGCAGCACCCCATGAAAATCTTCGCAACAGAAAAACTGTCAACAAAGTCGGATGTGTCAACAGATGGAAAACATTCTGTATGTCAGTGAATTATAGAAGATGACTGTGAAAAAGCATGTGATGCATTTATGTATTTTATTTTCTGTATTGATACATACATAAAGGAGTCGGAGTCACCATAAATTGAGGAATCTGAGTAGAAGGTTTTATGTACCGACTCCAGAGCCTTGATCCAGATCATCGTCCAATTTGTTCTGTTGTCAATCCAAAGCCTGCCCACACACTGCTCATGCAACCCAAGCTCTCCAACATATTCATCAACTCCTTGGGCAGAACGATCACCAGAACTGTCCCCATTGAGCATGTGTGGGACTCGATTGGACAGCGTCTCGCCCGGTCTGCAACACCAGCGACAAAACCTTCACTAACTGCGCCACCAGGTGGTATGTGAGTGGACCTCCATTCCCTATCTTTCGGACGATTCGGCACCTCTACGATTGTCTCCATGCGAGAGTGCAGGCCTACATTTCTGCTGGAGGAGGGTACATAGGGTACTGATATGGTCTTTTGACACACTATAACCTCTGTAGAAAGACGTATTAGCCAGTGCACATGATCATGTGTAGTGTACGATCTATAGAATGTGAAAAAAAAAATCATTCTCCCTGGGACCATGGCTTCAGAGTGTTCAATTTTTTATTTTCCACCAGTGTATGTATTTCTATAATAATATATAATGTTATCGTTCTCTTCTTTTTATTAATTTGTTTTTATCTCAATTATTTATAACCGTTTGATAATTTTATTTTCATATATTCTTTGATAACTACGTAATTTTGCATTATGTATTTTTCATCTTTTTATATTTCTTTGTAACTCCTTGGCATTGTTGAACAACAAGTATGCCTTACAGATCTTAGTTGGAATTCTGCATATTATGTAACTGATGTAATTTAGTATAATAATAATAATAATTAAAAAATTCAAGAATACACAAAAGTTGTCAAAGAAATATTTTTTTATTATATTTTAACAAAACAACATTTTTACTAACAAGATGACAACATATCCTATATATCCGGGATTTTGATGCCTTTTTAGAATATGAAATGGAGTACTTCAAAAATATATGTTTGGAAGCCAAATTGTTATGTAATAGAAGCAAGTAAATAATAATCTTTACACTGGGGAAACACTCAAACATTTATTTCCGGGAATGATTTTGTAACTGCCAGCATTAACAATGTACAACTCCTCGAACACGATAAAGCCAACAATGACATAACCCACTTCCTATCTCACCTCTAATCACTAATCCGAACGATACAAATACACTATTTATCTTTTCCCCTAAAATGTAATATCATTAAAATACAAAACACTACAAATCATTCCCCTCAAATATAACAAAAAATCATTAACGACCACACAATTACAAATCCAAACTGTTCTTGGTTTGCACATGAGTAGAACGGTGGTAACGAAGGAAATTCTGTTACTGTATTCTGAATCCGGTGACATCTGCAGTGTTCCCGTTGCTGATTGGTCTGACCTAAGTCTTTTTATAATTTGCATAAATTTACTTAGTTGGATTTCTAATTGCACGTATATTTGGAGTTTTTATGTTTCATTACACACTTGATAAAGGCAATAAATATTACTAAAATCGATCTGAAGAAATTTTTGTAAATTTTTAGTGTTTAATTACATGATAATTAAACACTAAACAATTCTTTCAAAAATATTATTTTTATGACTATTATATAAATGACCAAAGTTTAATTTACTTTCTTCTTTATCATTATGTTAGTGCATTTCCGTTTGTTACTTGCATTAAAGGGATTATCTTTTAAATTGTCTAATCATATATTTTTCTGGGTTATGTTCATAATGAAAATAATAAAAAAAATACATTAGCATAATAAAAAAGGAAAACAAAGGAAAAAGAGTAACTATGAAGAAATTAAATGATATTTGATTATTTATATGATCACAGTAATAAAAATAAGTAACATTTCACTTCATTGTCTAATTGAAGGTGATATTTAAAAATTCTAGTCGCATTATTAATGTAAGGCAGAAAGAACAAAAAATAATAAAGAAAAACTAAATTCATATAAGGAAAAAAATAAATAAAGCTAAGATAGAACAAAATAAAAAATGAAGGGGGAAAAAAAAGACAAAGAAACAAGGAATTCGCAGGATCTTGATCAAAGAAGGTTGGGACAAATCTGAGCTATCGTTGATAACAGTAACAACATACTACGTTTATAACTATTATAGGAAATCCAACAAAAACAACATCAAACATCTCTAAATCCGTGAAGAGTTGGCCTCTAAAATTATACATATTTTTTTAAGTACTCCATGTTACTTTCAGCTCCCAAAAGGGCATCAAAATGATATACAGAGTATATTGTCTTCTTGTAGAATCACTCATTAAATTTCATTACTAATCTGCGATAACATCCCAATAACTTGAATTTCTTAGAAATACTTTTGATTTGCAAACACTCAATAAACAGCCACACATTTTTTTCATTTCTGAAATAATTCAATTTCAAATGACCACACAATTTATGATTTTCAAATACTAAAGAAATTAAGAATTAGATTCAGTGTCAATTTCAACTTGCAGTAAATTCACTGGATTTATCTTACAGACATGTTTTTTAAGAAGTGACGGTGCTAAGAATTCCATTTTACAATATTCACAGGAATATGGTTTAGTGCCAGTGTGAACCGACTTATGTCGATATAACGTACTTGACTGACTAAATGCTCTTCCACAGATATTACACAAGAATGGTTTAGCACCAGTATGAATACGTTCATGTTCATTCAAGAGACGTTTCCCTGTAAAGGCTTTCCCACATATTGTACACAGATGTGATTTTGATTCTCCAGTGTGATTTCTTTCGTGTAGTTTAAGAGACTGTTTATATTTGAACTCCTTATTACAGACAGCACATTCAAACATAATCCCATTTCTAATGTTTTCATGCACTCGTTTCTTATGTCGATTAATGTCTCCCGTTGAAACAGCCGTATATTCACATTCGTCGCAAGTGTAAACCTTCGGTTTGTTTTTTGCAATACATGCATGTGCTTGCAGACCTGACTGCTGAGCAAAACTTTTTCCACAAAGAGAACACAAAAAAGGTTTTTCACCAGTGTGAATACGTACATGATTATTAAGGGTTGACTTTAGTTTAAATGCTTTGCCACAAACTTCACACTGAAAAGAGCTTTCTTTATTGTGATACTTTTTATGTACATTCAGTACATTGCGAGAGCCGAAGTTCTTTCCACAAAGGTCACAAAGAAAAGGTCGATCTCCTGTGTGCGTATTTTGATGATCCTGTAATCTGGTTCTGCACTTAAAGGCTTTTTCACATATTGGACAGTGTTTAGTACGCCGTACTTTCTTTTTCTTTACCTTCTCTTCTCTGGTTTCTATAACTGTTACTTTTGATTGGCATCTATCTGAAAAATTTTACAAAATAATTTTATTAACAGATTTCTTGAAAAATAAGTAAATACTTATTATCATGTGTTTATATCATAAATAAGCAAGCTGATATAAGTTTAATGAAGAATTCTGATAACTTCTATTGTTTTAGGACGAGGGAGACTAAAGGAAGTTTATTTTCATCCATGTGATTAATCTTATTCACATAAAAGAGGTTGGCAAATTGAAAGATCTTATTTTACTATTTCACAGAGCTTGAGAGTCAGGAAAATTAGTATGCACAGGAATATAATGCTTATTATATGTTGCAGTTATTATGACATGATGAGCTGCTAATTGCTTTATTGTTGTACTTCATATGCAAATATGTGAGGTTGGTTGGATTTACAGTCATAACTATGAGGACATTTTTCAATAAAAATAATTCTAACTTATTAAATTATCATTGGATATTTTTTTTTGCCATAACTTGATAGAAATTATATTTTCTTCCCACAATCCATGCAGAAAAGCTTGGATAATTCATGTTTTCATTCCTTCTTCTTTATTGCATTAGTCCTATCAATTTTGCTGTAATGACATCTTACGAAAGAGATTTTTAATTCCTCAAATTAGTCAAAACATACTTTAGTAATTATCTATTATTAACTGAGTCCATTTAATGTTTTATTTTATTTTATTTTCCTTTTACTGCATGTCATTATTATTACTTCACTTTCGTTTAAGTTATAACATGCTACGAATTAGAAAACGACTGTAAGTTTGTTGGAAAAGACGATGATAACATTATAAGCATTTCGTCCACCACCAATTAAATCCTCATTTTCGAAGCCTACAGTCCATTCAAATGAGCCAGCTAACAATGACAGTGAGTGTTGATAGACGTTGTCACTTTATTGCAGTTTAATAAAGAACATTCAAAGTTAAGAATTCTGAAGTAATTCCTATAGGATATTCAAATTAATCACGAAATAAGCCTTCCGCGTGAAATCTGGAATACTCTGTCTTCTTAAAGCAATGTTCAACTTAAAAGAAAATATTCAAAATTTATCTTAAAAATAAAAGGAGCATTAAAAAAATATTATTATAATATACAAAGAGAAGTAAAATGCATATAATCTATAAACTATTTATATAAATTAATTAAGTAATAATTTCTCAATAACCGAGGTGATTTTGAAGAACGGGGAAGGTTTTCTGCTCGATTTGACGGTTTTTTGAATAAATATCATAAGTATTTACCCTCCTCGTTATCAGTTGGATTATATTCTGATCCTTCACTAATCGCAGAGGAATCAGACATGGTTTCTAATTCTTCTGTCAGTGTTCTTTCGTGAGAAGTCATAATTTTCTTTTCAATGGCTGCCATACTGTTAGTGTTTCGTTCGTTAACGAGTCGTCACAGCTCAAAGAGGCTGTTGCTAGGGTTTTAGCATCGAAGTTAGTTACGACCAAGCAGGCGTTTGTCTTGGTTTTTCTTTGAGAAAAGACCAAAAACAAATTATGAGACGCATTTTTAAGAGTTCAAGAAAGCGCACATTAGGGTTTTCCCCCTTATTTTTCTGAATTTTAGCAGAAACATAAAGACCAAAAAAAAAGCCGTATTTATGTATATTTTTGAAGTTCATACTGCCATAGATCCGATGTCGAGAGCTTGTGATTGGTTAGCGCAACAGCCAATCTCCAATGGCAAAGGACCGATCTGACTTCCTGAAACTCATTTCAGATGTAGGATTGTAGAAGAATAGATTATTTTATAATTATTGGCGAATATAAAATTATTTATTCTTCTACAATCCTACTTCTGAAATGAGTTTCAGGACGTCAGATCGGTCCTTTGCCATTGGAGAGTGGCTTTGGAATTAACCAATCACAAGCTCTCGGCAGCGGATCTATGGCAGTCTGAACCTCAAAAATATACATAAATATGGCATTTTTTTTTTTTTTTTGCCGTTGTTTCTCCTAAAATTCACAAAAAAAAAAGGAAAAAAAAAAAACTAAGGTGGGTTTTACTTGAAGTCTTAAAAATGCATTATATAAACTGTTATTATATAAATGATCAAATATTACTTTAGTTTCTTCGACCTTTGTTTTCCATTTTTATTAGCTAATTTACTTATTTTTATTACTTAAATTATTAATATAACCAGAAAAAAAAAAAAAAAAAAAGAAATGAGCATAAAAATAATTAAAAGATTTAAGAAGAAAAGATTTTTGGTTAGTTAATATACAGAATCACTAGTAATAAAAGTAACATCATTGTCTTTCTTTATTTTCATTACAAAATTATAATACATAAGCAATTTTAATTCAAAATATAAAATTCTTAATTGACTTACAGTAGTCTCAAACTTTGTAATATGACTTGTTTTGCAGGCACTTTTGTCTAGTTCAAAAGATTTATATTTTCTTTCATTATACAGTGTGACCACGAAGTTAATGTGTCCCTATTATGTAGTAGTATTATTATTATTATTTGTTAGGACCATATTTTTTGATGGTCATGTTAATGGCGAAACTTATTTACACGTTACAAACTTGATTAATTCCACACATTGAAGACGCAGGCTTCTGTAGGACGGGACACCTACTCACTTTCGCTCTTAATGTGCACGAGTTTCTTCATGAATATTTTCCAGGATGTTCGATTGGTGCCGGTTCTCCAGCATTGCTAGCTCCATTGAAATGGCCACCCCAAAGTCCTAACCTCATGACAACTCACTGTGGGGAATTATCAAGGCCTGCATGTCTGAACGTCGTTATGCTACAAATGAAGAATTGCACAGTGCAGTTGAGGAAGCATTTCGACTGGACATGCTCCAAAAAAATGTCAAGTAGGACATGGTGGCATATGAACTTGTTGTACAGCATGATGGCGAACACAGACGCATTGGACACTTAATGTGTAAATATTTTCTTAATTCATGACTACCAATTAAGGTATACGGAAACTTTCCAGCCACACTGTACAGTTCAGTAAATGTGGTCATAGACATCTGCACATATAGACAATACTTGCCATCCCCTGGAATTTTCAAAAATGTAATGTAATTCATGTAATTTTTTTCTCATAAGAGAGTTAACAGATATTTTAAAAATGGTAAATCCTATTTAAAGTAACTTTTATTTTTTTAATTTTTTATTTCAATTTTAACTTATAGAATTTTACATTGTAAATTAAACTGCAAAGTATTTTGGCCCATCCTTCCTATGGAAAAGTTTCTGTAATGAAATTAATGCTATGAAAGTAAGAATTTTTGCCTTTTGAGAAGTCATTAACCAAGTTCACTCACATCAACTCAAGGTTTGAACAAGTCCTAGCGTTCCCAATTTCAGTCATTTTGAATTTTTTTTTTCCTATTCTTAATCACCATTTTTTCTTGTTTCTTTTTCTCTTCTTTAGTATTCAAATTCCTTTTCAACCATTGAAATGAACGGCTGATCGTTTAAGGTGTTTCAATTATAAATAAATTGGCAGAATAACTTATTTTCAGAAAAAAAAAAAAGTAAGACGACTAATAGTTTATTTTCATAGTTTAAATAAGCCAACGTACATAATCTATACATATATATAAAAGTAAAAGTTTGTATTTTCTCTAGAATTTTACACCGTTTGACTGAATGGAACCAAATTTTGCATAGATAACTCTCTACTACCCTGAGGACAATATAGACTACCTTGGACCCGGTTAACCCCACCCCTTAAGGGGATGAAAAGGGGTGAAATCTCTGAAATAGCACCACATATGCACCTGTTGGTGACTATAGTAACTACACACATATTGTTCTGCAACAATTGGAAAGGTTTGATGTGATAGGGTTGTGAAGAAGGGGAGAACAGGACTCCCCTCTCCTCCCTATGCAACGCCGGGTACTTTAAGATAGTATATATAAAAAGCATTACTATATATAAAAAAATATTATGTAATTTTATTTTATAAATAGTTTTGTTTTTTATATATAATTATGCATGGTTGCTTATTTAAACTACTGAATTTCAAGATGCACGTTAAAACTTCTTCATCGTTAGTAGTTCACGTCTTATTTGGAGATGTGAACTTGAAACATTTGTCTTGTCTGTTGGTATGTACACCTATCTAAAATGAATGGACCAATTTCCAATTCCTTAAAATTTGGTATGATGCATCTTTACGGTGGAACTAAAAATGTTACCACAATTATTTTCAACTACCACTGCTTTTTCTTATTTATATATGGATTAAACCACTAAAAAAAAAGGAAATTTAACTTACCAAGAAATAATTTTTACAAAAATTCTCAGAAATTAACTTGCAATGTTTAGCTTTTTCTTCTGTTGAAGTTATTTGAATACTGTTTTTGACAAATTGATCAGGGGAAGCAATTTAAATTAGTGAATTGAAAAATGAATTTTGAACAACTTTCTTACAAGGGAAGGGTCTGTACATGAAAGTGGAGTTTAGGAATCAAACCAAGCTCAAATAAAGTGCATCTGAGAGAATATAAGCGTGCCAAATCTGAATCCCAGGTTCTAAGCCATTCCATAGATATGGGGTCACAGAGGTACCATAGGAAAACAATTGAAAGTCGATGTAATTCCAAACCAATTGCAATTTAGTTTCAAGGGATGGCACTTATGTAACTGTACGACAGAGTGATCATAACAGAAAGGTTGTTCACAGTAGGCACAACTGTGCCTACTGTGGTGACTGGTAAGATAGTGGTAAGTGCACAAGTGGTACAAGAATCATCTGATGTGACTTGCGTACAAGTACTTAATTACAAGTGCCATACACATTGTCAAAGCAGTGCTGAACCGGTGTGTGGAAATGAGCAGTTTCATTGACGACATAGTCGGCTTTGTAGAATGCATACTTGATCATATTTCTGGATCGTTCTGCAGCAAACTGGAAGTGTGCAAGAGCCTGCAGTAACAGTAAGAATTCAGGATCAGATTTAAATCTGATAGTCTTTCTTGTGGCCCTCAGCTATAACATAAAGGATGCCATTCCTCGTCCATCAAATAATAAGGATTACTTATTCTTTTTTCAAATGTCAATAAAACAATGATACTTGGGCCCGGTAGCTGAGTGGGTAACGGTAGCTTGGCCGTGGGTTGGAGGTGGAGGGTTCGAGCCCCGACCACGGCGGAGAACAGGGAGTTTTTCCCCACTCCTTTCTCCTCCAAACGGGTCGTAGGGCCTACCCAGCCCTCTGTAGAATTGGTACCGGGTTTCTTTCCTAGTTAAAGACTGGCAGGCATCAGGCTGACTACCCAACCTCAACCAATGCTGTTGGTTATGACGTGACAGGAGCCTTACCTCTCGCAACCCCAAGGGCCTGCATAGGCCTATAGTGGAATACTGTAACAAATGATGCTTGAATATTTATATCACTTGCTTATTATAGCATCTTAAACTACATGGACTATTAAAATTACATTTGATATAAATTTATATAGATATAAATAAATTACAAAATACAATGGACAAGGAATGGCTTCTTATATATATTACAGATTAGGATCATAATAAATCTAAATCTGATTCTGAATTCTTACCATTATTAAGTTAAGTCTCAGTAATATGTTACTAACTGCATCCAGATTATTTTGGATTCTGCACAATCTCGAAAGCAGTAGAGTCTTGAAATGGACGATTGCTAAAAGAAGTCATGAGGACGAAACGGTCCGTCCCAGTCTCTTCCCGATGACAACTCAAAATGCGAATCCTAACTTTAGCTTTGTGCCTCATGATTGATATTTTTCTAGAACTACAAGATGTTATGTGCTTGTTTGTGATTTCAATTAATATGGCACTGTTATTATGCTTTGAAAAAATTACAATATTAATTCTATTGGTTGGTTGGTTAGTAGATTTGAATGGCGCAAAAGCATCTGTGGATATGCTGCGCCAAGAAAGGTAAAAATTAGAAGAAAAAGAAAAGGAAATGAAAAAACTAACTGCCTAGATAAGAAAGGACAGAAATCAAGAAAAGAACAGATAGTGTCCAAAGTAAGATATTAATTCTATTTAGCTCATCGAAAATATTTATCTGAATGTTATGGTAATAATTCAGTTATATAAAGATATCAAAAAGGAAAAGAAAAATGAAGATAGGAAAATGGACTCCAGAGGGGATATCATCTTTTTAAAACTTCTGCAGGATTTCAGGATTACTTAAAAAAAAAATTAAACTGGGAGGAAAGAAAGAGATCGAAATTAATAAAGACTGTTTAAGGCTTTTTTTGTTTGAAGATGATAATATTGTCCTCACTACAGTTTTCTTCATAAAAGAAGCTACATTTAATACTAATTATCGCTTGTTCTCTTCAGGTGCAAGGTTCGCCTTGCATCGATTTGCTTTCCGACAGATCGACCACACGGCAGCCCTGTACCGCTCGGCTGTGACGGAATGGCAAATTAACAAATATAAATAATAATTAAAAACGTTCCACACTATTCCCCTTGCTTGGCTACGCAAAGTTTGTCCTTTCTTGGTCATGCTTCTGCGATTACAAAACGACGTCATCTTGGACTGACTGCTCAGTTCAAGTTGATGATGTCATGACTAGTGACGTTTGTTCCAGACAAACTCGATCACTATGTAATGACCATATATGGCAAACCCACTTTTTTTTTTTTTTTTTTTGCAAAATACTATACTGATGCTGGAAATTACCAATGATGACAAGAACTTATCAGTGAAGGTTAAAACTTTAAAAATTGAAGTAGATATAACAGAGATTTTGTTGAATGAGCTGATCAAGAAACACAAAATAGAAGTTCATAATGATTAATTGTACAATAAACTCACAACTGCCAGAAAGAATGCAGTGCTGGAAGAAACAATATCACTACGATTAAAAACAAAAGAACCTAATTGGTCCTTACATATGAAGCAGATATTACAAGAAATTCAGAGATTTGAACAAAGCAGTATAGAAGATGCCTGCTTTTAAAAATATGATTATAACATATTTAATGTTATTTTATTGTTTTAAAGTCTGACTAATGCCCTGTATCTAAAAGAAAAAAAGCCAATGAAAGATAACTTTATTGTGAAAAGCATTTGTATGTCAAAATTTAAATCCAAATAAAATTTCATAAAATAAGGAGCATTGCCTGGACTTCTGACAAATTTAGATTTTTATTAAAAAAAAATATTTTTCTCTCAGTGAGTTAGCTTCTAAATTGTAACCACCCTTTCATTAAATTTGAGATTTTCTAACCAAGTGATAAAGAGTTTATAATAAATTTTAGAAATCAATTAATGTAACTAGTTGAAAATTTCTATATTCTTCATTATGATTAATGTGTTCAGCCTTAGTATTAAATTATATAATTACTCACATTTTCAATATATTCATTTATTTGTAAATTATTTACAAAATAATAATGAAACTGATGAAGACAGTGTATGTATCTGTATACCTGTATTTACATTATAGTTGCATGAGTGTTTTTTTATAGTTTTGACTGATTTCTCTCTGATGCGTTCGTTACAGTACAAAGAAAAGTTACTCTCATATTAGCAAACAAACACTGATAACTTTGGTGTTTTTCTGCAAAAACTGACAAGACTTCTGCTAAAAATTTGCAGCAAGTTTTGATGAGTTGGGTTTAATAATAATAATAATAATAAAAAAAAAATCAGGATCCTTATAACGTTACATTCTCTTATAGATCAGATGATAAGAAATCCTATTGAAACCTATCAATTGAAAGGAAGGGCTAACTTTACTCCCTAGGTAATCATCATCATCAACTTATATAATTGGCTAAGTTCATCTGTCTGTCTGTCACTCGATATAATTAAGCTATTAAGATAGATCCAAGGTTCTCAATGTTACTCAAATTGGATGAAATATTAGTTCATTTTGTCATTCCATGTTGTTTCCATGAAATTTTATCCTTGGGAACTGACCTAGAAAATTGAAATTCTCGCAAAACATACATTCAAAACCAAATAATTTTGTTACCACTGCACCCATTTTAATGAAATTTGGCATATATACTCAGTTGTTTACGCTGATTTTGAAACTCAAAACCATTTTTGCCGTAGTAGCTTCGTTCACAAGTTAGCGCAGTATTTAGATTACAAAGGTGAGTTTTAAATGCCTTTTGGCATAATGGGTCAAAAATATTAATTATTCCATTCTTACTTTTAGTAAAATTTATTTACAAGGAAAAACTTTAGATATGGTTGGTATTTATTTACCCGAGGCTGTTTTTAGTCATGGACAGTTATATGTTGCTATTTCTCGAGTACGTCGTGCTTGCGACGTCAAAATCAAAATTCTTGACCGAATAGGTCAAGGACATCTGATAGAAGGATCTGATGCTATTTTTACAAAAAATGTAGTTTATAAGGAGATATTTACTTTATAGTTGATACTAAAATGATTTTTCAGATTTTTTTTATGCCTGTCGTCCGACAGGCTTTGCTGCTAGTTGTTTTTATTTGAAAGATGAAATGAATGTGTTAAGAACAATCAATGTAAGAGAATGATATATTACATCCTTTATATAATTTACTTTAAGGAAAGAAAAAAAATAAATTATTTTACTCTCCACCTTCTGAGATGAAAGGGAAACTAAACGGAATATTCTCAGGAGGTCGAATCACAAAACTACAAACCCATAGGATTCAATCAGTTTGGTAAGGGTCTCCTACCCTTACTGGAGAAATTACGTTTCTCTTCATCTTTCCTGATTTAGACATTTTTGTCTCTTGAATTGTCTCTTAACGACCTTACTTGACAAGCGTGCTTTTGTAGAAGAGAAGGAGCTAAAAACTGAACACCACATTTCTCACAGCAGTAAGGCTTAATACCTGTATGAACGGAATTGTGACGGAGTAAAGTACTCTTTTGACTAAATGCTGTCCCACAGATATTACATAAGAAAGGCTTTACACCTGTGTGAATCCTCTCATGTTCAGTCAAAACTCGCTTTTCAGCAAAACATTTCCCACAAAAATTGCATAGATGTGTTTTTGTTTTGGGAATCCCTGTATGTATTCTTTCATGAAGTTTAAGACTATGTTTATACTTGAATTCTTTTTGGCACAATTCACATCTATACAGAAGCCCATTCCTAATGTTTTCATGTACTTTTGTTTTATGGGTTCTCAGTTCGGACGTTGAAACAGATCTGAAGGTACACTCATCACAAGCATAAACTTTTGCTTTAGCAACAACACAAGCATGTCTTCTGGAATCTGCTTGTCCTTTTCGTGCAAAAGTTTTCCCACAAAGGGTGCATTCAAACGGTCTTTCACCAGTGTGAGTACGTATGTGATTTTCAAGTCCAACTTTCTGCTGAAATGATTTGCCACATTTCTCACAAGTGAAACGGCGTTTCATGTTATGTTGCTGTTTATGGCAACGCAATACATTGCGGGATCCAAAATACTTTCCACAGAGATCACATTGGAAAGGACGCTCACCAGTATGAATGTTTTGATGGTCTTCAAACTGTCTCTTGTTTTTCAAACTCTTTCCACAGATTGGACAGCTCTTGAAGGGATTTGGAGTTTTGTTCTTTGTGTTAGAGCGCTTTGAATCTTCTTCAGCTGTTTCCTCTGCCATGATTCATTAACAGCTCACTGTAAAGAAAATACAAAATCTGATTAATGACTTATATCACAATTTTTTACATTCAGTACAACAATTACAATTTCGGCTGAAAGTAAAATGAGTGGGCAGGAATATACATTCTTTTGTCCAAGATTAGAATATGAGAATATTATATACAGGCTGACAGCAACCGGCTTGAAATTGCAACTTCAAACTATAATGCATTAATTTACTATTTTAAGTAGCAGTTTTTAAAAGCTATTTGTGATTGTATGGCTTGTTTAATAAAAGGCAACAGGGAGTTTACAGATTCTTATGCTCCTAAAATGTTTATTAATGAAGGAATAACTTATATTTGATGAAAATGGGCTATCCAAACTCTTAAGGTATTAGAGCAAATCTAAAACAAGGTTGATGTCATCTGCATTATAATAAAGTTATGTGACGGTGAATAGATTACTGTAAGATATTTCATGCTGCTATGTAACTACAGTATAGCCCAAAATGAACGACACTGAACAATTTGACCACATGAAAGGTGGCACTGCGAGACGAACACGTAGGTGATTGTTGTATTCGGAACAGGAATGATTGTGGATGTGAGATTAATCAGTGTTGCTGTGAAAATGGTATTAACTACCGAAGAGAAAGTGTTTATTGTGGAGCACTATTTTCGATCATAAGGAACAGGCCGCGGCAATGGACCTAGCCTGCTATACATTGCTACGGAATTTCAAGAGCATTTTAACCATCCAGTATTCACAAACAATATTATGCTATCCGCTGTCGATAAATTCCGTTGAACCAGAAGTGTACTCACACAGCGGAAAGGTTGCACCAGCAGTAACAACGAATGAAAATCACTCTTAGGGAAATGGAACAACCTCTCTTCCGGGACATGGTGGACAACCTAAGCAACCACTACAAGTACTGCTTAGAGCGCCAAGAAGATCACACTGAACATGTATTTGTCATCAACCTCAGTTGATTATTCTTTCGGTTGCAGCATTTTCTGTTCAGAACGGTTCAGTGTCATTTGTTTTGGGCCATAATGTACATAAATACATTGGTTTAACATTGATGCTAAAGGCAAGGAAACATTTAAAAAATGATTGTATTTTTTTTTCAGATTTTAGTGAGAGATTGGGGACTTTGATATAACACAATACATTAGTATCACTAGGACAGCAAATGTTTCTTCCCTCCGTCATACACAAACCGAATTGTGATGCAAAAAGGACAACCAAATAATATTTCATGTAAAACCTGGTTTTATTTAAGTTTTGAAAAATAAACTTTAAATTAATATGCTTTTCCAAGGGCATCAGGAAACCTTGTCGAGAACACCATAACACAAGCGAGTGCCATGCTGGAAGCCCTTTGTATTTGGTGGTATCGATCCAAAGAACAAGCTTATTGTACATCGCTATACTTTTAAGAATTCTGCTTTTCGTAGGATTGTAACTGTTCTTCAATGGTAGAGGAATGACAATGACAGTGCTACTTAACTGCTAAGGGAACAGGAGAGCAGACTGGAAAAAGTTCATTAGCTAATTATTTGATTTTGCAACAGATAGAGGACAAGAACAGTATGCTATTTGATCCCACCAGATAGGTTATATAAAGGAAAAATAGCAACAACAATAACAAACAATCTTTTTCTTGTATACAGATTTTTTTTTTTAATTTGGGCAAAAGTATCATCTAAAGGCAGTTCATTCTGGTCACTACATTTTCATAGCTCCGTCCATTCTAAATGCCGCTCGGCTATCGCTTCATTAGCACCTGTGGACAGCTTATACCATAACTTTGCATTAAGAAATAGGGTAGAGTCTAGAATATGGTAGTAGCCAATAGGATGTTTCGTATGATATTGCGCAAGGATACATGACAGTAAATTTTGAGGTCCGAAGTGCTTATTCCGATTAGCTGTAGGTTAGGTTAAGTGAGGTCTGCTCAGATCCAGGATGTATCTGTTGGTAACTTTTGGAACAATTTTTCATGGTCCGAAGACAGCCGTGTTTGACGACGCGAAAAAAAAACACCAACATCGGGTACCATAAACTAGACTTTTACCAAGAAATATCCAACCTTGAAGCCGTTATTTAATAACTACAATTTATATACATATGATATTACACATTAATATTGTGATCAGGTAATTACCGTATAGTTTCGTTTGTTACACTACAAGGTGTTGACTTCACTTAAAGTCAAAATAAACCAATGGCTTCACTTGTAATTTGAAATTTACGCAAGATATATCGTTGGTCTGAGGAAATGACAACTTCAGAAGGCATGGCACAAAGAACAATAATAATTAAAGATAATCTAAAGAAACATTACAGCCTAAAGCCTTCGTGAACAATGCTAAAGCCGTATAGTAACGCCACCGCTGTTTCGATTTCTGAATCCCTCCCTGCGTCGTTATACCAGTTGTTTGGTACAGAGGCTGGACTTGGGTCTGGACCAAAACTTTTCCTGCATCATGTACATTTGCAAATCCTTCGAGCTTGAAGTACTGACGGAGATTTCAAAATAGTCCCTTCAAATGAATACAGATGGCAGCACTTTCCTTTATTCGTGTTTGATATTCGAGATAGGAAATAGGAATACATTAAGGAAACATAAAAAAAAGGAAAATAATTCAATTTTTTTATAGATATCAAAGTTCAGTTTCATTTGGCATCACATTTATAGGCGAGTGATTGAAATAATGAAAAGAAATAGAACGTGGAAAACATAAAACGAAGTGATAAAAATGAAATGTGATAGGAATAATAATTAACGAAAGATTCTAAAAATAAAGAACAATAGAGTTTTTTTTTGTTTTGTTTTAACATTCTTTGAAAAGAAATATCTTTTTAAAAGTAACAAAGTAGAAGCAACTGCTTCTAGCCCTATCTAATTTTTAGAATTTTAGCTTTAGGTGTTATTTTTATCACTACTGAATTATTTTAGCTGTTTTCTTTTATTTTAATATGATCATTTATTTTCTGCAATTTTTAAGATTTATTTTTTTGGTCTGTATATTTCCTTTATTAGATTTTGATGCACTTGTTTGAGCAGTGCTGCCATCTATGAAGTTTTAAAAGAACTATTATTGACTTTCAATGTTAGCAATCGACAGCAAACATCTAATGTGCCATACAGTTTAATACAAACACAATGTCCATTTTATCCTGAGCAACTCCTTTTTACATAGTCCGCTAAATAGAAGAACAACAAACTTTAATTCCTGTACAATCAGTTCTACCTTGCGCTGTTGTTTTATTTAATCATTTATACCAGTCTGAAGTTGCTATTTTTTTCAAAATGAGGGTGTTATGAGATTCAGATTAAAGAGTAAGTATGTCCTTTTATTTGGCTTGTTTACGTGAAGAACTTCTAATGACATACTGAGAAAACTTAATTCATGACGGCATCCATTGATTTTTCTCAATCTGCTTTGTGTGTGTTTATATATATTTCTCTTCAATAGTGTAAATATATACACTTGAGAGCAGAAAAATCGCACAGTTGCATTTTTTTACTTTTTGTTTTATTTCCATAGCGATTCGCAATTTTTTTGAATCAAAATAATGTCAATTGAAAGATCGTTCCATCACCTATCCAATGATACCACTTAAGTGTGTATTGCGTGTGAGCAGAATGCTTTTAGGAGGAATCTCCTAGCCTACCAGAAAACCTCGTTTTCGTACAGCCTGGGAAATGGTGATTAAAAGAAAATTCAATACAAACATTTATAAAACAATCTTTATTAATAACGGGTATTCCCTCTTCTAGCCTTAATTATGGCCCTCATTCGATTTTTCATGGATTTTATCAATTTGGGGTGTTGTTCTATTGTTGTTATTGTCTTGTTTTTGAATGTACAATATACACTTAAGTGGTATCATTGGAAAGGTGATGAAACGATCTTTCAATTGATATTAGCTTGAGTCAAACAAAAATTGTGAATCGCGGGGAAAATAAAAAAAAACAAAAAGTAAAAAAAATGCAACTGTGCGGTTTTTCTGCTTGCAATCGTATTTATTGATTACTATTCACTGCGTACATGTTATTATTGCTCTGGTTTTTTTTGTTTTTTTTTTTACCTCACCTTACAAGATTATCTGCATCAGTTTATTTTCTATTAACTGTTTAATTAAATTAATAAATTCTGCACCAAGGTTAAATGTTTAATAGCCTATTTCCTTTCTCGATCAGCATTTCCTTGCTTGATCACTGTGGGATAAAACATTTGCAATCCAGACAAATCGTTGAATTTGAGAAAGCGGTGTAAATGCCTAAATTGTAATTGTTGTATTGAGTTAAAAAAATAAAGAAAGCGGTTAAAGTTCAGAATATGGTATCCACCCATGTTGAGCTATTTCCAATATGGCGGTTAAGGAATCGTCTGCTGGACATAGTACCTTCAAAATGTTTCCATGCCTGGAGTGCATGTTACCTTAATTTACCTAACCTGCAGCTAATTGGGCACTGTTGGTGCTTCAGTTTGAGCTCATACTAATTGAACATTTTTTTCCCCCTTGTGGGAAAGTAGTAACAAGACAGCCGGCAATGTATCCTTGTGCAAGGTAATGTATTCTGAACTTTAATCAAAAAAGCTTCTGTAAAAAAAATTGTTACAATTGTTTGCTTTTGTCTTTGCAGTAAGCTGTTAATGAATCATGGCAGAGGAAACAGCTGAAGAAGACTCAAAGC
The DNA here is from genome assembly GCA_023159025.1 of Thereuonema tuberculata. Taxonomy (NCBI): domain Eukaryota; kingdom Metazoa; phylum Arthropoda; class Chilopoda; order Scutigeromorpha; family Scutigeridae; genus Thereuonema; species Thereuonema tuberculata. Next base: position 22,004,527 of record JAFIDM010000007.1, on the reverse strand, counting down.
GCTCTAACACAAAGAACAAAACTCCAAATCCCTTCAAGAGCTGTCCAATCTGCGGAAAGAATTTGAAAAACAAGAGACAGTTTGAAGACCATCAAAACATTCACACTGGTGAGCGTCCTTTCCAATGTGATCTCTGTGGAAAGTATTTTGGATCCCGTAATGTTCTCCGGGGACATAAAGAGCGACATACTTTAAAACGACGTTTCTTTTGTGAGACATGTGGCAAATCATTTCAGCAGAAAGTTGGACTTGAAAATCACATACGTACTCACACTGGTGAAAGACCGTTTGAATGCATCCTTTGTGGGAAAAATTTTGCACGAAAAGGACAAGCAGATTCCAGAAGACACGCTTGTGTTGTAGTTAAAGCAAAAGTTTATGCTTGTGATGAGTGTACCTTCAGATCTGCTTCAATACCTGAACTGAGAACCCATAAAACAAAAGTACATGAAAACATTAGGAATGGGCTTCTGTATAGATGTGAATTATGCCAAAAAGAATTCAAATATAAACATAGTCTTAAACTTCACGAAAGAAAACATACAGGGATTCCCAAAACAAAAACACATCTATGCAATTTTTGTGGGAAATGTTTTGCAGAAAAGCGAGTTCTAACTGAACATGAGAGGATTCACACAGGTGTTAAGCCTTTCTCATGTAATACCTGTGGGAAAGCATTTAGTCAGAAGAGTACTTTACTCCGTCACAATTCCGTTCATACAGGTATTAAGCCTTATTGCTGTGAGAAATGTGGTGTTCAGTTTTTAGCTCCTTCTCTTCTACAAAAGCACGCTTGTCAAGTAAGGCTTGCAAAAGCTGATTCCAAAATAGATTCAGATTCAGTCAACAGTAATTCAGATGCTGATACTTATTAACAAATTCTTATTTGTGCTTCTCAGAATTACCACTTTCTTGTTAAGTTAAGCAATAAAATGAAAATTGTTCACAATAACATTGAAATAATCACAACTGAAGTAAATCAATATCAATAGCTGATTGTTTTATGTTATGTTTCTTGACTTGAGAATGAGATGACTTGATGTTTATGAAATAAAGTAAAGAAAATAGATTAAAACGTACTTGTTGGTAAAAATTAAAATAGAGAAATATTACGCGACAGTTTCAAAATACTGTGTGTTCCATCTTCAGGGGATGGCAAAGACAAAACATATGGCAGCAGTATAGGGAAGACTAACATTAATGGCGAGTGTTTCCCTGCTGATTACTCAACTTGGCTCCTGTGCAATGTACTGTCTTAAGCTATTCCCGGACGATGGAATGCGCACACTGTTTCAAAACTGTTGGATAATACTCCTCTGTTTGAATGTTACCAACTGAAACACTTGGGTATTTTTTAATATTGATTGATCATTTTGGATGTATAAATTAGTCTTTCCAAGAAATGCAATAGCAATCTTGCTAGTTCATTATTGGTAGCTCATATAACGTAATGTCTCAGATTCTTTGTTTGAGCACGTTACTTCGTTTATCCCAGTTGGTATGTGGCTTCTTTTTAAGAGTAACATGGCATTGTAGATTAGAAGAAGTTTTTTAAAAACAGAAAAGGTTCTTAATTATCTCAACTACTAAAAGCACCAATCATAAAAATTAAAAATATTAAAAACTTACCTAAAAAAAACTTACCTACGTTCCGAGCCTTCCTTCTTTGTAAAGGCCCTTTATCAAGTGTTCCCTTGTTAAAAAAAATTTTTAAATTTAAAAACTATCCTCCGTGCACCGATTCGTTTTGAAGAATCGACAAATGGACTTGACCATCGTGTTCAGAGGCCCAAAAAATATAGGAATAGGATATTTTCAGGCGCTAATGCCCCATCCCGCCCATGTTCGAGATATTTGGCATTGTTTTCATTGGATTTCCACTATTAGCTTGAATGTTAAAAATGCAACCATCTGATTTCACTTATCAGCTAAAGCTTGATGCTTAACGTCTCGGACTCATCCACTGAGGGTTGTCGGTTCAAATCCGTATATCTACTTTCTTTTTTTTCTCAATATCGACATGTTTTTTGTTTTCTTATTTTCCTATCTTAAAATTTTTTTCCTATTCTTTTTTTAATTTTTTTCTTACATTAATGTACTTCTTTTTTATGATTATGGGTCGCCAATTACACTCACTTGTTTTTTTTTTTTTTTTTCTTTTAATTTTTTCGATCAGGAGTTAAATATTATTTTGTTATGGAAACCAGTTGTGTATTGTTTTTAAATTAGATTTTCTTCTTTATACGATTTGTGGAAATTAAGGATTGAGAATATTTCCTGTATTGCTTTGGTTTTTTTTTTTTTTTAAAGAAAAAAAAAAAAAGTTTAAAAATATATTTTTTTTAGTTAACCAAGTGTCTTGACTAGACTCTAGTTTTTCTTTAAGATCTAATTTTAAACTCTGCACGTAAATTTCGTATAAATTTTAATTCCACTGCATATTTTGAACTATTTTAATTCCTGCTTCGTCTACTTGATTCCATGATCTGTTATTGTTTAATGGGGACGTGACACATCAAGCATGTTTTAACCTATTTTCTTTTCTTTAATCTTGACTTGTTCCTGATTTCTACAGTGTATATGACAATTCAAAAAATAAAAAGGCCTACATCAGGTAAGATGAAGGGAAGTTTTGTCTTGATAATAATGTCACAATCCTGTAGGTGAATTCAAACTGATTGAACCAATGATTAGATGTTTGGAAGTGAAGCTAACATCAACATTCCTCTGTATGACAAAAGAGATACCTTACAAAATATACTTGTATACTTTCTTTTTAATATTTAAAAGATATAAGAGTAAGTTATAACAACAGTGTATTATCTCTTTGGATTTTTTATTAATAACTTCATTTTTTTTTTTTTCGAAATAAAAACATTTTGTTCAATGATTAAAATTGTCATTTTTTTTCCTTCCAACAGAAGTTTCCAATAAAATAAATGTGATCTTCTTGGGAAGGACTGAAAGCAGATTGCCTTCTTTTGTTGTCATAACTATCCTACAAATCTTCTAATAGAACTTGCAGAAGCCATTCAGGCCTTTTAAGAAACTGATACAGACTTAAACATTAACTTAAGTAAATACTGACAAATTTAAAAATAAAGCTGTAATAACCGTAAAATTAATTTAACTTAACACATTCACTCCCCCATTGTAAGGGTTAGTAATCCCAAGGTTCCACTAGATTACTTATGTTTTTATTATATATGGTAAAATAAGTAGTCAGTACATATCATATTTCAGCCGTCCCCTCCCCCTCAAATCAACTATCATGACTCCTTGTAGGAGACACCTCTGGTTAAATTGTTGCGTTAAGTGTCTCCTCGAAACTAGATTTGATTAGTTTTTTTATGGTAAGGAAATCAAAATAAAATGTGAATAGGATTGAGTAAATGATAATAAAAATAAACATAAATTCATTTTTATGAGGAGGAAAAAAAAAACAAACTAAAGTTCCGTGCCAATAACTGCTTACGACTGTTCAAGGTGTCTACTGAGATGCCACATACAATACAAGTTCCTCTTAAAAGCACCAACAGCATACTGATTAGGGATGGACGGGACCCGATATTTCGGGAAAATTATAATCCCGTTTATCGGGCGGGATTTGCTTTACTTCGGGACAGGATTTCGCGATTTATTTAAATTCAACAAAAGGCTTAATAGTGCTGGGATTATTAATCCTGGCAACTGAAGACTACAATAAATCATTGAGAAATACTCTGGACTATTTATTTTCCTTCTATCTCCCAATATTACATCAACAACAAAGTGTTTTCGTCATAGCGTTAGCGATCGACCGGCGAAACCAATAAACAACAGATGACGGCCTTCGTGATTTTGACTAGCGACAGACAATAGAGACTATTCGTTTATTTGTTTGTTATTATTATTGTCATCCATATCAAGTTTCAAAACCCGAACAACTACTTCCCATTTACTGAAGGAAGGACAATCCCGTCCCGATTTTTGGGAGGGAAAAAAAAATCCCGTCCCGCCTAAAAATCCAATCCCGTCCATCCCTAATACTGATCAATCGAGTTTGCCTAGTCATGTAGACCCATGTAATCAGCAGTGAATGTGTTAAGACATTTAGGTAAATCATTATACTGTCGCATTTTAGTACAAGACTTACAAATTTGCCTACAATGTAATATATCAGGAAACAATATTACTGTAAAATGAATATACAAAGAACATAAATAATGAACTAAACTTAAAGTAATAACAATTTTATGTGCCTAATAATTCAACAAAACAGTATCTATGGAAGGCACAAAGGAAACAAAAAGATTTCGCACCTCGAACTGTCACCGGGGAGAGTCAGATACGGCCGTTTCATCCTCTTTAGGACTTATCAGCTGTCCCTTACTCTCCCCGGTGACAGCTCGGGTTGTGAAATCTTTTTGATTCCTTTGTGCCTTCTGTAGTTACCATTTTGTTGAACTTAGAACAAGTATTTCATAAAAGATTGAATTACTGCTTTAGAGAATGTTTGGTCAGATCCAAAATAAAATATAACTCCGCTGCTGCTCCAGATTTTCAATCTTCATGTCCTTGACTTTTCATTACTTGATTTCTACAAATGAATTTCTTTATTCGAAATTTAATCTCACTTTCTCTTCTAAACTCAAGAGAAGCATCTTCAACTGAGTTCATGCATCATGAAATAATTATTTAACTGAAAATGTTAAAAGAAAATCAAATAAAGAAAGGTGTGCTTGGGAAAGTGAAAAAAAAATCACATGGTTTAAGGACAAGCAACTTGAAAATGTAGCTCCAAATTGCTATTATTAGTTGACAAGCATTAATGTTTCTCTACTTTAATTCGTCATAGTAGGCTGATGAGTCTGATTCTTTTTTTTTTTTTTTAATTTAAAATAGATAATTCTTTAAAATATTGACATTACTAACTTTTTTTTTATCTATTTTAAAATCATAATTTTTTTTCTTAAACTGATTTTTTTTAATTATACAGGGAGTCATGTGTTGTTAATTGACCCATTCTGCTGTTACTTCATATCAATCAGCAGAGCTTAGTACTTTGAATGTGGGCTGCCACTTGAATAAGTCTGTCGGAGACATTTCAACCCTTTAAAGCTGCTGAAATCAATTGTGATGTGATTGTGAAGTGAAAACGGGAAGGTGCAACCACAACAAAATTGTGACTGGATAGGATGCGTAAACTGACAGACTAGAACCACCGAATATTGAAGAAGATGGTTCGTGCAAATAGCCAGAAATAGATCGAAACAATCACCCGTGAGTTTCACAGTAGTACTAACACTCTAGCCAGCACCTTGTTCATCACGAGGTCAGGGGAATAGGTTTCATGGTCGAGCAGCTGCACATAAACCAAACATTTCACCTTGAATTCTAAGTGTCATCTGAAGTGGTGTAAAGAGTGATTTCACTGGACAGTGGAAACATGTGCTATGGAGTGATGAATCATGCTATACCATGTGGCAGCCCGATGGGAGGGTGTGGCAAATGCCCAAGGAATGATATCTGCAATCTTGTGTAGTGCCAACAGTGAAGTTTAGAGAAGGTGGCATTAAGGTGTGTGGATATTTATCCTTGAATGGACGCTGTCCTCTTGTGCCACTGCACAGCAATGTAAATACTGAAGGATGCAAAGACATTTTGACCAGTTACGAATGCCTTTGGTAGAGGACCACTTTGGTAATGATTATTGCCTCTACCATCATGACAATGCTCTGTGTCATAAAGTGAGGTCTGTGAGAGAATGGTTTGCGGACAATAAGGGATCTGGAAATGGATTGGCCTGCCCACAGTCCTGACTTGAACCCCATCAAATACCTATGGGAGGAATTAAAACGTTTTTTTTGCTCCAGACCCCAACATCCCACATTATACTGCTCTGGCTACAGCTTTTCAGGAAGAATTGGCTGCCATTCCTCCAGAGATGTTCAGGTGGAAAGTCTTCCAGTAGTCATGGCTGTGATAAAGAAGAAAAGTGAATCCATCCATATGCTAATGTCCAGTACTGGAGAACGTGTCAAGGGGAAAGTCTGACTACGGTTTTGGGTAGATATCCAGATATTTTTCATCACTTAAGCCCATTGCACATGGATCCGAAAATCGGACTATGAATCCATCGTTCGGGTTGTCCTGTTTGTGGTGTTCGCTTGCCATTTCTCATGACGACCGAAATCGTGGCGAAAGTAACACGAAGTGATGGGAAGATCTGGTCTGAAAGGGAAGCGGAAATTACTTCCGTTGGTGCAAAGAGAACCAAACAACGCAAAATGGAAGCCACAGTTTTTCGTTCGCATTACATAAATGATATTCACAAATACAACCTTCAGTGTTTAAAACTCCTGAGACTTGCATTGCTCCATCGGAAGCGACTGCAGAAGGAAAGGGAGAGGCCACTAATTGAAAGATGGTGGGTTCGGCCAGCGTGGAGAAACCGAACTACCGAAGGGGAATTTTACACTTGCAGTATTACACGAATATTAATTGTTTGATCTGTAAAATTTAATATAGTTATAATTATATATATATCGACATTTATTCATGGAATAATGAAAATTTAATTTGAAACATTAATGACAGAAATTATTTTTTAGATGACACATTTAGATCCGGAGACGAGTATTTTAAAAAATACTATAGAATGGATCCTGCCATTTTTACTCATTTCTGTGATCTACTTAGACCACATTTGGAGAAACAATGAGTAGTTCGAGAGCCAATCAGCGTCAAAGAACAGTTGGCTGTAACTATTAGGTAAATTGTAATGTATTTACTTTGTAAGTTATATATTGTAAAGAAATGTTTGTCTTTCCCAAATGCTTATTTCCTAATAAATTTGATCAGTACCATGTGCAAGGTTATATTAATAATTGCAATGTTGATTATTCACTTATTACTGCTTTGTAGGTATCTGGCATCAGGAAGTGCTATTCAGAAAGTAGCCTTTAATTCCTGAATGGGCATTACCACAGTGACCAGAATTATTCATGTAATGTGCAGAAAACTGTAGTCAGTGTACATGAAGGTAAGATTTTTGTATTCATTTGACAGAAATGTGAATTATTTAGTTGTTGTAATTGTAGATATATAGAACGTACAGGGTTGTGAAAGGTTATTTTACCGTATTACTTTCTGCAATTGACTAATTTCTGAAAACAAATATATAGAAATAGGTTTTTGTGTTTGTAATATTTTTCTGGTTATTTGTAACAATAGTAATGAATTTATGAACTTACTTCAGTTTTTGTACAGAATGAGATTAATTGCTATCTACAGTCGGACCTCGATATAAGGTCACTTTTCTAAAATCCCAGCTCATTGAATAGGAATTCTATGATATGGATTATCGGATATATGGACAGATCTTAAATACCATAATCGCATATAAGGTCACTTTTGTCTGTGATTTCAGTGCAACACTGATTCAATTCCAAGAAATTTTTCCGTAGGTACAATCTTTTATCGGCGTCATTTCTCCTACTGACGGAGGGACAGCTTCTTCACAAAGCACTTCATTCCCTCAAATTCTAGGAAAAAAGATGATGAAGACGATATTCCTTTAGCTGTGTTAATCCAAGATCTCAGAAATCACGGCTGTGATATAGAAGTGGAAAGTGAATATGTGAGAATTGATGATGAAATTGCTAACACTTCTCAAACTTCGATTTCCGACATTGTTTCGCAAGTTTTAGATTCCAATGCATTAGAAAGTGAGAATAACGACAGTGATACTAAATTTTCAGAAACTACAAAACTTAGAAAACATTGTACAAAAGATGAAACCAAAATTGTGACAGTCCTGTATTATGGATTGTATTAAGTAAGGTCAGTTGTACATCAGTACTTTGCTTGAGCATACTAGTACTATTTGTATACAACTTTATTCCGAATTAAAATTTTTAAAAAATATATCCATTAATTTTAATTGGTTCAACTCAATTAAAAAATTATAACCTAATAAACTGATATTTTTGGACGTATTAAATTTTGCAAAGAATTATACTGTATTTATACAATGCTTATTTATTGACAAATGCGTATGAATCGGTTATAAGGTCACTTTCGCGAGGTCCCAAGGGGTGACCTTATATCGAGGTCCGACTGTATTTGGAAACACATATATAGAATTTATATCTGTATGATATATATTTATATATTAATCAAAATCAGAAAAATATAAGAAATTAATGAATATATATATAGTCAGTGTGTTTGCATATATATATTAGGAATTTAATTTAAAGCATGAACATCTTTTGAAACTTACAGGAACCTAATGTTGAGGATCTGTTGAAGATAGCAGATGGGTTCAACTGCAAATGGCAGTTTCCCAATTGCATTAGTGCTGTTGATGGGAAGCATGTGCACGTGCAGTGTCCCCCCCCAACTCATACTTCACAATTTATAAAGTATGTGTTTATGTTATTCTGCTGATATTTGCAAAAGATGTCTTCTACCAAATAGGTGTTTTAAAACATACTCCCCAATGTAATTTATCTATACTGCCATTGAAGAAAATGTAAAGTTACTGATTGTAAACAAACCTGTATTCCGACATTTCCAGTTCACGTGTTTAATATTTTAATCCATACAATGCATCAAGGAATCATTATCACTTAGCACGGGCAATTGTACATTAAAAAACAATCTGTAAGGGAGGATGAAATAAATGAGATAAAGAAAAACATGGAATCACCTAATAATTTTAATAGCTTAATGTATCCTACATCACCATTCTTATTTAGTTTGTACAAACGACTAAGATCTATAGGTTTATTATAATAATGTAAACTTTATTAGATATCAGTAATTAATAAATTGTTTGATTTTGTGTAATATACAAACAAATGGTAATATCCATTTCAGTGCATGGAGTACTAATAAAAATATACACTGCTAATTTTGTCTTTCGACAGTCAAATGTCATATTTCAGTTATATTTTAAAAGTTGCAATTGATCATGAATTGTACATATGTCAGTTGGAATTGCACTATTGACTACAGTAATTACATACTGTTTTCCTAATTTCTCAATTCCAAAATACAAGTTTTAAAATAATAGCATAATGGTCAAGTGACATCAAAGATTACAATTATACTTTTCTTTCTTGTAGGGTTACTTTTCAATAGTGTCGATGGCTGTCATGGGCAGCAATTATAATTTAGTAGTAATTGATGTTGGTGGATACGGACGCCAAAGTGATGGTGGCCCATTGGGTCGAGCCTTGGACTCTGGGCATTTCCCATTGCCTCCACCAAAATATCTCCCTAGATCCTCAACAACAGCTCCTCATGTGTTTGTTGGAGATGAAGCCTTTCAGTTACACCCAGATTTCCTTCATCCATATCCTGGCCAGGACTTGGATAGAAGATGAAGAATCTTCAATTACCGTTTACGTCATGCAAGGTAATGAATGTAGTTGGTTCAATCATTCAACCCACAAATTCTTTCTTTAGATTACCCTTTGGTTTGTTACAGTATAATGGCCACTGATGTTTCATTATGTGCTAACGACATATAAATTAATAAATAAAAATAAAATTTTCTTTTATTTATCTTTTCTCAGCACATTAAATGTTCTTTATTACTTTTTAACATATAAATTAATTTTATTTTTCTTGTATGTATATATATAGATGATGCATGGAGAATGCATTAGGAATTCTGGCAACCCAGAGAATATATCGTCGACCTATCAATGTGTCTGTAGCCAACACTGAGGCAATTGTGAAGGCAACATGCATACTTCATAATTTCCTCATGGCTATGAACAACAGTGAAGGGTCGTCAGCATATTGTCCACCGCGATTTGCTGATTCCGAATCACAGCCAGGTCAATGACAATGAAGAAGCACATCCAAACACATTGCAGGATCTTCCAGCAACGAATGCCAGGAACTTCTCCAGGCTCAGCTCTATGACCAGAAGTATACACAGACTACTTCCTTCGGAAACAGGCGCTGTGCCGTGGCAGTGGAGAATACCAGGAGTTAATATGAGTTAAAACAGAAAGGTCACTCATAATCTGAAAATGAATTGTGTACATTTATCTTCCTTGTAATTTGAAACACTTGGCTATTGCAAAGGAAACTTTCTGATGTTCATAATGTGATCAGTCGTTCCTTAAAACTTCGAACAAAGGGAAACATGACAACAAGTATAAATAAATTTATTTACAGTATTATGCAATATGAAAATGGATGAAATGCATTTATTTATGTTTGTAATCACACATAAAATATTTTTCCTTTAAAAACCAAAATTATATTACATTGCATCCATTTCAATGTATGGGTAAAAATTAGATAAGTGGCTAAAATGAAACACAGAAAAATATTAGAAAAAATTTAAGAAATATGCATTTATTAGTTTTTAATTCACTTACTGTTAACTTATTATTGACAACAAAATCAAGTAGATATTATAGCTTTAATATAGAATTTTTAAAAATGGTGTGCCAAGAAAATGACTTCAACTGAATGACAAGGTACAGGATAATGATCACTCCCATTCTTAGTAGTTATGTTATTAATTGGAAAATGAAATTCAATTAAACTGTAATGTCTTACTATAAAGGAACAATATGAAGGAAAATCAACATAAAGCCTCTGATAAATCATAATCCTTAAAGAAATGGAACAATGAATGTGATTTTAATTTGGAGCAGGAAAATGACGAGTAGTATAGTCGCCGCTACAAAAACCTCTGAAATATTATCAAATTACATATTAGCTTACATTTTAGTCTTTATGTTATGTTCTATAACATGTAATAATTATTTTAAACCAGATTTCATGTTTGGAAAAAACAATATTTTAAATTAAAATGAACTGAAGGTGCGAACATGGAATTTTCGCCCGGCAGGAAATATGACTTTTCATATTCTGCCTTGAAATTTTAATGCCTAATTTTTATTTTTTTTTATCTTAAACATATTTGGTATGATTAATAAGGAGATATTATAAATGTTTTAAACATTTAATTTCAAAAATAAAAAATTTTTCCGGGTTATAAAAGTCGGGAATTAGATTTAGCCACTTATCTAATTTTTACCCATATATATGAACTGAGAAATGTAGATTGAATTGTATTTAATATATTAAGTTAAATTTACATAAATTGTATCATGTATATCCAGAGTAACAAAGAAAAATTTTAAAAATAAAGAAAATGCTATTCCCAAGAAAACACAGTATATACTTAATTATAGCTCATACATATTATAAAATAAGAATTATTTTCATTTTTGTAATTATATCACATGTACAAAACCAGCAAATGTATCAAATGCAACTTTACGAGAATACAAATAACCATTTTTGTCTTAGATTTACAAACATAATTCTAACTACAACATGTGATAAATTGATGTATACATGCATAAAATACATTTTATATTGAATAACTTTATCTTGTACGATAAAATTATCAATGATAAACTTCAATGAATAGATTACAAAAAAAAAAAGGATAAAATACATCTATATATAGTCTTTGTATTACAGTATACAGATATGTAAAACAAATTATTTTCGTTACATATATGGAAGTGTACTTGTTATTCTGTTTAGATTTAATTTCCATAATTATTTAAAAACTTCAATCTTTGTTACTTTTAATATACTGAAGTGAAATCAATATTACTTCTACATATAGTTTGGTTATAATAACTATAAATTATGTATATAGAAGTGTAATTATTAATTTACAAAATTAGGAAAATCAGATTAAGTAATAACTGGTTTATTGTAATATACTACTGAAAAATCACTGTAATTTTTCTATATTTACTAAATACATATATTTAACCAATTATACTTTGTGGCTATTACGTGTGTTCACGAAAAATGTCTACTGTATTTATTGTAACTGTAATATACCTACAGACAAGTTTTATTTAGCAAATCTCATAGGACTAAAATGTAATAACTGAATAATAATAAAAAAAAAAATATGGCTTCTCTTAAATTTACAAACTTGAAGAGATGGTGGCATTACTGTGTTGTATAAATTACATGTCTATGTAAATACAAGTGCATGATCAACCATGACGCATGTCAATACAAGGCCGATTATAAGCACACAATAGGACAGAAGAACAGGTAATTAAAGAAACAAATATAAAACCATAGAAAAAACATTGATGCCATAGTTACAGTTTTTATATAAAACACAAAAACTCCTTACAAATCAACACATTGCATATGAGTAGTGCACATGCTGATTTGTTAAGACCTTTTGTAAAATACATGTACAATTATCATTATGAAGAGGTGGAAATAAATAAAATGCACTAACTTTGTTGAGGAGAGAATTATAGACATGGTAATAAGCCGACAGTTTCGGAATCATGTGTGTATTGTTTCATAAGGGACGGCACAAACATATAACACATTACAACAACATTTACAATGACACAAGGTCGGAAGGCATGGCGAGAGTGAGGGAAGTGAGAGGATTAGGCAAGTTTAGCAATAGTGACTGGCAATTTGTCCACCAGTGATGGGGTTGTAAGCCATATGCTAGATTATATGGAATGAGTCAGCTAGGAGACGGTGGGATAGTTTATTATGGTTGAAAATTGGTTTAGCATCTGAGAAGTTGGGGGTGAGGAATTTATTTGCTTTGAGGTGATGTTAAATTGGCAGATAAGGATTTCATCATCTAGAAAGTCATAAATTGTTTCTGTGATGGTGCTGTAGGTGATTGATGTAAATACTGATGTGACATCTAGGGAGTCAAAGTCTTCGTTTTGAATATTGATTATTTTTATCTGATGTATAAATTGGGCTGTGTTTTTGTAAATATGTATTTCACTTGTGTAGGTTTGAAAGATTGTGAAGAGGGATCACGTATGCCGTTGATTGGGTCCACACTCACATAGGCCTCTCTCATCACTACAATAAAAAACTCACCCCAAAAAATCTGAAATTCCCATCCATCACCTTTCTGCCCAAAACCCAAACAAGGTAATTTCCTAAAAACCAGACCCATCATCAATACAAGAAACTCCCCAGTCTCCAATTTCCAACTTCCTCTTCACCATCCTTCAAACCTGCACAAAGAAAATAAAGTACATTTACAAAAACACATCGCCTCAAAGCAAATAGAATTCCTCACCCCCAACTTCTCAGATGCTAAACCAATTTTCAACCTTAACAAACTATCCCACCGTCTCCTAGCCGATCATTCCATATAATCTAGCATATGGCTTACAACCCCATCACTGGTGGTCAAAACATCAGTCACATATGCTACACTTGCCTAATCCCCTTACTTCTCACTCTCACCATGCTTTCCAACCTCATGTTGTTAGTGCCATCCCTTATGAAACAATACACGCATGATTCTGAAACTGTCGGTTTATTACCATGTTTATAATTCCCTCCTCAACATTTTTTTTTAAGTTAGTGCTTTTTATTTTTACTTGCACTTCTTAATTTTAAAATTGTAATTATGGCTAAAGATTTTTTTCAATGTGGGTTTTTGTATCAGCTTCCTCCTTGTCCAGAAAATTAGGAACCCGAATAACCTTCTTCCCTTCCTTAATGTTGTGAGCAACATAAAGTAACGACATCTGTAGCCTGGTTGCTTCACGTGATGTCATTCCTGTGAAAAAACGCCTTAAAGACAGTAAGAACATTTCACAATCGTCCAATTGCTTAAACTTGACTTCCTGGTCCCTCTTCTGTATTGCAGAGTTAAGCTCCCGTTGAATCATGTCTGTTGCATCGCAGTCTCTTGGCCTCTCGCCCTGATAACGTGTTCTTTTTTGTTTGGGAATTGGAGAGTCACTACTGCTGCTGCTGGTTTCTTGTTTCACAACAGGATAAGTCTGCTCAGGCACAACTTCCAGCATGTTCCCAGAGGTACTAGAAAGAAAACACAAACTTACAATACCTTCTGTACTTAATATATAATTTTGAATAATGAAATATAATTAATTACAAGTCATTACATTTAATTTAGTATTTTCATTTCTGTAGGGAACAAGCCTCTCATAGTTTCATTTTATAATTGAAGATAATCTACACTAACTGCTATTTTGATTTGTTGATTGCAAATTCATCCCATCTTTACTGGCATGAATACTGTGATGTTTACACAAATAAACACATACATAGGCCTATTACATGCAACATTAAGTGTGCATTGCCAAAAACGAATTGCCATTTGTCAACAACACTTTTTTTTCTAAATTCTTAATGATAAATTTAATGTGCGTGGAAACATTTTGCAAAGCAATAAAAAGGGATAAAAATGCACAACAAATATTTTTGTTATGTTTATATTCCTTTGATATCACTGAGCTGCAGCCACAAGGTGAATCCAGCTGAGGAAAGGTAATACTGTCCTGGATTCCTGGTGTCAAATATTCCGAAAGTAACTCAGCGATTTTATTTATTGTGCGTTTTTATCCATTTTTATTGCTTTCTAAATTCTTCTAACATGACCTGAAAATACAATATTTACTTTGTGAAATATTGATTGTTATTGAGCAATAACGATTATAGTGCAATATAAGCTTTTCACTACTTTTACATCTGTTCTTATTGGAAGCAAATTACTATTGACAACTCATATATACCATATAGCATTAGTGAAGTTCCTATTATTATCCACAATCGAAATATATAAATTCAGTGAATTCTACCAAATTGTCTAAATTGACTTTGACATTCGTACAAACAGGACGAATACACCACATTTCCTTGTTTGCACATTTCTACGCGAATTACTACGAGATGTACGCTATTAATATCGAGCATTATATCTAAATACAGTTAACATTTCACGAAACTACATAAATTTAAATTTACCTTCGTGGCATTATTCTGGTTTGTAAGATGGACAGCTGTTTAAAATGGTTCCACTTGGGTCTTGCAGCGGCGGCGAATCCACTTCGGCACTTGTTTTTCATTAAATTCCTAATGTATTTATTTCGGAGATACCACCACCTAACTTGGGCCTTTTTCACTGAAAATTAAATTTTATGTATAAATGCATATCTAATAACTGACTTGCAAATTTCCTAACGACGATTAATAGTGTTGGTATTTGCAAATTGAAAAACAAAAATATATACTAACCGGTAACTTCCAAACTGAAAGCAATCGATTCCCACGCCTCATTAACAATCTTAGCATCCCTGTGATCGGGGTCGTCAATATCCCAAATGGCTGGATATCCTTTCACTTGGGATATCAGCTCCTCGTTAAAAAGCATGCGGTCATTCGACGCCATGTTTTTCATCTAAGTTTCCCGCCTTTTGCTTTCGCAGAGAATCTTGGGACTACACGAACATCTCATCACTGATTGGTTCAAAAAACCGTCGTTCGTACTACGTCACACGGAAGAATAGCGCTTTTTTGTGAACGCTTATTTTTATAGAACACTGGTATTTGGCGAAAATTTGGGTGCGTGACATCCTGACACATGATTGATTTTTTAATTAAAATATAGTATCCTTTGTGGTATTTTGAGAGTTTCCGGATGCCAAAAGAGAAAGTAGACTCCCTGCTTTAATTAATTATGCCCTTGATTGCACCGAAGGAGTAGAGTTTCAGGAAACCAATTCAACCTGGGCTTCGCATACATTTGACGCTCAGGTAAGTGCATAAAAATTATTTCTTTTTAAATGTAGTATATCACATCGTTTTATTTAAATAAATGAAAACAAATATGTAATTCCCATTTCATTTTCTAATATTAAGGTATTTGGCATCTGGAGATTCTGTGAAGGGCATAGCCAAGTTTTACGGGGTAGGTTATTCAACTGCCCGGGAAATTATAACATCCACAACGGAAGCTCTTTGGCTGGCTCTGCGCCACAAAGTATTGAAGGTAATAGTTGTTATGTATCCAGTTATAGTATAATACATTGTTTAATAATAATTGCGAGTACTTCAACAGTAAATATGTTATTGTTTGTTGCTTGAAGCGGCAGATGAATTTATGGTTTGGATTTACTTACGGGTACGAGCCAATGAGAAGCGATCTTGCCCACGGCGTGTTACAGCTTCCGGCAATTTTCACCGAGTTTTAATACATTATGTCATTTCTTTAGCCTCGTGTCACGTGATTCTTCAGAAATCGAAACTTTCACTTTCAACAATCGAAACTTTTTACGAACATGGAGGCGTCTTCAAGTGATCAGCTAACAGGTGCCCAGAGATTAAATGATGGTCTGTGTGATATCCGTTTTTTTTTTAAATTAGCAGATGGAAATAAGAAACATGTGATTGATTTTTGTATGAGTGTGGGTTTAATTGCAAAACAGTGTAAGTGTCCTGAGTGCGGAGAGAGCATGAGATTGATTGAAAGGCATGATCGAAGTGATGGTTATAATTGGGTTTGTCGTGTGGAAGGAACAGAAAATGATCATTATATTAAAAGGTCTGTTAGGAAGGGATCATGGTTTGAAGAGTCTCGTTTGTCCTTGTGTGAGATTTTGTTAGTTACTTATTTGTGGGTGAAAGATACGGGAAATGATTGGATTTGTGATGAATTGCATTTGTCCAGTAAAACAGTTGTGGATTGGAAGAGTTTTTGTCGTGAAGTCTGTGTCCAATTGTTGCATCATGGAAGTGAAGCGATTGGTGGTCCCGGTAAGATTGTTGAGATTGATGAAAGCAAATTTGGTAAATGTAAGTATGGTAAGGGTAGAAGAGTAGATGGGAAATGGGTGTTTGGAGGTATAGAACGAGAGACGAATAAATGTTTTTTGATTGTTGTGCAAGATAGAACGAAAGACGTATTGCTTGATGTCATTAAACGTTTCATTTTGCCTGGAACTACCATCATTTCGGATTGCTGGAAGTCGTACGAAACCTTACATCAACAAGGATACCAGCATTTAACGGTAAACCATTCCAGCAATTTTAAGGATCCCACTACTGGCGCAAACACAAATAAAATCCAAGGCACTTGGAGCGCCATCAAACGTCAATTTAGACGGCACGGCACAAGTCACTGTAAGGAACAGTTCGATACGTATCTCGCAGAATTCCTGTGGCGGAGACAATTCCAAGGCAACTTTAAACACATGTTCAAAGCATTCATTGAAGGAATTGTAAAAGTATATCCAACACAAAACATAGAGACCGTCGAATAAGGTAAGACATATTTTCCTAAATTAAATTTTCAAATACATACAGTTAGAATTAGGTTAGGTTCAATTTACAACCAAAAACAGTTAGA
>JAFIDM010000007.1:21977268-21987317 GCA_023159025.1 Thereuonema tuberculata | reverse complement strand
ACAGTTAGAATTAGGTTAGGTTCAATTTACAACCAAAAACAGTTAGAATTAGGTTAGCTCACATTTACACCCCTAAGGTTCAATTTACAAAGGTTACATTTGGATTAGGTTAGGTTAAGTTAGTTTGGCTTAGCTGCAGGATGTATGTTTTGGAAAGAAAAAAATTACATTTACGCCCATTTCGGTAACATAAAAATTTCGTTCACTTCCGGTTTCGTTTCCGATTCCAAAAAGTAGTTCCCTTGCAGCCATTTTTCTTCCGAGAAAAAAAAAAAATAATAAAAAAAACACACCGTACCCGTAAGTAAATTTTTACAGAATTTATTAATTTTTATTACAATCACAAACACGATCCTTGCAATCAAATACAAATTTTATTTAACGTATCATGTAGGAGAAATATGTACAATAAATACATAGATGGTAAAAAAATAAGTACAGATGGTACATTAGTATTTCTCCAAAAATTTAAAACATACCATATAATTATGGTCATTTCTGTTCGTAGCTAGAAAAAATTATTGAGTAAAGATTAATGAAGAATTAATAATAAAAAACAAACAAACACAAACTGCTTTCGTTAATTGATATATCACAATGAATTACGTGAAGATCATATAATAGCTGCCGACAATGATTCCTGTAGAAAAGAAAAAAAAAAAATAAGAAAAATTTAAAATTTTGGAAAATACGGCTAGATACAAAACAAAAAAATAACTATCCCTGTCATAATATGTGATAAATGTGAATTTGATATGTTTAAAGAGCGTGTTGGAAATAACATACAGAAAGGTGTAAGATGAGGATGTAGTTTGAGCCAGAATTTATTTTCTTTATTTATAAGAAACTGAATTGAAGTTAACAGAAGAAGGATGGGGAGTTATCAAAATTAAACATGAGGGAGAAGTTAGTCTTATATATGCAGATGACCTGCTTATATTGGCTAAAACACTAAGTAGAATTTCGTTGCATGATTAAAGTTCTTCATGAACTTGTAATTGAATATTATGGGAGTGTTGACTTGGAGAAGACAATTAATAATTTCTCTTCCTACATTTCTAAAAATAATAATTAGGAAAAATGGCTATGGAATAATGAAGAGATAGAACTAATAAATAAATATCAAGATTTAGGCAAATGTTTTACCTCACAAAATAGTACTAAAGTAAATTATTTCTGTAAGAACACTATCCCCTCCTATTGGAGAGATAATTAAATGTGGTAATATTTGGAGTGTGTGTAAATATTGGCTAACTAAAGAAGAAAGAGGGTCAAAGATAGGATGCAATAGTTTAGGAAACTGGAATCATGTTTTTTTATGAATGGAATAAAATGAAGTAGGAAAGAAAACTGTTAGAAATGGAAAAAAATTCAAGTAGGGGAGAATGGTGGTTCAAACAGTTAAATTGAAATAGGATTAATAGTATATTATGTAAATTCATTACAAGGTTTCTAGTGAAAGTAGAAAAGAAAGAAAAAGTATAATACTATAGAAACAAATAATAATGTTATTTTTTATTATTCAGTAAACTCTTGAAATGTATAATATTGAAAATATAATACTATTTTTGTATAGGTAAACAGAGTAATCAAATCCAACTTTTAAAGGATTTATTCCTGCATCAAGTAAAATGAATATGTAAATGTAAAATGCATCATGCATTATTACACCGAGTCACAAATGAAAATTTACATTACTGCTTATTATCAATTTGCAGTTGAAATGAATAGGTTACTGAAAAACATGAGTAATCTGCAAACCTTGTCTCTCTTCCTTGCACTTTCAGCTCCTCTTCATTGATGGTATTGTTCAGTCGTTGTCTGTAATATCATAATATGGATATCAACTACTTATTGTGGGAAAAAAATGTATTGTTTGTACATAGTGGTTATCAAAATATTTCATATTTAATTGAAATTGTAACCTACCAAGAGCGACGATTGCTGCATTGTGTTTTGAGGGCTTGTGGTGAAGGTACCAATATTGGTAGGATTTGAAACTCCCTAGCATAGGCATAAATACAGATAAATGAAAGGTTACAATAATCTGGAATGTGTGGATCTTCAATTTTAAACATTATAATTTTCCTTGAAAATAGGAATCACAACTTACCACGACACGAAAATCCATGTGCAGGCTATGGCTTACAGAGGGACTGGTTCTTTCTTCGAGAGTCTATAATTTTCAATATACAAAGTACAGCAGTTATTATAGCTACATGTTTCATAATGCCTTTAAATTTGTTTGTTTTGACATGATAATTAGTGATGACATGCAAAGAACGGCTAAAATTGCGTTGGTGGTACACCTCGTCATTCGATTCGGAGGAATACACTACAGTGTTAATTTTCAACCAAAAACAATTAACTGTAGGTTAGGTAAGATTAGGTTGGCTGAGCTGCAGGATGTATGTATTGAAAAATAACCCTTTATTTTTCGTCCGAATCGCGATGTCCGCCAAAGGTATACCACCATCGCAATTTTAACCCAAAGAACAAACCTCCACAGGAGCTTTTTCTGTTTCTATTGATGAGCATGGCAATATAGCATCTTCGGAAAACTGTAAATTTAAGAAAAAATTACTTCCTTCATAACAGTTGTGGGTGATATTTGCATGAATGAATAATTTGGAATTTCTCTTACCACCATTGAATACTGCACAGTCGATTCTGTACATGGACTGCTGACATGCCTTTCTGTTGATTGTGAATGTAGCCAGGAAGGGCCTTCCAATGGATCTAAAATGGAGGCAGAACCTTCTGTTGTATTTTCTTCAATATCATCATCAAAGTTGCATAATGTGCTGTAATGAAGACAAATGTTATGCTACATCACAAACAATATTTCTTATATAGGCCTATAAACATAGTGTGCTACTACAAAACAGAAGAGTACCACTAAACCGAAAAGATAATACATATATATGACAATACAACAAATTACTGCATTTGAAGGAAATAATGTAACTATCCATAATATAAATTGTACATACGTAAAATATATGGAAATAACATTATAGATAATAAGTCATAAAATAATGTACTACAAACTATATTATTACCTTCTCGGAAGTAAATATATCATTGCTATATTTATATATAACACCGAACTTTCAACTTAATTGTTGTTACAGCTTATGTCTATAATACAAAAAAAAAAAAAAAGGATTTAATTTTTTTGGAGCATTTACCTTTTTCTATGTATATTGTATAGTAGTGATAACTAATTGTCTATATTACTGATACACCAATATAATTTATAGTATTGTTTTTATTTTACCAACGTACTGAAACACATAATCTGTATTCTTTTTCTCTAACATAATTACCATAATAATCTACATAGATTTTCATTACAGACTGAAATTGTCAATATAAATGAAATAATAACATTGTTTTCCTCCCATAGACCTAACTTACAAACATTTCCATTGCACAGAAATGAAATGCCTTTCTTACTTTATATTCTTTTCCTTAAGTTAATATTTTCAAATCCTACAACTAATGAGCATAACTTTGGTATAATAAAATTTATTTCATATACCTGTAAATATACAAATCTCTCATCAAAATCATTCTCCAATTTCACCTCCTAACATTAACAAACATACATTATCCATAATTTCATATGTCTCTATATTTTCTGTATCACCAAACATTGTGAGAGCTACTTTCATTCACTTATTTGGCTGAGGCAAATATACAAACATCAGCTGTGGGCTGTATTTGGCACGGGAATGAATTTTACAGATAGTTTTAGGTTGAAATACATCATTTTCCTATAACTGATCAATTTCATAGCTTAATTAACTGGAACGATCATTATAATAATAACTGAATGCTGTGATACTAATCTAATTCTTGTTTTCCTAAATATCCGTAATCTTAATAAAAATTTTGGATTATTTTAAAGCAAACATAGAACAGGTTATAGAATATATAGATATAATTATATTGGCAGAAGTGAATGTAAATATAGAAGAAGCTAAATTCTATAACTTAAATTCATAATAAAGTATATAAATTACGTGATTAAAAACAAAACAAAAAAGTTTATCCGGATATGGAAAATAGCAAAGTTAATTCATATATATAAAAATGATATTTATATGGATGTAATAAACTGTAGATCAATACTCTCAAATTTATGAAAAATTGTAGAAACTTATATTTTGACCTAAATATATAATTCTTGAAAAATACCAGATTTTAAACAAAAATCAATATGCGTATCAAAAAAGAATTCAACACTTATTACAAAATTTACATGAAATTAGTTAAAATAGCTTTAATAAACGTAACTCCATTTTGATTATTTATATTGATCTGAAAAAAGCCTTTGATAGGAGACATCACAGTATATAAATGCAGGAATTAAATAGTATTGGAATAAGAGATCCAGTGTTTAAAAAAAAAAAAAAAAAAAATTCAAAATCAACTTATATATTTTGCTTAAATTATTATCTAAATTAAACAAAGATGTGCCACAAGGGTCAAATTTAGGTCCAATATTGTTCTTAATATACATTAATACAATTTTTAAAACTTATGTGAAATCAAAGATTTTAGGTTATGCTGATGATTTATTATTGATAAACACAAATAATAATTTTTCTATAGCACAAGAACAAATTCAAAATGATAACCAAAAAAATTATTAAAGAAAAACCGCATGATTACAAATTAAAATAAATAAAAATAAAAACAAATATGATAATTAATCCAAAAAAATTAAAAAAACAAAACAATATTGTACCCCAAATAAAATACCATGACCTCAAATGTCTACATAAAAATAAAGATATGACAAACTAATTGTGGACATTTATAAAAAATAAACAATCATAAATATCTTGGTCTATTTATAAATAATAAATATACATGGCATATACATTACATTCATATATTAAAAAGAATCAATTGTCATATATATATTATATTAAGGCCATTTTTTTCAGTAAAAACCAAAATTGTAATATATAAAGCATATATTAACTCATTAATAACTTATGGCATTGATAACTGGATTCATATTCATAAAAATGAATTAAAAAAATTCTAAAATAGAGAATAAATTTAATTTTTCCTAATTTTAAAATCCAAATTGATCAACAAAACCTAATTCGAATTAATAAAATACTAGTTGACCCGTGCGAATAATTCACACCAAAAAACCACTTTTGAGAAATAATAAACAAATCCAACAGCTGTCGTGATTTTTTATTGTAATAAGTAGTTTATTTTTATTAAAACATAAATGTTTGTTTGTTTTTTATCTGTTCTTATTAAATAAACGATGAAATATCTTTTTAAAGTGCATTTTTATTTCAAAAAGGATGTATTAGAAGTTACGACGCTAAGCATTATTTGAAATTTTGTTTCGCTTTCGAAAAATAAGTCGCTTCTGTTAAAGCGTGTCTACATTTTTATAAAAAGGTTTTTAAAATAAAGTTTTTTAATGAAAACATTAATTTCAAACAATTTGTTTATTTTTCGTCATTAGTGGGGAACTTAATCTTCAAAATGATGTCTCAATCATTGATTTTGATGAAGTCTTAAGGGAAATATGCCGTACCGACACGAAAACACCTTTGAGAAATAATATATAAGGATTATTTCCACAACAAAACTCATATTTAATTTAATTTTACAAATTATAAATTATGTTTTAATAAACAAGTTAATAATACACATAATAAGAGAAGTAATAATTTATATGTAAAATTAGCCTTTTATAATCTAAAAAATAATTTTGGACTTAGTTAAAAATAGAATTATCAGTAAAATATTTTATCATTTCTCAAATGATTTAATAAGTATTGAAAAAATATGTACTTAACAAATATATAAAAAAATAGTAATTGGAGAAATTGTATGGGTCAACTAGTATCTGTAATATTTTTCATTAATTTACTAATGGTTATTTTTTGGAATTAATTTTATTTTTCACTTGAATTATGGTTTTATTTGTAATATACTATATTTTTGTATAAATACTGTTTCTAAATTTTGTTACACTGTAATTTCATTTTTAACATCTTGTAATATTATTATAGTCCTTATTTGTTTTTCATTTATATTATCAAGTCCAAACACCTACATAACAGGTAAATGTTACCTAGTAGGACTGTATTATGCTATTATAATAATAAAATAAAATAAATAAAAAAATTTTTGGGAGGGTGAATATCCTGCAAATATTTATGGTTCATATAGAACTGTAAGGCATGCATGTGAAAAACAAAAATTTTGGAAGGTTACTTAACACCTTTCACAATCAAAATATGTTAGTGTTATTTCGTAAGTTATTAATGTTGTTGAACACATTAAAGGTATACAACGTATACTAATAATAAAAAATAAAACAACCAGTGGTCAGATAGTAAACAAATTTAGCAATAACATACCTATTTTAATGGGATGTTGTATATGTGTATATATGTAGCTACACATATATTCCATAAAAATGTATTATATTTATTTTCAAGGAAGACTTCATCATTATTTGGGGATTTTCATATAAATATTTTATAAATTCATTTGGAGTATTAATTTCTAATAAAATCAATTGATATTATATGATAGTAATTTTGTTTTTGTTATGAATTTTCATGATTTACATTGTAAATTTCATTCACTCAGTACTTATAATTTTTTTTTGGTTTAGATAATGTTTTAGCACTGTTATCATTATCAAATGTACTCTTTCTAAATTCAAGTCACAAACAAATCAGGTATTTTACAAAATCAAGTAGGACTTCACTATAATTCATCGTTATATCAGGGAAATATAAAATAAATATACTAATGAGGTTGTGATTACGAACAGCATGTATTCATACCGACATGAGGAAAAAAAAAAAAGTTATTTTCAAAGATGATATTTAAGTGACACGATTTGGGATATGGGATTTTATTTAGGTTTCTAACCTGAATGTAATTTGACATACAAATTAATAAAAAATATTATACCTTGTTAACAAGTTCTTAGAAAGTTTTCTACGAACACAGTTTACTGAAATTAAAGACGTATGATTTTAATAATGTTTCCTGGATATATGGGCATTTTGTAATCGAAAAATTATTTCAAATACTTACGGTCGATGTTTGATGTATGGGTTCAAGAAACACACGAGATCCATGATTTGCCAGCGATTTTGCCGCACTTCCGCTGATGATCCACTAGGAATTCTTTTTCTTTTACGAACGTACATATCCCAAAGAGCAGTCCAGGTTTCAAGCAGAATTGAACTATAAACATAATTGATGTACACATGATTTTACTGTTCGCTATTCAATTTCGATTCAATAACAATTACTTAAATAAATGCAGACCTACTTGGTTGTCCTACTTCATTACTAATTTCTAGCCATCTCCTTCAGTAACTTATTACTGTAACTTTTTGAAGAAACAGCATATAGTTGTGGATATTTTTGAACTAATAAGATAATCCTCTTTGAACTTGTGGCTTCATTGCAACATGGCGACTGACTCTTATCTTGTCTAAGAAAAGAATTCAAATTACTATTACCTAAATCTATTATTAGCCCTCTATTAATTTTTATTTCCCTATTTTTCTTAATTATAATAAATAACATCTTAGGTCTATTGCCATATGTTTTTACCAGAACAAGACATATGCTTATAACCCTTTCATTAGCTCTTCCAATTTGAATATCATTTATAATTTATGGATGAATCATAAATACTAATCATATTTGTCCAAAATTAAACCTTGATTTGTTTATGAAAAGTTAGCATTAATAAGACTATGATGAGCTCATGTAACTGTAACTCCTGAAGCTAATAGAATAGCAGTATTAAGAAGGGGAAGTTGAAACGGGTGACAATACTTTTGAATTTGTTTGTGAAAATGGGAGCATTATAAGAATTAAAATAGATATAAGTAAAGCAATCGCTGTATCATCCAAATCTTTAATTTCTGTTTGAATAGGATTAGAAATCAATTTATTAGCATTCATTGTCCCAGAGTATCAGCTCGACTCAAAAAGGCATTCTTACGTGACTTATTTGCTTTCTTTTACCCGTTAGAGGGTTTGTTATAATTTTTTTTTCTTTCCTTTTTTGTGGTCAAATTCCTTTTGTGGTAGCCTGAGCGCTATCCAAGGATATGAATTCCACATTTGATTCTTGTTTTTTATTTTCTTACTTTTAGTTATTGAGGGGTCACAGTCTCCATCATATACATTCATTGCCCTAATTTCCAACTCTAAATCAACAATCTAGAGAAGCAACCTTAAAATACTTTCTAGTTCAATCTCTAGCTTCCTCTATATTTTTATTTTGAGCCATTATTAATTTCTTACAAAATAATTGATTTATTATAATTATTGAAGATTTTAATGCCTTGATTATTTCTGTTATTCTAGCTCTTGAATTAGGAGCTGCCCCTTTCATTTTTGATTCCCTCCAACAGCAGAAGGACTTTCTTGATTTAATTGCATTATTTTATTAACTTGACAAAAAATTGCCCCTTTATTTGTTCTTATGTCTTTCAACTCTTTCATTATTGTTGTCTTATCAATATTTTCATCCATCAGCATGTCAAACTAAAATTACTTCATAGTGTCTTCTAATTCCTCAAATAGCCCCAATAAATTGAATCCTTATATCATCGTAAATTTCCCTGACTTTTCCCGGTTTTCCCTGGCCGTTTTCAAATTCCCTGACAATTCCCGGTTCTCCCGGTTGAGTGGCCACCCTGTTAAAGTAATTAATGGAAAAGAAGGATATATAAAAAGTCATTTGTTTATAATATTTGTAAATAATTTCATTTTTTTTTTTCAAAATCATTGGGATTCATTTTAGATAACGTTCACCAGAAGTGAAATTAATAATGTCAATCAAATTAAAGTAATCCTAAGAAAGAATAGGAAAAACTTTTGCATCCCTGTAAGGAATTAAATTTCATATTTTCAATAATTTTAACCGAAATACAATAGTCTTGAACTTAGGATAGAACTTCATTAAATTTTGGATATGAGTTGTTTATATTTGAACACCAAATTGTTTTTATTAGGATATATAAATTTACATTGCGTCATTTCTTTGATGTGTTAAATAATTCTGCTTCCAGTGCCCTTCAATATTTAGTTAACTGTAGATTTCATCCTTAATTTTTATAGTTAAATGTTAATGTATTTCCTTTTATGTAAATGCAATAAAAGATCTCTAAAATTAATTTCACCGATATCTTAGGTTTCAGATTAATACCAAAGTCTATTCTACAGTTATAGAAGAACTTAAAATTTCTGACTTTTATCTTACCTGCACCTAACGAACACACGAACATTGTCACGCGGACTGGGTAAACACTTGTTTGACATGATTTACCGCTTGAACCTTACGTCTAATTTCTATCAATGAAATGAGCAGTGAGTTATATAGGTCATTGAGTAGCAAGCTACGATTGGCTGAAAGTGTGACGTCACTTCTAACGAGAAATGAATTTTTTGATTGGCTATAGAGTTGTGACCTACAGTATTTCTAACCTATTATTATTATTACTAATTTTTTCCAGACTTACTCTATATTCAAAACTTGTATGTAGGTGCTGCATTTATTTTAAATTTTAGTTTAATGATATTAGTCTGAACTTGATATAAATTTAATTAAACATAAATTTTTAATACCAATCACGTGATTTACCAATTACGTGAAAGAAATGGTACATATTTATTTTCAAGAGAATTATTTATTATTAGTTATATAATTGATTTTTATTTTTACTAATTCATTTTGATTTGTTTTTTTAGATGGGGAATTTGCACGTGCATTTATCCGCGCACGAATCAAAAATACTTCCACGGAAATCCCTTCTGTGGAATGCATGGCTGCCGAAGCAGAATCAGAAGGTAAAAATTTGAGGTACTTGTGTACTAACGCCACCGCAGCCGGAAGTGTCGCCAATCATGAGAAGCGATCTTGCCCACGGTGTGTATACATACGGTTAGAATTAGGTTAGCTCACATTTACAACCATAAGGTTCAATTTACAACCAAAAACAGTTAGAATTAGGTTAGCTCAC
>JAFIDM010000007.1:21883000-21977258 GCA_023159025.1 Thereuonema tuberculata | reverse complement strand
TAGAATTAGGTTAGCTCACATTTACACCCCTAAGGTTCAATTTACAAAGGTTACATTTGGATTAGGTTAGGTTAAGTTAGGTTGGCTTAGCTGCAGGATGTATGTATTGAAAAATAACCCAACTATTTCCAGCCATTGCAAATTCAACGATAAATAACGACACTTCCGGCTGCGGTGGCTTTAGTACACAAGTACCAAATTTGAATTACAAAATGAATATATTTAATAGAATCCGTTTCTGCATTAACGTTCTTTAAAAGGAAATTTTTGTAATGTTTTAGGCCTACTTGTCATTGCGAACATAATGATAACTTAAGTTGTTCATAAGATGAGATTTTTATTCATTCATATATTTTATTCCAGTTAGATTCTAAATAGTCCTGTTAGGAGGTATTTATATATATGAATAATAATGATAATAATAATAGTAATTTACTGAAACGTTAAAAATGGACAGTTTATATGCCTTCTTCACAAAATGCGATTTCTAATCGAATGAGGATGCCATTGCTTTCATATATTAAGAAGACTTAAAAAGAAAAACTAACTATATTATAATGTAATGTAATATTTTAACACAATGTAAATGAAGCTAAGGAAACTTAGGTATTGTTAACTTAAAAATTTCACCCTCTAATACGGTTTTGTGAGTGACTCATGTTTTCACTATTTTCTAATCCCTTAATATCCGATTAATCTCCGCCCGTTTCAAAATAAAATCGTTGTCTTTGTTCATACTCATTCTGTAAAAACCTCAAAAATGGAAATTAAACTTAATATCAGTTCATATAACCTACAGAAAAATAAAATTTCAATTTATTATATATGTAGAAACGTTTAGAATTTACTGAAACGTTAATAATGCACAGTTTATACGCCAAAATGCGATTTCTAATGGAAGGAGGATGCCACTGCTCTCATTTATTAAGAAGACTTAAAAAGAAAACTAACTATATTTTAATACTTGTATAATAAAAAAGAAAATGTGCTGATTAAATTCTTTGAAATGTATAAGGAGCCCAGCACAGACTAAACAACAAACAAATTGCCTTTTTCTGATTCGTTTACCGGGGAGGATCAGGTAACAGCTGTTTCGCTATTCAACTAGCTCTTCAGACCTGACCCGCCTCCCTCGATAAAGAACCAGAAAAGGTGCAAACCTATGGGAAAGCCACCGGCCAAGCTGGCAGTGACCCCCCAAAGGCAAAAAGGCAATAAACAAATTCCTGTTAAGCCGAGAGGCAAAAACAGAAACATTCTCCACATCCAGTAGGAGAAAAGAAATAAAGTACGAAAACACAAAAACACACGGCTTCACTTAAGCATAATAAAAAAGAAAACGTGCTGATTAAATTCTTTGAAATGTATAAGGAGCCCAGCACAGACTAAACAACAAACAAATTGCCTTTTTCTGATTCGTTTACCGGGGAGGATCAGGTAACAGCTGTTTCGCTGAATACCTGTATTTTAATACTTGTATTTTAACACAATGTATATGAAGCTAAGGAAACTT
Organism: Thereuonema tuberculata; assembly: GCA_023159025.1. Lineage (NCBI taxonomy): Eukaryota > Metazoa > Arthropoda > Chilopoda > Scutigeromorpha > Scutigeridae > Thereuonema > Thereuonema tuberculata. The sequence continues at coordinate 21,975,745 of JAFIDM010000007.1, read as the reverse complement.
AGGTATTGTTAACTTAAAAATTTCACCGTCTAATACGGTTTTGTGAGTGACTCATGTCTTCACTATTCTAATCCCTTAATATCCGATTAATCTCCGTCCCTTTCGAAATAAAATCGTTGCCTTTGTTCATACTCATTCTGGTATTCAGATGTAAAAGCCTCAAAAATGGAAGTTAAACTGAATTTCAGTTAATATAACCTACAGAATAATAAAATTTCAATTTATTGTGTGTGTGTGTGTGTGTGTGTATATATATATATATACACAGGGTGGGCGGAAAGTAAGTAGGTATCGAAACGATCCTATATCTTTTATGTTTATAGAGTTATTTACTTGAAATTTATACAGCATGTACACAGATATATGGGAATGTGATTGCCTACCTTAAAATTCGATGTAGGCACCTGTGGCGTTGACCAATGACCTCAAACGACCTGGAATGGAATCCAGAGATTTCTGGAGGAAGTTGTATGGGATGTTGGCAAGAACTTCCCGAATCCGTGCTTCCAATTTGTCCAATGTACAAGGTTTCGTCCGATACACCTCCTTTGCCCAGCCCCATAAAAAAAAGTCACAGGGTGTCAGGTCTGGACTTCTTGCAGGCCATTCATGAGGTCCCCTTCTCCCCAACCAACGTCCCGGAAACTTCTCATCCAACCAGTTACGGACGACATTCACCTCAATGTCGTCGGTATGTTGGCCAAACGTAATCCTGAAGCATTTCAAGGTATCGTTCCACGTCCATTGTGTCACGCAGGAGATATGGACCGACGACATTTGTAGCCGTTATTCCACACCACACGGTCACTTTCGGTCGAGACTGCATCTTCTCCACCGTAACTCCAGGATCCTGTGCCGCCCAGTAATGGCAGTTGTGCCGATTGTCGAAAACCTCCCACATTTTTTGAATTTTTTTAATATATATATTGTCTAATATTTTAAAAAATAATTTGTTTTCTGATTTGCTGTTTACAAAAATCAAACATTCAAGTCACTATTGTGAAACTAAACAATTACCATTCTGTAATGTATCTACTTATAAGCAGTGTGTCATGTGAAGGTGACATGAAACTCTGAAATTGAAATTTGCTTTTTGGTTTGCATTTTTGGGCTGAAATTTAACTAGTCTGTTGTAATTAATCTGAATATTTATTTATTTGAAATTCTGCATGTCATTTTTTAAAGCTGTTTTTTTGTTTACAGGAAAATAAAAGATAAAATCGGGCAGTCTGGTGCTGCTGCCGTGACCTGAGAGTTCCACGAGGAGATGGACGAGATCCTAGGCAAGGAGATTGGCAGCTGTCCACCACCTGAGAGGTTGTGTGGAACACTTCTGGAATCTCAGCCTTAAACCTCACAACCTTCAACCTCAGAAGTGAAAGAATGGAAAAAAGGAAAAGGTCAGAAGACCCACTGCAGTGGTTTGTGGAGTACAGCAAAAAAAGATGAGTTTTGGGAAGCAAAATTGGAAGTAGAGAAGGAGAGGACAGAAAAAAGAAAAGAAAGGTTGGATGTTCTCCAAAGAATGGAGGAAAATCAGCACAAATTAGAAAAAGAAAAATTAGATACAATAAATAGAATTTTAAATTAATGGGATGACGTTAAAATTAATAGAATTTTAAATGTTTTGGAAAAAAGTTTGGGAAAATAAAAAAAATTTAAAAATGATTGTGTCGTGCTTAAATTTTACTTAATTAAACTTTCTCAACAAAAGTTTTCATCATCAGTAATTAAAGTCCACCAAATCAAAGAACGACCGTGGCCACCAGATGTCGCAATGGTAGAATTTGAAATCGATTGTATATGTTTATGGCGGGAAAGTGAACATTTAGGGAGTTTGAAGTTTACGGAAAAAAGACGATATTTATTTTCTTGAACTATTCTGATTTCTCATCAAATATAATTTCAAAAATTAATTTTTATTCATTCGTTCGTTTCAATCATTCAAAATCAGTCTCCTACCTTTTCCATTTGGTTTTTTGACGACATTGCATTCGAGATCGGCAACACGAAGACGAAAATAGAATTCGTTTACTCACGTTTCCTCTAAAAAAACGGCACTGCGATCGAAAACAATTTCTCTGATGTGCCATAAGTAAGCATGTCATAAGACCTTTTCGAAATAAGAAGTAACGTTAGCAATAATTTCCTTTTTGTTTGAAAACCGTTGAAGCCACTGTCCGAGAGTCGCCATTTTGAATCTTCTCCTGGAATGATTAATAGATCATACCTGTTTTTGAAGGTCAGAGTCGATCTCTCATTTGGCCATATATAAATATACAAAAAGAGAAAGAATGACCATGACTTCCTTCTTCATTTCAACAGAAATTTGAATAAAAATCATGAAAAGTTAAACATGACAATGATAACTTGCATCAATAACATACATTATTAAAACAATGTTAAATTAATTCAATAACACATTATTAATGAAAATAAAGAAATTTTATAAACATTACTTATCAATCCTTAATTTAGCTTTTACACTTTTGTTTTGTTACTTCTCATCACTTTCTCAAAAAAAAAAAAAAAAACTACATTTCATTCCTTCTTAATGATATACAGTAAAACCCCGTTATTACGCTCCCGCTTATAGCACTATCCCGTTCTTAACGCTCCTTTTGTACGGTCCCTGGAATTTTCTATATAACTCTCTATACTTTTACCCTCTTATAACGCTTCAAATCCCGCTTGTAGCGCTTTTTTATATCGGAAATTTTGTATCGAAAAGAAATGTAACACTGTAACGATTCTTTTCTTTCCCTGGTAGGAGGGAATCTTCGAACTCTTTGAAGCGGAAATCCCTTTCTATAAGTGAAAAATTGCAAATTCTTCGTAAGTACGACGAGAATTCTATACTAAATCAGAAGGTTTTCGCAGAATCTAAGAATTCCCTGATCCAGTCTGAGAGCAATAATAAAAAATAAGAATGGAATTATCAATTCAGCGAAGGATGGTTGCAAACGTAAAAAAGTAGTGTGGAAAATGTGAAGATGCCGAGGAAATTCTAATTGAATGGATTCATCAGTCCCGTGATGCATCAGTGCCATTAAATGACCCAATCATTCAAGAAAAGGCGCGTTAAATAGCGGGCAGTGCACTAAAACTGCTCCGAAAATATATTTGTATTGCTCCTAGTGGAGTATCAATTGATGTTAATAGTTTCTTGAACCGCATTGAAAATGTCGTAATTTATAACAGTAGCATACACACACGGCAAACCACAATCAAAGATTTTTTTAATAGGAAATAAGCTCACATTTGCACTATATCTATTTCAGAATCAAGTATCTTTCCTGTAAAATGGTGTCTAAATGTTTCCCCATCATATAAATCATTCCCCGTTTATAGCGCTATCCCGCTTATTACGCTTGTAGGTCACGGTCCCTTGACGAGCGTAATAACGGGGTTTTACTGTATCTCTATTCATGCACTTAGACCAATTAATAAAACCTGATTCTACTATAAAAGGTTCTGCCTCGCTATGTGATTCATATACAGTAGAACCTCATTATAACGGACTAATTGGGGCTGAAGGTTGTCCGTTTTAATGAAAGTCCGGTTTTTAACAAATAATTCTGTATCGGTGTAATGCATCAGGGTGTACATCAATGAAAAAAATAGTTAGCTATAAAAAGTACTTAACGACATGACTCAAAGGTTACTGAATAAAAACTGATGAGTGTGTGCAGGCAATTTGTGGAATTTCAGACAATAACGAAATTAAATGATCGATAGAATTGAAAAAGCAAACGAAGGAACAACGCTACAAAGTTGTAAATCCTTCCTTGTAGCATTGTGCCTTCGTTTGCTTACTCAATTCTTTGAATCATCGGGCACGTTAAAATTTTTTTTTAATTAAATGATCGATGTTTAATCGCTTGCTTGGAAATGTAAAACTCGTCAGATAAACATATGCATCCTTTATTATTATTATATTTTTTTTAAAAACTGTCCGTTATAAGCGATCTCCGTTATAATGAGGTTCTACTGTATAATGCTAACAACTGGATCTGGATTGTGCTGAAATTGTAAAGCGTGATCGGCCCAGTCAGATATACCTAACTTTTCATATGTAAAAGCTCTGATATGTTCTTCAAGGTGCTCTTTCATAGATCTTCCTGTACTTCCTATGTAGATTTCGTGGCAATTCCTGCATTCTAAAGAGTACGACTACCATCTTGATTAGTATATTTACTTTGTTTCTTTTTAAATAGCCTATGAGATTATTATAAATATTTTTAATGTTTTTATCCACTTCACAACCGTTAGGAAGACGTATAAATTATAATTATTTCTAGAAATTTCTTCAGATGTTTTTATTTCATGTTTCTTTTATAAAAAAAAAACTTAATATTAGCCTTAATAAAATGTTGAGGATATTGGTTTGCCTCTATCTACTTAGGAAGTTATGGAAGAAGAAAATTGATAAGCTATCTTCCGTGTAATTAGTTATTCTCATTAAGTTATTAAATATGATGGCTTTTTTTTTTTTATTGTCATGTTTAACTTTTCATGATTATTAGCATTTCTTTATTTTATTTATGGTCATTAATCTTAAATTTTCATAATTCATGTCACATTGCTAATATGTAAATGTGTGCCAAACTTAGTTAATTTCCAATCAAATTAAGAATTTGGAAATAGTTGTAACTAAATTGAATTTCTTGCAAGTTCCTTTTCATAATAATTTTGGCATCACTTTATATCACTTACTTTCTTAGTGTACATGTTAACTTCTTGCTTTTATATTCAGAACACATTATCTTGAGTTATTAAATTACATTTGGTACAATTAACCTGTTACTTTATTAAAAATAGATGAACTGTTGAGCTTTGGCCAAGGTTATTCATTCAGGAAAAAAAATATTGACTCAGTTTTGCATTGAAAAAAAAAACAAAGAATATTTAATAATCTTTAAAATACAATATAAAAAAATCTAATGAGACTGTAACAACTTCTCCGCAATGTTGTCTCTTTTTGTCACTGCACATGGAGTAGCAGCATCATTGCAGCACACATCATCATCCATTGTACCGTCCTGATCAATACAAATGCAGTAACAACATCATCAGAGATTAGTTCCATCTGAATCATGTCCAGAAATTTGAGACGACGAAATCTACCCTTTAATTTACCAAAAGCATTTTCGATCAAAATCCGACTGGAACTTAATTTAAAGTTAAAAAGTTTCTCCTTTCTGGTGAGATGGCCATTGTCCTTATAGGGAACCATCAAATAACATTCCAATGGGTATGCAGAATCCCCGACGATAAATAATTCTTCTGGTAAGTAAGCAGAAGTGTTATTGATGAGCATGCTGCAGATGGGGCTGTTTCGCCAAACGCAAGCATCATTTGACAAGCCAGGCCATCCAGCAAAAACATCAATAAACTTCTGCTTACTATCGCAGATTGCCTGCAGAATAACTGCCCGAAATTTCTTTCTTGTGCAATAGCAGTTATTTTCTGCACACAGTCCACGGATTGGGATGTATGTGCCATCCAAACAACCAACTACACCCTGGATCCCATTCCTTGAATCTTTGAACGTTTTGTTGCAGCTCTAATCCTTTTGGCCACCGGATAATTTCGTTGACTTTACTACACATCACCTTCACTAATTTTTTAAACATCCGGTAGCCGTGGCTGGTGCCTACTCCAAAGCGATCACAGACACCACGATACGATTCTTGGTTACTTAATAACCAAATTGGGAGTAGGAGGTTGATTAGGCCTTGGTTCCTTGGTTACCCTGATGGAGCTACATCCCTTTTAACTCCATCCCGATATACTGCCAAAGGAACTAAATAAAGAAATAAATTGTTAATTATTGCAGTATAAACATAAGACAACATAATCAAAAGAAGTGAATGCCTACAATACTTACTGTTACTCTAAAGACTTATTTATGTTTTATTTGTTAAAGTAGGCTTAAAGTGAAAGCTTCATTACATATGATTCATTATCATGAAATAATTCATAATGAAAACCTTCGAGTTTCAAGAAAAAACTGAGGAATTTCAATGAAGTTTTGTTAATCTGCATTCACTTAAGGATAGCAGAACCTTAAATTATATGCATCTTTTGATTGCAATAGTGCCATTATTTTAATTATAAAATAACGTAACGATGCCTACCTCCACTGTCGATCTTTGAAGCCTAAAATGTTTCCGAAAGTCATCGCCAATATAATTTGTAATGACTTCCGAAACATAATTTTCAATTTTTTGTCTTTTCTTTCGTCTTGTTTCCCACATCGCCAAAAACAGCAATTCTTCGTCATCATCGTCAAGAAAAGTTGTTTCCCTGGTCCTTTCTGTCCCCAATCCCACCAGAGAACGAATTCTTTTTCTTGAATTCTGTCTTTGCGACGAAAAAAGAAGGAAATGTATAAATGGTAAAAGAATAGCAACTATCTCGTTGGCCATCTTGAACTACACTACGGAATGTATGGGGATCGTTCCTTGTAGCTACAGACTACGCCACTACAGTGATGTCATATTCTGTACTACATTCACGCTACATAAAACTTTGTAGCGCCACTACTGTAGCTACGATGAATACCACTCAGGCTCCTATGTCAGAGCAACCTGTCACATGACAACCATAACCGGAGTGCTTGTAACCGAAACCATGGTAACATTTTATAGACGCACCCTATTCCATTAGGACGTGGCTGCGACAACATTTTAACATTCAAATCGTTCGACGTTGGAGAGAGTTTCGTGGCCATGTCAAATAGAATACGAACGATTTGAGGATCCGACCCACCGATTTACGGATCCATGTGCAATGCCATTATTAAAATAATATCAAGAAAACTTAATATAGCTTATAAAATAATTAACAAGAATTTTAATAAAATATACAAAATAATTGTTAACATAAGAATTTTTAATAAAATACAAAATGTTGTACGATTCAATTAACAGTATTATAATTGAAATAATATTAAGAAAACTTAATATATATATTAAGTTTGAGATTGAGTGAACGCTGGAACATTGGTCTCGTTTTTACCGTGATTTTATTTATTTTTTTAAGGTCTCAATGAAAACTTTGTAGATTTATATTATATTTATAACAATCACTAATGAACTGGAGCTATTTAATGAAAAAAATATACTTAGGTAACCTTAAAGCAAGGACATTAGTTAACCTGTATCTAAAAAAAAATAATAATGTTGAAACAAATTCATCATTAATCTGTCTACTGATTCAGTATCAAGGTTATCTTCAAGTGAAAGATAATGTAAACATTTTCTTCTGAATAACTGGAAAAAAAAGTAGACTTAACAATCTAATACTTATAATACTTTTTTTTTATTAACAGATAATTAATGAGTATAATTTTTATCAAGTAATAATTAGATTAATAAAATCTATACAAACTATTTCATATGCATATTCATTTTATGTCAATTTTTAACAAAATTAAAAAATATTACAAATAACATTAATTATGTTCAAGTATAAATTGATTCATCGGCCTTAAACGACGACATCGACACTAGGCTTTTAATTGTAAGGAGTAATTAGCACACAAAACTAAATCAATCAAAAAATACAATTGCACTTCTATGATGTAAAAATATTTTGTGAATTGTGTCTTTTGTTTCTTCAAATTTGCTGTCTTTACACATTTAATCAAATTGCTAGAAACTAAAGTAATTAAGACGTGTGAAGCTGCGAGAAACAATTTCAGGATTTAACAAAATATTACACAACAACATCATTGTATACGTACAAATTTTGATCAATTCATTTTATTTACAATTTGATTTTCATTACTGTTATATTGAAATATGTACACATACGCAGTGACAGGAAGTATTTGGAAGAAACTGCTTAGCTAAAAGAAAGAAGAGAAAGCTTTCGTACATAAGCTTACGGTGATTCAGTAAACACTTAGGAACAATACACTTACATCGACTGACTACAGCAAATATATTTGTTCAAAAATATTTTCTTTAGAATGTGTTATAAAACAAAAACAAACAAAGTTCACAGCAAAACAAAATTAGTAGATATATTATTCTAACTTTGGAGCTTAAACTTGATTCTGCCATTTTAGGTAATGCTTTTTTTACCTAATTTTTTTTTTTTAATATTCTTTCTTTGTCTAACTTGGCACAATAAAATGATCAGTATTGTAGTACATCAACAAATGCTTTATTTACATAAAACTAATCTTAAGGCATAGTATTTTGAAGTACATATGAAAGATTAACTGGTACTTAAATGAAGGATCTTATATCCTTTGGAAGTAAAAAAGCACAATCTAATGGAATGTTTAGCAAATATTAAAGCACTGCTAATGGTAAACAAAAAGTACTAACAGAAGTGAAATTGACTAGATTAACGCTGCAGAATTTAGTAAATATTAAAATGAATTTAATTAACAGTAAATGTCTTCTTTATACATTAAAAAAAAATAGCAATGTCTTAAATTATCATTATTATATGAACTTATTCTTCTGTTACGTTTCAGCTTGTATTTTAATTAAATTTAAATGCGTCATTCTTTGTACGTAAATCATTTTAAGGAATTGAAGGATTATAAAATGACACTCGAAGTTTACAAAACTCGCTTAGGGTTTATCTCCTACTGCATTTCATAATTGATCTCTGGTTAAGATTGCACGATATCTAATGAAATGGGAAAATTGACAATATTTCACAACAATTCATTTTATAAGAATTTCCACCAGTGAGTTTTTTGCAATTGGAGAAACCATAAAATTATTCGAGATGTAATTCAAAAATTACCTTCATAGTGGTGTAAAAGCTTTTGATGTAGAATGACTACTGGGGGACAAGAACATCAAAGTCTAATTCCTTCCTGTATTTAAACTTAGACCTGCCAGCTAACAGCTACACCCGAGCAGGGCATTAGCACACCAGAAGGTATATTTTGCTCCTCCCTTCCATTAAACTGAGAATAAAATACACGATTTAATAAATAAAGTCAACGTAATAATTTCAGCCTCTTCTTGTATAAATTCTCAGTACCTCAAGACATAATCTTATAAAGGTATGTGATTGAATGGGGATGTAAAATAAAAAGCAATTTCAATAAATTATCTATAAATTAATTATTGCAATAAATATATATGTAAATTACATATAATAAATAATTATTATTAGCAATTAATTATCATCACTGATTAATTATTGTTTAAGAGTATCTTATAAATTTTATTTCAATAATTGTTAACCCTCCCACTCATGATAGCTTGCTGATATCCCTGCCTTTAGAAATCACAATAGGCTTCAGTGAAACAACATAACCTGTTAGTCTTGATTTTCAACTCGCTTACTAAATCCCTGACAACTCTTGGATACATACAGCTTTATCCATGGTTTTATTAAAATTAAGACATTCAATGAGGATAAAGAATTACTACAATAGTAGTGTTAACCAATTGGCATCTGTAATAATGGATACCTCAAAATTTTCCTTCCCAGTGTTTTTACAGCAAGGAAGAAAAACCAGCTAGCTAGCAAATATTGCTTAGATTGTTGTTCATATAATTAAACACAGTGATAAATTATCATCCATTTTTTTAAGGCAAAGTTCATGAATTCATCTATTCAGAGTACAAGTGCTCAAAAAAGAAAATCTGGTAATTATAACATGATATTCAACATTAGGTGATGAGGAAAACACTTTACTTGTGGTATTTAAAGTACTTGAGTTAATCATCAGGCTTCAAAGAACGTTTAACTTCACGTTAATTAGTAAAATAAATAAAATTTAATAAATTGGAAAAATGAACAACAGCAACTAGGAAACAATTTTTGGTGTCATCAATATTAATATGAGAGCTTTGACAAGTCAAACGTACTGGCTCCTTTGCATTTTTTAAAAATTTATTACATTTTATTTCATTGTAAATGTGAACATAAGTATTCTCTTGACTTTAATGAAAAATTGTCGCAGGTTTCAAACAACACCAATAAATATTAAATTCCTTACTCAGAAATATCTGAATCATTACTATTAAATCTAATGAAATATTAACCTATCGAAATACATTAACTAATCCTAACTTGAGCAATTTGTAAATTATAGTTTATTTGTACAGAACACAAGTAACAAAATTCTGTTTGAAGAATAGTGTTTCTACATTTCTGCTGTACATATTTTTGTCTTTTAACATATACTAACTTTTTTTGAAGGAATAGACAAAGCATTTGAATTCCTTGTTACCAAATAACAATATAGTTAAATATTTACAAAATCAACTACATTCAATGACAGTTTCTTCATTTTAGTATTAATTTCATAATATACTTCATGTTTCAACCAATGCTTTTTTTTTACCTTGTTTTGTGGCTTCTTCTGAACAACAACCGACTCTTTTTATAAACATTTGAATTTTAAAATTACAGTATTTTATATTCTTTAAAGAAACGTAAAAACTCCTGTCGTCAACTCACGAGTTCTATTTTTTTTCTGAAATTAATTTATATTAATTATAGGAAACTGCATTTCCATTTCATGCTATTTTGAAAGCTGAAGTTTTCAAATCCACTCCATTTAAATGCTCAGGTGACAAAAGAAATCAAAATCTACTGTAATGGGGATATCACAATAGAAAAATCTAAGGCTTCAAGTGGATTGAGAATTTTAGCGAAATCAGATGGAGAACCTTCCAATGAATCTGGAGGATGTATTAACAGAAGGAACCAACATAAGGTTGTGCCAACCTTGTGCTTGACAATCTATGAAAAGACTGCAAGGCACTGAGAAATGATGACGAAATTAAATCTGCAATTATGAAATTCGAGGGATGAATATGACTGAAAAATATAATAGCCCAGAGAAGGGGGGGGGTGTAAAATAATAATAAAAAAATGTTATTGTATGAAGTCGGAATGAATCAAATGAAAATAAAGCATGACATTGCATACTTTGCTGCATCATTTGATCATTACAATTTGCTATATGAAAACATAGAACAACAAAACTGTCGTTTTAGGAGCCATTTCGAAAAATCAATACTAACAAGTAAAAATTACACACAAAAAAAAATCTAATATTAAATCTTTTACTATTATTAAGTCTTTTTAGTTAAATATTTTGGAGGGAACAAAATTTGATTATTTCTGAAAATTATCTTATCACAAACCAAATATATTTAATGTAAGAGTAAACAAAAATTTAATTCCTCTCTCACTTATACACAACATTTAAAGGAAGATATTCTGGCAAGGGATGAACTCTTGGATTCCATCTCTCAATTTATTTTGAATCTTCCTTCATATTAGCAACGGTGAAATACACCGTACATCCACGACATATTTAATGCCAAATTTTTTTGTGGAAAAATAAGTTTTCCTTTTTTCAAACCCAACATGAAAGAACTATCAATATATATTAATAATTTACTGTTTAAATTTCCTTATGAGATCAGGCGACAGCCTTTAATCCTACTTTCAAAGCACTGTTATCTAGTGTTATCACTCAATTTTACAAAAAAAAAAACTGCATTTTTAGCGGCCCCTAGGTTACAGCTTGCCTGTACAACATAGCGAACCGCTATTGGTATTATGTTTGGTGGATGTCACACTCTGTAGTGGCCAAACGGTTAGAGATATTAGAATGAAACCTTCACCATTGTGTTCAGCATCAAAAAATAGGTGACCATGTCCAAAAAAATCAGACCTCTAGGACCACTCCCTGACCGGATGTTGGGGGGACTTTTGAGTGGTCCGATAAAAGATAAAATTTTGTTTATAAAATTGTGCATATTATGGGGGCGCTTTGCTTTTGACACTGTCTAAAAGCATTAATTATCTTGTTAGATTAGTTTGTCTTTCATAAACTATAAAGGATAATACTAAACACAAGTTTCCATATGCTTTATACATATAAACATTTTAAGAGTTCTAACACAGTTTCAGGTGTGAACCATATTTGATGTAATGGGGGGAAAAAAATTTAATGAATTTTTACTGGAAAAGCTTAAGAATATATTATTAATTTTTGTAAATCTTCTACATCTGTAGAATACAAGTCGGTGACTTATACTGTTAGGTCACTGAGAGAGCAAGTCAATCGCTTAAGAATGATCACCTTTAATAAGGCAAATTTGATTTTAAGGTGAAATAACTTAATCCTTTTCTGTAGGAATTCAAAATAAAGATGTAAAAGTTGAGTTAAAAAAAAGGAAAGATTAATTATAGGCAAACATAGAGGGTAGAGACAATACCTCTCAAATCTCAAAAGATTTAAATTAGGCCTTATTTTCTTTCATTTTTTTTTGGATGGCCAGTTGCGGAGACCTTGACCTCCCTCAAAACAGTGAAGATCATGATTCTTTTATGATTGATAATGGCCAGATTCTAATTTGAGATACTCCGTGAATTGAAATCTTATACAGTGAAGTCTCACTTATACAAATATGAGGGGGAACCAAAAATTATTCGTATAAGTGAATTACATATAGGACTATGGGGGTTTTGCCGGGGAATGAGAAATTCTTCGTATAACTGAATGTTTTGTATAAGTGAGACTTCACTGTATATATATATATATTTATATATTTAAGTTAGAATTTCTCTAGAGAAAATAAAAAAAATAATAAGCAATGCACTATTAAAATTCTTAAAAAGAGATATTTCGTTAGTGCTGGCTGGAGCCGAAGGGGCTAAATTAACGCAATTTCTTCCGGAAGAAGCCTGTGTGAAGTATAACAGATAAAAACAGTAATATTTTTATCATTGATAAAAGCAACTCAATTGCAAAAGCAGCATCGATAGCAAACATTACCCACAAGCTTAGTTTTTTTTTACTCGAAATAAGCTTTTATATCTGAATTTGATTAAGTTAGAAGAAATACATATATATATATTTATCAAAAATGCAAACTTTTTGTATAATATTGATTTCATGTACTTAAAAATAAAAAAAAGCTACAATATTATTAGTTACATTCACAGATTCATAATTTCAGTCTATGTTTACAAATTCTATTCTTCATTTTACATCTATAAAGACAAATTTCCTGTCTTTACCACAACTGTTTTATATTAGATATCACTGAAACTGAAAAAGTTAAAAAACAAAACAAAAACAAACCTATGCCATCTAAAAGATTGCCAAATCCCATTAACTACAAATAGCATTAATTTCATATCTTAATATAAATAATCCTATTATTATTTAAAATAATAACTTTCATTTAATTTGCAAAATAACAGTATTAGCAGAAAATGTTAAAACTGAAGACTATCCAAATGATGAGGCACTAGTACAAGGAAGCCTACAACAGGATTTTCACCAGAAATTTAAGGCACGAAGAAAATAAACCATATTTGCAACAGTCATGCGATTCAAAACAATTTCCCATTAACGAGGATGTTACAGAGTTCGACAAAGATCCCTAAATGATGAATTACTCTTACCAATGGACCACTTGAGGTTTACGCCCCTACTGATGTCCCGTATGACGTGTAAGCATATGCTGAGAGATTTTGTGGGATAAACAAACAGCCCATAGGGCGAGTATATAACTTAGTGTGAATTACTCAAAAAACGTCGATTTTTGATATTTCAAGACGGAATGGTTCAGTACTATGCAGTTCCTGATTGTAATAATTCTGTAAAAACGCTTGGAATATCCTTCTTTAAAATAAAATTTCCTCTATATCTACACAGGTTAAAACAAAGCACGTGGCTTTATTTATCCTACAAGCCAAGCAGTAGCCTGGTGGGATATTTTGGAACTATGAAGCCCCGCCTATCCTCAAGTGGACCATTATGTTAAACCCTGTAAGTTTGAAGAATAAGACTAAATATGATAATCAATAACTGAGGAGATATTTGATTTCGAATGATATTAATACTAATAATATTACTTTGATCTACATAAATCTTAGGCCTTTTGGATCAAGCTAAAGAAAACATCCGTTTCTGTTTTTTTTCAAAATACATCTATCTTAAACTACATCCAGTGTGTGTGTTTATATCTATACCTTTAAAATAAAATGGCAACAAATTAAAACTTTACAATGCAGAGAAAAGCTCTTTGCTTGATAACTTCACATCAAGAACAGCTTTATATTCACGTTATCTCATATGGAATGACTTAACTAATTTCAATTAGTTTTTTTCGCATAGTATTTAAACAAATCAAATGTTATATCATTCAGACATCTCATGATGCGTGTGGACATTCATAGTAGTATTAACTTAAGAAACAGTAAGAATTGTTGGATGAATAAGTGGCTTTTAAAGTATCAGAGGACAATCCAAGCTCCATCTATAATAGAAAGGACGGTACAAATGTGTATGACAGGCAAAATATGCGGAAAGGACAAGGGGTTCAATACTCATTGCAGGTATTCCTACTAGTGGGCAAATTATAATCAGATCAGCAGTAATTAGAAAACCCACCTGAAGACAGAGTATACATTATACTTAGAAGCCGCAAATGCTATTATCTCACCAATCCATCTTTTCTTTTTAGCTTGGTCTTCATTCATTTATAACACCCATTTATTCTTGCCATTAAATACATTCATATAATAATTCTTGATCATGACTAAAATACTGAAATTTGGCTTTTGGGAACAAATAAATTAAAACTACAAAAGAAAGAATCAAATTTGGTAGAACCCCTTACCTAAGATTAATTCAAAATTTCCTTTAAAATCAAAGCCAAAGTAACAAAATAGGAAATATTTCCAAGATTCCTTTCAAACAAATAATTCAAATTATTAACAGATTTGAAAAATTGAAATTATGCCAACCAAATTTGGAAAAAAAGTTCTGCATGAATTGGTCTTTTAATATAATGACAAGTTGGTTTTTTTTCCTTCACAACCAAAATTTAAATTTTCAATATAATTTCATTTTGGAATATTTTTGATACAAATAAACAGTAATGAATTAGGGTGGGTTTTTTTTTGTTTTGTTTTAATGGTTTACATTGGATGATTTGTTTTTTTTCTTCTTTATGAAAAATAAAGGCATATATTTGATATGGCACTTTTGGACTTGGAAGAATTATGAAAATTACTGACCAAAATTCATGCTTGGTCCCACATTAGGTTGGCAATTAGCAAAGTAAAGTTATAAAGTGATTTAAAACAATAGAGAAAGAGTCTATCAAGTTCTTGCACCTCTACTTATAAGTAGTCAAATCCATATAAACTTATCAACACTATCGGTTCATTTACTGGATTCGCAATATTGAATTGAATTCTAAATAATAAATCAAAACCTACATTTCCCATTTTAATAATAATAATTGATAATAAAAATAGAATGCAAATACAAAGTAACTGAATCAAATATTATATTTAATAATACCTTTCGTTATGCAGCAGTTCATTAAATGTACAAAAATATACTTCCTCATCTACAACTCTATGTCTTTTGTTTATTTTTAAAATAATTATCATAAAAGAAGAAAAATAGAATTATTTTCTTTCAAAGTATGCTTAAATGTAATTTGAGTAATGAAGAGAAATTAAACTATCAAACTTTCAAACATTACCAGGGCATTGAATTGGAAGCATATATCACAATATGCAGGGTTCTCATCAAATTGGCAAAATTTCATTTCCCTGTCCATGTTTACCGTTGGTCCCAGATGTTATACTTTCCAGAACTATCAAGTTCAAGTGCAGAAAATGTCTTACTTTCATTACGATTTTTTTCTTATCCATTTTATATAATCCATTTTAATAATAATTTTAATAATCACCATTTCCCACTCAGTGTAACTTCCTGTGATTTCTTACTGGCAACAACCAATTTCGATCACAAATATATTCCTCTGGGCGTAAATATCAATACTTGTCAAAAGTTTCTAAAAGTGAAGAATTTAATCAAGTTGCGTTCCTTGAAAAAAAATAATGATAATAAAAGGAAGATCAAGTTCATGTAGAAAAGCAACTGTAAAAATATTATTTATTGTTTTTACCATTGTGCATCGCTAACATAACATTAACAAATAAATCTAAAAATCTTTCAAAGAACATAAAATGATTAAATCATTGCTAAAGCTTATCAAAAACTGCAAAAATGCAATCATATTCCAACCAAAAAAACAAACAAAGGAACTTAGTTCCAACGTTAAAATGCAAATTCATTCATTTAAGAATTTGCTCTAGAAAAACAAACAAGTCCAAAGGAATATAATTCTTCCAAAAACTTGTAAACAAAACACGATTCCAATGGGATACGTAAAAATTAAGAAAGACTGTTTGAAATAAAAACAGATAAATTTCAAAACAACATTATTATGCATCGTTATCAAACAATTTGAAATAGTACTTCCATAAAAAACAATGATATATGCTTAAAGCTTTTCCTAAAAGATATAAAATAATAATAAAATCACAGATGAAAAGAACCAAGACGACGCAACAACATGGGCTGACTTGGTAAAACAGAGAAAGAAGAAACACAAAAATCATGGAACCATTATGAAAAAAACAATAAAAGTATGTTATGGTATTAAAATAAAAGCACACTGGCATTTAATAAGCATATTTGAATAGTGATCTTTCTTTTGCATCTTCAACTTTCTCCAAATCTATTTCTTTGGATTATACATTGTAACCTTTGCAAAAAAATCTTCAAATAAATGTATGAAAAAAACATGGTAAATGAGAAGTGAACTCCCCATTCTTATGTTCCAGACAAAATAGTGTTGCCAATAAAATAAATATAATATGGAAATATATATACTATGTGCTGACAGCTCAGTTGATGACTTTCTGCGGTTTCTTCGATTAGGGGAACCCTGTATACTGCTGAATGAAATATCAAAAACAACTTAAAAAAACAAAAACAACTGAACAGAAGTTCGTCCACAGGACAAAACAAGCACGCACAAAATGCATGAACAACTTTCATTACCTCGAAATAGTTCAGTAGTAAAGTTGCTTTAGACACAAATGATACTTGTTATTGTTAAGCTTTAATGTAAAACTTTAAAATCTTTAAAAGTTTTGAGGAATTTGTGAAATACGATGTTTTTATAACAATAAAAATACAGATATTATACAAATATAAAGCCAGTTTTTACTTTAGAATTTTTCTTTTTTAATTGAAAGACTTTGTTTGGAAAAAAATGGTCATGAGATTGATGCAGATTCATTATTGAAAGATGTTTGTTTATGAAACAATAACATACTCTCTTGTAAAAGGCATAAATACATCGACTGATTACATATTAAGGTCTAACGAAGAAAGCACAATTATTTGCAATTCAAGCTACAGCAAGCTCTAAGCTGAGAAGAACATCACTTTTTACAGACTAATAAACTGAGCAATAGATATAAACAAAGTCATAAAGTGAGCAATACCGAGTGAATCGGCTTTACAGTAATATTGTCTTTAATGAATGCCATGGTTTTCTTTTCAAATAAAGCTATTAGATACTGCCAAAGCTTTTTTTTAGATCTTACAAATCAATAACAAAATTATATTATAAGAAAACTTATTATTTTACTAATATATTTATCAATTCATTGAATTCTACTGTAAACACTTATCCTCTCACTTTTGACAGGATATAATAAGTTACTTAATATATTTATAATTTATTAGAATTAATAATTTTCCTATGTTAACATTAACTTTTGATTGGATATAATTACTACTAAATTAATGAAATTTTTTTTATTTGTCTTTTCAAGTTATAACACGTATGATTAGTTGATTCAAAAATAACTCTCAACGATTTGTTTATCTTCAGAAAATTAGGTCCTCGATTGAAGATAAATATAACTAAACTGTGCATCAACAATAGACATGACATGAAACTGTACCATTAAGGAATTAATAAAACCTAACGCTTCTTTGAATACTTTCTTAAATAATACATAATAAATCAGGCTTTTAGTTATTCTAGTATCTTCTTACTTCAAAAGCTAAGCCGATTTTAATGAAATACGTATATAGAAATAAGCTCTACAGATTACAACTTATGTTAGGATCTGCAGTGAATGACTTGAAATTTACATATGCACAAAAAAATGAATCTTGCACCAATTCCTAGTTTCGTAGGTCTTTAAACTCAGTTTTGATCATTAAATATATATATAGTGTTTTTCTTCCAATTGGACCCACAAATAATCAAGATGTAATCTGTATTTTGTGTTTTTCTTGAAATCAAAACAAGTCTGAATAGTGGGTCGACAAAACTTTTTTCCAGAATGCACGAAACTATTAATTGTAAGATTATTTTTTTGTTTCTGTTTTTGCTTATTACAAATAATTTAACAGATACGACAGTGATTAAAGAAATTTTAAGAATCAAATACTTTCTTCTAAAGAAAGTAAAATAAATTTAATAAAATATTTTCTCACAAATAGTCTTCTTTACCCATTGATGCTTTATAAAAAATGCAAGGAAAAAAATTCTTAAATGCTAAAATTGAAACACAGAATAAGGAAGAAAAAAAATAAAAAATAAAGCTAACAACAACAATGTAATTCATTTGTAAATCAATAAATTATGAATGTATTTTAACTTAAAATTGCTTTAATAATATATTTCATTTTAATTATATTTTCTTTCAAAAACAACATCATATCACAAAAATTGTAAATGCATAATGACCACCTATGAATCTATATTTAAACTCCTGAAACATAAAACCACTTCTTTCCTCAAGGACGGAATAGTTTCTCTCCTTTTAATGCATCTTGCTCCTTTTAGCTGCTCTATGATTCAACTGCTGGTTACCTTTGTGCATTAACAATAGACCAAAGATAATAAGTAATGTTCCAATCCACCACATCAACGTCAGGAACTCGCCAAACAAAACTTGACCAAATATTGCCTAAACGAGAGTAAAAGCATGATAAGAAGAATTATTTTCTATGAAATTTAAGGTTTATTTAATTTGAAAGCAAACAAAAAAAGAGAATCAGTTAATAATATGAAAACTTAAACTTCAACACAAATTGCAGAGAATATAGATGTTTCTTTTTTGTTTTGTAAATACTAATTATGTTCCGAAAACTCCAAATTCTTCATTTAAAATAAAAAACAAACATTGTTAAACTCCTTTTACAAATTATATTTAATCACTATATTTCGTTTTCTTTAAGTGAATTAACTTTTAGTAAGTTTATAAAAAATGTATTAAAAAAATACAGAAATTTTTTTATAAATGTCATCGACTCTAAAATTTTTTAGTGATTGTTATTAATTATTTTAAATTGACCCTAATATTATTCTTAAAGTTTACTTATTATTTACTAATTGAACAAGTTATTGTAATTATTGTATGTACGGACTGTATGTCTACAAATTATTACAGTTTGTTAAAGTATGTCTACAGATTGTTAAACTGAAATTCTAAATGTAAAACGAATTTTGAGGAAGAGGGATAATTTTTCCTGTCCTCCATCGCCTGAAGAAGTTTTCTTGCTTAAAGAAAACGAAATATAGTGATTAAATATAATTTGTAAAAGGAGTTTATCAATGTTTGTTACTAATTATGTTAAATGCTAATTAAAAATTACCACAATTGTTTTCATTAAATTTGATCACAATGAATAATGTGCAACCAGTGATTCAAGAAGTCAAGTACTTTACCACAGGTTAAGAAACGTAATTTCCCAGCAAAGATAGGGGATTTTTCCATGATTCTTTCTCTTCTGAATCAGCTTTAAAACATTTTTGTTCTAACTCCTTTTCCCCTTTCAATGCATATTAAAAGGCACTACAAATGTCTGATCAAATCTATACTTTTTATGACAGATAGCTAACATGTGAGTATAAAAAAAGACTTATGTGAAAAAGGAGACAATTTCTTTTATTCTTAGCGATTCTTATAATTAACAAAAACTTACAGTAAAGAAGAAATTGGCTGCTGTATTTGTAACTGTGGCTTCTAACGATGTGTTTGAATATCTTAGGGCTTTCACAAATGTTGTCCACATTATGGCATTTAATAAAAATGTTCCCGCAAAGAACAGCACTCTGATATAAATAATGATCTAAAAAAAGAAAAAAAGAGAAAAAATTATAAATCTTTTAAAATACTGCTCTAATTATTGAAAGATTCTACTTGTCATTGAATTTCAAAGTACGTAAAGACATAAAAAGAAGGCATCCAATTCCTCAAATTCTCATTAATAAGAGTTTTTCTTTTTGTTGCTGGTCAATTACCTAACTTGCCCTTAATGAACCTAGCTTTCCTCTTAAGAAATGCAGTTTTATTTATACTGGACAGAGATCAAAACACAAATATCTTATTAAATGAGAACAGCAATATTAAATGTTTAAGAACTCAAGAGATATGATTTAAGACTAAATTAGAAAAAGCTTTGGAACCTCCAAACATTCAAAACAGAAACCAGTTATATATATGTGAACTATTTTGATGTTGATATAGAAAGAGAAAGAAACCATGGCCAGATATATATATGGCTTGTGTTTGGGAAGACGGAGAATATCATTGGCTGCACGTGACCTCTCGTCGAAACTCCGTCAAAACTTCATCTTTGTTTGCAAGCCTTTCCCACACAACTGCAGCTTGAGATTTGGAATCAAATCAAAATCGCCTGGATTCTGGTCTGGTGAATATGGAGGATGTTTCAAGACTTACCACCCCCCATTAATGTAACAAAGCCTGTGAAGGAGCTGCTGTGTGACATGTGGAATTATCGTGAAGAATGATGGGGCTGGACAGCAGTTCCCAAATGCTGGCAACGTACGGTGGACAATCTTGGAGATGACTTTGAGGGATGTTAGCAATGTGTATTCAGCATTCATGTGTTCCTTTTTCTTCCTTGGCTACACTGCATTGCCTTATTAAACGATGATTTCCAAATATGTGTTTTCCACTTGCTCCCATGACGTTTCTTCACTGACCGAGATCATGTTAGTGGTGCCAATCAGAAGAAACACATCCAACAAGCTTTCAAACGTCTATTCTGGAATTGCAGTGGTGCTGCATGTTTGGCAGATAAAAAAAAAGTTCCCATGACTTCCATAACAGGGTATTGCAAAAAAATGTCTACACACTTTTACAGGCCACAAATCACTGAAGATTTCTTCTTTTTAAATAATGGTTGACTAAGCTTTTAGAAAAGGAAATTTATTTTAAAGTTTTACTGGAATTGTGAGAAATAGCGGAAGCGCAGAGACGTTTAGAAGGAAGTTTCACACAGATGCACCAATGCAGCCCACCTTTGCTCGCATTAGAAATAAGTTTGAAGCAGAAGGAACTGTTGAAGACTTCCGCAAGCAGCTACTGGACAACTGAGAACCTACAGACACAGGCCATGTGAGCTTAGCAGGGTTACAGTGTAGTATGGATTGTCAGTGCTAGGCTTAATTGAAACATTATTTTTTTTGACAACACCATAACTGATGCTGTTTATTTCAAAGTGTAGCAGAAATATCTCATCCACTGCATCCGTGAGGTGTTTGGGGATGAGGTGACCTTTTATTTTCAGCAAGATGGAGCACCTGCACACTACCATCGTGAAGTTAGGACCTATCTTTATGAAAATCTGCCAAACAGATGGATTGGGATAAGAAGTAGCCTTGAATACCCCTGACCCCCTTCTCATTCATCAGATATCATGCCAATGAGTTTCTTATGGGAACACCTAAAAGATAATGTTTATCAAGCAAAACCTATAGCAGTTGATGGAATGACACCAGCCATTGAAAGAGAATGATCCAAAATCCCAAAATCAAAAATGAACTGTTTAATGCTGTGTAAAACTCTATGGAACTGCATTGTCATCAGTGTTTGGCCCAGAATGGCTATCAGTTTGAACACGTGATAACTAAAAATAATTATACAAATCTTGGATGTATCTTAATTGGCTTTCTTAGTAGCTATTCAAAGTGTGTATACATTTTATGCAACACCCAATAGATCTATACTTTGCATAGTAAGCATCAATATCTAAGAAAATACAAATAATCGAGATCCTTTCTCCTCTTTACAGAATTCAATTCAATTTTAAAAGATAAGAGAAACATATACAATGCATAAATTACTGTTCTCTTTCATTCTTTTATTACAAATGTTATTTCAGAATTGAATAGCAGAGAATCAGAATATTTGGTTTTAAACTCTTTGTAGATTGCAAATTTCTTTGTGTTTCAAGAACTAAGAATGGTCGAAAACAAATGACACTGAACAATTTGGCCACATGAAAGGTGGTACTGCGAGATGAACACGTAGGCGATTGTTGTATTTGGAACAGGAATGATTGTAGATGTGAGATTAATCAGTGTTGCTGTGAAAATGGTATTAACTACCCAAGAGAAAGTGTTTATTGTGGAGCACTATTCTCGATCATACGGAACAGGCCATGGCAACGGACCTAGTCTGCTACACGTTGCAACGGAATTTTGGGAGCATTTTAACCGACCAGCACCCACGAACAAGGTTATCCTATCCGTCGTCGCTAAATTCTGTCAAACCGAAACTGTACTCACACAGTGGAAAGGTTGCACCAGCCGTCCCGTAACAGTAAAAACAAATGAAAATTACTCTCAGAAGAATGGAACAACCTCTCTTTCGGGACATAATGGACAACTACGCAACCGCTGTGAGTGCTGCTTACAGCGCCAAGGAGATCACATTGACCATACATGTGTCAACAACCACCGTTGATTATTCTTTTGGTTGCAGCATTTTTTTGTTCAAAACGGTTCAGTGTTGTTTGTAATAAGGCATAACTGAAGGAAAGCAGGTCTTTTTTATTCAGTCTAATTCAAATATGGTATTAGCGATTTTCTTGAGAACAAGCAACTGACATGTATTTGGCATATCGTTAGACAATACTAAATTTGGCAAATTGTATTGCATTTTTTCACCACCATTCAGAGCTGTTGCTCTTGTTAAAGTCACCTTTTTTTTTTTCTAATACTAAAACTGAACAATTATAAATCAAGACGATCCACTTCCAACAACAACAATAATAAAAGACCTTTTACGTTAACTGACAAATATTGTAAGTGGTTGGCGAATCCTCAACAAGTGTCACGTGATTTCAAAACTTTTGGATAGTTATTACCGTCATCACCACCACAACAACCACTGTAGGGTTTGTGTTTAATTTCACTATGTAAATTGCATTCGGATTGTGTCTAACAAACAACTTGAAAAACATTTAAGAAGAATTGGGTTAACTACATCTAACTTTATTTGTTTATTATATTTTGTTGTAAAGTATGAGCTTTAAATGAAAGACACGACCAACCGTTTGGCATGAAGGGAATTTGGATGCGTCAGTCCAATCTAGAGCCATGTATCTGCTCACAACTTCACAAAGCCACAGAGCTTCTTCGTAAGCCATGGAAAACTTTCCACACAGCGTAGCAAGAGCAGCGAATAGCCCCGATAAAATAGAATACGCCTGCCCTTTCATGTTTACAAGCTGACAATTTATATTGGAATATGAGGCATAATAAAAATAATCAGTTGGTAAAAGATAACGCTGTTATATGCAATTGCTGGAAGCCGCCATTATAGTTTATGTACACTATCTCGAAAGGAACTACAGGATTCGTCAATATTCATAATTTTACAAATTTCACAGGTTTTTAGAAATTGAAAGGAAATAAAATAAAGTTTTAAATTTTTGTTAAAGTTTCAAGTTTTCTTTCAACCTTTCTTTTCTTCCTTATTTTATTTTTCTTGTCTGCGGGATTAGTTCAGTAAAATTTAACTTTTGATGGCTGTAACCTGGGTAAATTGGTAGCCCAGCTTAAGCTTAAAGGAAAACATGAATTTAATGAATGTAAATTTTATAAGATTCCATAAATTGCTTTTTGTCATAAATAAATAAGTTTTCAGAAGAAAAAAAGAACAAAACAAAACAAAAAATGTTGATTTGCAGCAGCTATAATGTATATTTAAATATAGTAAAAATAAGCATTTTTTTTTTTTTTAATAGTTATTTTCACTAATTATCCTGCAAATTCTTCATTTTCCTCTTTTATTAATAAGAACGGACTTTTAGTTCCTTTTCTGGTAAAAACAGTGATGATTTATTAACAGGCATAACATATTACAGAGGGGTCTAACGATGCCTCTGAGCTATAAAGGAAAAGAAAAAAAAAATAGTTTCTATTATTTTTTAATTTTTTTTTTTTCCTAGATACAAATTCTATAAACTGAACAGTCCTTTCTCCTTAGACTGTACTTCAAGAGCTCCCTTTCTTTTAAGGGGGGACCTGAATAAGTAGCTTATTATTTTTAGAGGTTTCCTAAGTACTGAAACATAATGACGTTTTCTAACATGAATAAGATTACATCATCGGAAAGTTGAATAGCTGTTTTAATAATATTAAAAAAATAATTTAATAAGTTTAATTATTAAAGAACAATATTAAATTTCAGTTTCACAGAGATAACAATACTCTGTGACTGTTGTAAATAATAATTTCGTTTTCCGAATTAGCTAAAATCTCCTTTTTCTTCTACCACCGGAAGTACTCTTCCGAAAAGAATCGACACATCATGGCGGACATTCATGTCAATATGCGTGCTTACTGCAAAATTATGCTTCATGTGGTAAAATATCCTCATTGCGCTGTAAATGGCGTGCTTTTAGCTGAAAAGCCGAAGAACAAAGATGGAAAAAACCTGTACATAGTGGATGCAATTCCTTTATTTCACATATGCTTAGGATTATCGCCTATGTTGGAAATCGCTTTGGCTCAGGTAAAGTCATGGAATCTTTACAATTTCATGATCGTTTTCCTCGTAAGAGTATTTGGGGTTTACTTTAGGTTTATTTGATTTATCGATAAGATAAGTAGTGCTTAACCTTAAGTAGATTAGCACTAATTAGGGGCGTGGGAAACATGGGTGGGTGATAATTGCTTCCACTAAGCAGGACATGAAAGTAATATTTTAAATCAAAATATTTATGGTCGGCATTTAATTATTTTAAATTAAATTTAAAAAATATCTTTTACTCTCGAAAAAAATAATGTATATAAAAATAGGAGGAATTTTTAAAACTTTGCAGAAAACACATTGCCTTATTCAGAAGCAAAAATTATTACATAAGTTGCGGTATTTCTTTCAGTAATGATCAGTTTTTTATTCAGAAGAAAATAATTATTACAATTTCCCCTGCTATTTAGTATTTTTCTTATTTGTAGGTCCTCTGTTCTAAATGCTAAAAATGCTGACGATCTATTTCGTTAGGTTTTTTGTGTAGAACCTTTATACATTTATCAGGGGTGTGGAGACCCAGTTTTCGTGGGGAGGGCTAATTGTTTGGATCAAAAACTCTATATTTTAATGAACCATTTTATAAGTGAATTATCTACCTTGTAAGAAAATTATGATTCTCATATTTATGCTTTTATACCAAATTACTTTGTTTTATATAATCCCATTCTCATCCCATCTTTTATCCCTCGATATAAAATGAGATTGTATAACGAGCGAACTAAATGATACCCATTATTTATATGCCATCAATTTGCTAATGGGTTTGATATATATTTAGCGATAGATTTTTAAAAATCCCAATCAAATAGGAAGTAAGTTGTAATTGTAATAAAGCGTTGTACCAGTTACAGATTCTTTTAAATGACTTTTAACAATCGACAGAGTTAGCGTATTCTTAAAAACATTATACTTGTTTCTCAGCCATTTTTATATCTATTTCAAGCTGCTCATTTTGTGTATATTATGGAGCATTTGATGTGAGTGGGATTAGGGTTTGAGGGCAGATCAGATAGTTCTGAGATTGTCCTTAGCAGTTTTATAGTAGGCCTCAATTGCAGATTAATTTGAGCTAACGTAAAAAAAAAAATGTTTAAAGTACGTCTTTTTTTATTTTTTTCTTCCCCCAGTGATTTGACTGCGTATGTATATGTATTAAAAGATATTCAATACGTGCATAAGATCAATTCAGGATCTCTCTGGTTTTGGGGTTGTTAAGTGAATGTTATTTTCAGGACGAGATTAACCTGTTTACAGGTATTAGTAATTGACTATATGTTTGCTGACAAATCAAATGATAGCATCCTGCAAATGGATGATGAATCTATGCATTTCATCTGACAGATCAAAGAAAATGATTAGCCGAGATTAAAACGAGATGAATGACAAGTTTGATGCAAACAATAGTCTCTGTCAGGATTTCAATAAATAGAGCACTATTATTATCTTTAATCAATAAAAAAGAAGCTACATAATGAAATTATCGCTGTTAATAGCCTGTATAGATATCTTTAACTATACTTCTAATTATACATGTAAAAAAATGTTTTTATGTTATTTGTTTGATACTTAAATAAATATATATATTTTGTCAACATCTTGAGTGCTTTTAGAATTAATAATGATCTGAGGCTTTTTTTTTTTTTTCCTGACAAAAATGAGAGACACCATTGGTCTTATTTTACTCTTTCACTGATTCTCATCTTTTGTTTGTCCTATTACTGTAAATTATAACAGCCAATGGATATTAACATAAGACATGTGACCGGATTTGACCCACGTTGGCAAATTTCACAGAATGAGCGAGAATCTTGATTTTGGGAGACATGGAAAAACTGGCAAATCCTTAACCACTTGCTTTTTAAAATTAATTTTCTACCTGTTTGATGTAGTTCTTATGACAAAAATTCAAAGATAATTTTGATCAAAATTATTATTTAAAGAAAAAAAAAAAAAAGTAACTTTCATGGGGAAAGTTATAACCTCATGTAATCATTTAAACTTTGATTTCACTTGAATTATTCCTTTAATTTTTTGTAGAATCTAAGAAGAAAAAAATAATTTTGCCAAATTCTGAGAATTCAAAAGAAAATAAGAAAATATTTTAAGTAATACCAAATTTTACCTGCTTAATAATTCAACAGTGGACCCGATAGCCATGTGGGTAAGGGCGCTTGGGTGCATGTTGGAGGTGACTGGTTCGATCCCCGCTTCAGCAAAGGTCGGTGATTTTTCAACGCTCCATTCTTCACCAAAAGGGTCCTAGGGTCTACCCAGCCCTCTG
Source organism: Thereuonema tuberculata (assembly GCA_023159025.1). Lineage (NCBI taxonomy): Eukaryota > Metazoa > Arthropoda > Chilopoda > Scutigeromorpha > Scutigeridae > Thereuonema > Thereuonema tuberculata. Next base: position 21,948,768 of record JAFIDM010000007.1, on the reverse strand, counting down.
TTGAATGGGTACCGGGTTTATTTCCCAGGAGTTAAAGAGGGTGGGTGGGCGTCGGGCTGATCACCCGACTTCAACTTAGTTAGGGTGACCAGACGTCCCGATTTTGGCGAGACAGTCCCGATTTTTAACAATTTGTCCCGCGGCATTTTAAAAAAGTCCCGATTTTTTTTTTTTGGTTATTGAATTCCTGTTTTTGTTTGATTGTCGAACTGGAGATTCCTTTTTTTTTTTGGTTGTTGAACCTGGAGATTCCGGTTTTTTTTTTCCTTTCCGGTCTCTTCCCCCCCCCTCCCCGGTCAATGGTGTCCCGCTTTGCCAATGTAAAAATAATCTGGTCACCCTAACTTAGTCCATTTAAAAAAAAATGAGCTCCATAATTTCTTGTGTAGAAATCTTTTGATCCCTCATCTAGACGTAATATTGATGCAACAAATAACCCTTTCCTTTACAATCATTGATTTACGCCCTTGTTGGGAGAGGAAATAATGATAATAAGATTTTTTTTTATTATTGCTCATTTCATAACCGTACAGCACAACAATTAATCACAAATGCAAATCCTTTTAAGAACTTCCTTAAATTTTATACTGTGCTAATTAAATGAATAACAGAAAAATTAAAAAACAAAATTATTGGCTTATTTTTATATAAATAAAAGTATATATATATATATATATATATATATGAAAAAAAGATCTGCACCTTGAATAAATAAAATGGCTTTCTAGTCTTATTATCAGAGGTAATTAGGAACGGCCGTTTCGTCCTGCATGGGACTCATCGACCCGATCCCTCCTCCCCAGAAAGGCTAGAACATAAGTGGAGGTCACCCCTGCACCCGACAGGTGACCCCCAAAACCAAAAAGCAGCAATAATAAATACAGTGCTATAGAGCACAATAAAAGCCTTTTTCCTAATAAATGATAGTATTAAAGGCTTTAAATTATAAAGAAACTAAATATCCAAAAAGTAAATTAATCCAAATAAAGAACGTTAAATTCTTTATAAAAGTATAAAAATTTGCTTTTTTTTTTATATTTCAGTCATTAATATTTATTATATTTTTGTTGTGTATACCGTTTGGGAGATTTGGGATATAAATTTAGATCTTATATATAATAGATGTAAAAAAGAACAGTGATCTCTTATAAAGTTATTTTTAATCATAAAAGCACAGGAAGTGTAATAGAAAATAGCGACTGGAAATTGCTTTTTTTATGACTAAATGTGATTTAACTGAATAATAAACAGTTTCCTGAAAATGGTCTCGTACTAGCATGCAAAAGGACAATAATAGCAATGTACAACCGTGAACTTATGTCTGTTCTCTTTGTGCTGTGAAAAAAAAAAAAAGTGAGAGATGTAAAATAAAACAGATGCCTTGAGTTTTTTTTTAGTTTTTTTTTTTAAATTCTTTCATTTTTAAAATTTGCTTATTTTACATATACAGTAGAGCTCCAATTATCAGGATTAATTGGGGATTGGCGCGATGAGAATAGGCAGAAATCAGATGATTGGGTCATAAGTGAAAAATCACTCTAGCAACATGTTATTGTGGAACTGCATGAATGAACAGAACCAAAGTTGCAAATATTGAAACAACAAAAAGTATTTTTTAAAGTACAGTACTGTACATACAATGAAACATTAAAAGGAACTCTTCCTATTGCAGTACAGAACAGATCATTACTTACGTAACAAAATGTTTATTTAAACACATCCAACAAAATTAATTGCTTTGAAGCCGATACTCTTTTGCATGCAGTCAGGTTTCGCAGATGCTTGACGGCAAGAAGATGTGAAGGGTTGCATTCACTGTCAATGAATAAATAATTTCTAAATTTCCCGAAAAACGATCTGGATATTTGGCGTTAGAATAATTGGAGTTCTATTATACCTCGTAGCTAAAAAAAAAATGATTGCCATCAGCTTTTTTTAAAAACAAATCATCAGCAGCCAATGTCATCAAAAGTAATTATAACTTAAAAAAATTTTAGTGGAGTTTTATCTGTAACAAAAAATATAAAAATGGTATTCTACTTAATCAAAAAAATATAATAAAACTTAATTGCTACTATAGATTCCTTGCAGCTTTGACCTACAGTGTTGTTTTATATTCTTTTTAGTAAGCATGTTACAACTTTTGGAGATGAATTTAAGTAATGGAGGTTTTATATCAATAAAAAATATTTAAAGCCTTTGTAGAGTTTTTTGCTTTATTTGATTGCAGATGTTTCCTTTTTAATTTATCTTGTCTCTCAATTTAGTATAAAGTTCATAATATGGATTTTAATTAAAATTGTAGAGAATAATTCAATTATTAACTTTTTGGGATTGTATTGTTTATTTAAATTAATATCATTGAATTGGTAAAATATTTCTCTATCTTTATTTTTCTCCTCAGGTTGAACAATATTGCAAGTCGAAAGGCTTAATCATTGCTGGATATTATCAAGCAAATGAACACTACAAAGACTCAGTGTAAGAAAACATTATAATACTTTATTAATTTTGAATAAGAAGGGATGTCAAAGATTAATGAGTACATTAAAGTTACAGTTTCTAGAACAAATTTTTTCTTTACTTACGAAAATGAAGCTAAACGACTAAGATTACGTACACTTATTTATGTATTCATGTTGTGTTTTTGTGATTAGTCGCTATTTGTCTTTGCATATTAACTTGGCATGGTACGACCATCACTGGTATTGCAATATTAAAAACCCAACTGAATTGTAAATTCTGATAAATATGATTATCTTATTTTTGGCCCTTGTGATGGACTGGGGTTTGTGCCTACTGGTGTATTCAAATACAACAAATATGATTATAGTATTTTACTGCTATAAACTTGGACTGATTTTTGAAAACGATTATGCTCTACTAACAATGCCATTTTTCTGCACTCTCAGCTAGATATATTTTTAGCAATAAACATTCCTTCAATAAGCTATAGCCCAACCATGATAACGTGACGATTCGACGACAGCCCTAGCCTCTCTCAGAGGTTCCGAAGAATATTACGTTACAGCTAAGAAACAAAACAAAAACAAAAATTTAGTTTGAATTTTACTCCTCCATTTTCCAATTCCTTTCGAAAATAATCTTCAACCTGTAAAATAATTTTTCGAGCACTGCTCTGTAAATTACTCTGGGGTGACATTTTGAGGGAAATTAATAGAGACCTCTGCATTGAGGCACGCTTGTTTGTGATTGGCTGAAAAACAGATATGTCATAATCACGTGGGGTTCCTTCCGATCGTCACATTACTGTGATTGGACTATAATTGACCATATTTCAAATCTTGGAAATCTTTCAAGTTATTCAGTGGCTAAAAAAGAAAGAATGTTGTGAATTTGTAATCATTATTTTTTTGTTTAATTTCAGCCCTGATTTTTTTGCATGTAGGATAGCTGATAAAATATATGACAACTGTAATGATGCCTGCCTACTGATGGTCAGTATTTTGTTTTATTATTCTTTATTATCCAATGTATAAAGTTAATAATTTCATAATGAATGTATTAACGTACAACTGTAATAAATAGGAAGCGAACGTTTGCACAAAACATTATAAAAAGAGTAAAGAGAAGATAAAAATAAAACAAGTTACAAGTTTCAAAAACCTGTATCAGTTGTCATTATCAGACTACAAAAATCAAATATAGAAAATATAAATTTTTAAAAAAATTAAAGATAAGTGTGTCTGACGAATGCCCTGTCCCTGAATCCCAATTGGCTGAGCGTGGCCAAGGGCGTGTCCTCGCCAACAACATTTTTTTAAAATTTATATTTTCTATATTTTTTTTAATAGTCTGATAATGAAAACCGATAAAGGTTTTCGAATCTTGTAACTTTTTTATTTTTATTTTCTCTTTAATCTTTTTATAATGTTTTGTGTGAATGATTGCTTCATATTTAATAATTTCATTTTAAAAATTGAAATATTAGATGTTCCATTCCATATTTATACGTAAGAGTGATATATGATTGGCCTTCACGAGATCCTTTGAACATACTTGCATTCAGAATCATTTGTGGACTGAATTGCCAATCTAATGTTATGATAGATCAAAGAAAGAAAACTTAAAAACAAAAATTGGAAAAAAAAAAAAATATTTTTGGGAAGTACAATGGTGTAATTATATTGGAAGTGTGTGTTTGCGTTTGACTTTCATACACTACATTTTACCAGTAATTATGTAACAAGAAAAAAAAATGCCTATGCTGAAATGTTGGTTTTCCGCAACTGCAAAATGTCTTTTCTTGTGCTACTTGAGAAAGATCTGCCAGAATCCCTGCAGTTTATGAATGGTAGCCATTCTGAATTAACTTCAATTTTGATGCTTCTAACGTTGGTTCCGACCTAATGTCCTTATATAACAGTTTTTATGACAGAATTTTATAGAAATGAAGATGAATGTAAATTCAGTGGATGTGAAACGAGTTTAAATGCACTTATTCACAGATTCAATATAAAAATGTGTAAAATCTTTCATTTGGCCTCAGTGAGGAGACCTTGTTGTTTTACTGGTGACTGCTCCTGGCTGATGATCGCCAAAGAGCGTGAAACAGCTGTTCCAGGACGTCACTTGGTAAACAATTTGGTCTCGCCAACTGTTGTTTATCTTTCATTTAGTTTTACTCAAAACAATTGGACAGCTCTCTTCTGTATTTTAGGATCCTCATTTAATCTGTGGTTGTTAACTATAGTATAGAACAAGGCAGGACACTTTAGTAACATTAAAGTATCATTCGGGAGCAATAGTGACAGAGGACAGTGTAGTCAGTGCTGAGATTCAAGCACGCTTTGCAGCAGGAAACAGATGCCTCTATGCTTTTAACAGGCTGCTGAAGTCATCTGGTCTTGCCAGAAGGCTTAAGCTCACTGTGTACCGCATCATAATACGACCAGTTGTTCTGTATGGATGCGAAGCTTGGACCATTACGGAAAATGACAAGACCAAGCTCCGAGTGTGGGAAAGAAAGGTACTTCGGAAGATCTTTGGGGCCATCTGCGAAGAAGGCGAGTGGCGCATGCGAACTAACCAGGAAGGTGTACCAGCTCTATGATGCGGTACAGACCTGGTTGCAGAAGCTAAGAAGAGACGGCTGCGGTACTTGGGGCACGTTGTGAGATTGGAGGAGGGGAGGGTTCCAAGGAAGATCAACACCCTGAAGGTAGGAGGAAACCAGGGCAACCTAGGAAGAGATGGAATGATGATGTTAGAGAGGATGGGCATGTAAATCCCCAAGAAGTCAGTTGGATTAAGATCTGGTAATCCTGGAGGCCATGGAACAGGACCTCAATTACCAAATGTTTCCATCAGGCATCGTCGTGCCATGAGACTGGAGTGCGCAGGTGCTCTGTCATGCTGCAATCACATTTTGATGCCTACAGTGAGCACTACATCTCCCAACAGTCCTTGGCAGGGTGTTTGGCAGGAAGTCCCAGTACAGATTTCCGTTGCATGATTTGGCACAATGTGTGAACCAATGAGCATGTCCTTTATGATGCCACCCCACACATTGCCACTAAATCGCACCTGATGAGAGTGGATTGCAATGAAATGTAGATTTTCCTCTGCCCAAATGTGCTGGTTGTGTTAAAAACCATCATCCGTGTGAACATTGCTTCATAAGCAAACTTGGGTATCACCACAATGTTGTAAAAACCACTCGCAAAACTGGCATCTTCATGGATAATCCTCCGAGTTAAGACCCTGAACACATTCTAGGTGAAAGGGGTACAGCTGTTGTTCATGAAGAATCCACCACACCTAGCTATGACTTATATGAACACAATGTGCAATTGCATGTGTGCAGATGGAAGGTTCATCTGCCACTGCCTCAAGAATGTCTTCCTCTACATCAGATGTCATAGAATGAGATTCGACTGTTCAGATATGTTCGGATGCAATGAACCTATGTCAAAAAGTTGGTGGTCGAGTCGTTGGAACATGGTGTGAGCGGGATGTCTGCTTTGGGGAACCACTCCGTGTACAAACTATTTGCCCATGTTGATTTGCAGCACCATACATTAAATGCATGTCCAAGAGTTCCATAATAATCCACTATCTGTTCGAATGTTGACACTGGTGACTGTACTAGTCCCATGACTGCACTTGGCCAACAGTCACAACACTAAAGCGCCATATCGGTGCAAGACTGGACGCACATTAATAAAAACTGTTTATTTTCATACCCTCTGTCTACCATATTCTTCTGTAACATAAGTTCAGAAATACCTGGTATATGTACTAGTAGAACCCATAGAAACTCTGCTGTTGGAATATTACCACATTTTCTCCTGTATCTCATTTGGTTCCCGATGAAAAGGTCTTACAGACTCTATCTGTTATATAATACATGCATAGATTACTGTTAATGCTACTAAAGTGTTGTTGGATGAAATTATTAATGATGAAGCAAAGTGATATTTATTTATTAAGAAATCCAACAAATTCATTTGATTGATGATAATGAAAACTGTGTTTATGATCATCATGTTTTTCTATTGTTAAAAGCATGTGCAGTGTGACTCAGTATACATATGATATTTGTGCTGTTGTTGTGCTGTTAAGTTTTATATTATGTCAAAAGAAAGAGTAAAAAGTTGGGCCATATTATATCTTCCAATACAGTGTTTTTACTTCATGTAATACATCGAAGGAAAAATAATATAGCAACAGATGTATTATTTGTTTTGTGTTAGTGTTACAGAGATGAATAATATGTATGCCGATATGGAATATCGAATGGAGATATTTTTGTGATGCCTACAAGGAAAAGTATAAATTATATATTTCTGTTATTTGTCAGTGTGACTGAAATATAGACGAAGACTGCACAGTAAGTACAAACTGAACTTTACATCAAAGACAATTCCATACTCAACGATTTTTTTGTTGTAATATACATTTTGGATCATAGCCAAAGCATCATTGAATATTTTTACTTTTTCTTCAAAATGATAGTCTCATAAATCATTTTCCTAATCTTAGAACTTGTTGAATCCTATTTTTTCCAACAAGTGTGATTGCCTTGCTTTATACTAAGCTTTCTTCTATAGTTAACAATCAGTTTGCATTTGTTTTTAAACAATCACAGTCTTAAATAATAACTTAGATAATTAAAACACAAATTTATTTTTTAATTAAACACAACTTCAAATTCTGTCAATTATAGAGTAGGAGTTGTAGCATTACAGATCCCTGATATTTTTGGGGAGAAAAAAACAAAAAAAAAAAAAACTGCCCACTAAATGTATGGTAGAAAGAAACTCGCAAACCCCCCTACCCATGCATACAAATAGTTTCTCTATTACAAAACCAAATTGTTCATAGTCTGTCTAGTAGATCTAACAGAATACCAGGTACCTAAATCAGTAAAATGAAACATTTTACACAGTAGTCTAAAACTATCTAATATTATCATTGCTATGAGCATAAATTATTACATTATTTAAACATTTACCTAATTACTTTTATGTTTTACCAACATATTTTCAAATGACCTCATTCGATTGAAAAAAAAGTCTTATTCTGAAAGACCATATTTCTTAATTTGTTCTTATGATTTAATGATATCCAATAACAGAAACTTTCAAACTATTGATTTTTTTTTTTTTTTTTTTAATTCTAGATCAGTAATAGGAAACTGTCTTTGGATTGCACGGACGCTGCTTTTCAAATTTATAATTCCAATGATGGCAAATGGAAGCAAAAAGAAAAAATCAAGTACGTATACACAAAGAAATTTGGAATTAAAAGGCCAACACACAAGAGACCAATTTAAAAGATATATTAAAAATTATAACGTTTTGCTCTGCCACGCAGAGTCTTAACAATTAACTAACTACAATAAGAGATGGAAGTTTAATAATAATTATGAAGAGCAATTCTTCATAATCATTGATAGGAAAGTGGGTCCATCGCTCATAGGGGGGGTGGGGGTGGAATTGTCCATTCATCAGAAAGGTTGGATTGGAAACACCTCGTCAACTTCAAGCACATCAAGAAGTCCTGATTACAAATTACAAATTTTGCACTAAATAATGGCTGGATTCCTTGGTGTCATTGAGGACTTCTCGATGTGCTTGAAGTTGACGAGGATTTTCCAATCCTACCTTTCTGTTGAATGGACAATTCCGATTGAGCAATGGATCCGCTTTCCTGTCACATGATTATGAAGAGTTCCTCTTACTTTGATTATTGAACTTCCAATTACTTCCAATAATTAGATACTTGTTGAGGCCCTGCAGTGCCAAGTGAAGCATTGTAATTTTAGCATTTTAATATATTTTTTAAAATAGTCTCTTGTGTGTTGGCCTTTAATTCCAAATGTAATTGAATTCACACAAGTTCAGTTATCTTATTATGTATATACAAAGAGGTTTTAATAAAAAGATAAAGAAAATTAATTCAGTTTTTATTATTTCAACTTTTTAATAAAATATAACACATTTAAAATTTAAAAGTTTAAAAAATATATATACGAGGGTGAGCTGAAAAGTTTCCGACCTCAACATGAAGATGGCAGCACTCGTCAACAAAAGTGGGGGAGTGTGTTTGCGCATGCGTTAAAAGGTACTCGTTGAAATTGCAGCCATTTTGGATGCACAGTTGTTGTTTGACAATAGTTTGAGTGAGTGTTTTTGTGAAAATCGAAAAAATCGAGTATCAAACTGTCATTAAATATTTATTTTTGAAAGGCAATATGCCTACGCAAATCAAAGACGAGTTAGACGTTGTGTATGGGGACTCTGCACCATCATTTACCACCGTGAATTTAAACGTGATGATGAAAGTTCGGGACGTCCAAAAACTGCAACCACTGACGATAACATCGCTCGAGTTCACCAAATGGTGCTAGAAAACCGTCGAATTAAGGTTAGAGAGATGGGAGAGGCTATGAATACCTCCAAAGAACGTGTTTGGCACATACTGCATCAAGATTTAGGCATGCAAAAGCTGTCCGTACATTGGGTGCCGCGTTTGCTCACTTTGGACCCAGAAACGTGTTCGCATGAACATTTCCAATGCTCTGTTGGCGCAGTTTAGAGGAAATAAATCAGAGTTTTGGCGCCGGATAATTACTGTAAATGAAACTTGGATACACCATTACACTCCAGAATTAAAAATACAGTCAAAACAGTGGACTGCCAAGGGGGAATCCAAAAAAAAGGCCAAGGCTGTTCCATTGTCTGGGAAAGTGATGGCGACTTTTTTCTGGGAAAGTCACGGAGTTGTCTTAATCGATTATCTTCAAAAGGGACAACCATTACAGGAGCATACTACACATCATTACTTGACAAGCTGAAGGCAGAAATTTCGGAAAAACGGCCACGTTTGCAGAAAAAAAAATCTTGTTCCACCAAGACAATGCGCCGTCTCACATCTCAGCGGTTGCCGTGGCGAAAATCCACGAATTATGGTTTGAACTGCTTGACCACCCTCCTTACTCACCAGATCGAGCCCCAAGCGACTTTTTTTTTGTTCCCTAAGCTAAAACTTGTGCTCAGAGGACAGAGATTTTCATCGAATGAGGAGGCCATCACCTTCGTAAACGACTATTTTTGCAGAGAAAGACGCCAAGTACTATTTGGATGGGTTGAAGAGATGGGAGCATCACTGGGAGAAACGTATAGACTTACAGGGAGACTGTGTCGAGAAATAAAACTAAATTTGCAGAAAAAATGTCTTGTATCGTTGTTAGGTCGGAAACTTTTCAGACCACCCTCGTACAAATATAAAAATGGTAACATGTTTCAGTTATTACTTTAAACTTTTTAATAATAATTCTTCACACACGTTATTATTGCAAGTTTTATATTTTATGTCTAGATTAGTGAATTTAAATGCAGTAAAAAGAAAAAAGTTATTCATTGTCATCTTTTAATTATGATGATTATACTTTTAATTAATTTCACTAAAATAAAAAATATTGATTTTTAAAATGTTGAAGTTGTTATGTAATTGTGATTTTTACCTCTTATTCATTTTATGCACAGTTAAACAATTTTAGTATTGAAATTTATCATAGTTGGATTGTCCTTACATTCTAATGTTTGTTTGCTAATTTCTCTTCCCCGTCTAGTGTTCATCTCGAGCAAGACGGCAAAACTCTAGCGGCTGCTTCCTCTCTGCTTCACGCCAAAGAACATCGAAACCTAATTGACTTTGATAACCACTTGGACGATGTTTTGCTCAGCTGGAAAAACACACACATTAATGACATTATAAGTAGGCTTTTATAACAGCATGAGAACTTTAGGTTACTTTTTGTATAGTTTTTAAAGTATTCTTCTGATTGTGCAAAAGGCAATATGATCTTCCAAACTCTTATATATTTGTCAGTTAGAAATAAAAAAAAAAAAAATAGAATGTTAGTTAAGATTTACCTTAGAGGGATATTTCCAGGTATATTTAAGCTTTTCATTAAGTATTTATAACATACCTGTTGTTCTCGTATATTTTTACCTCAAAGAAAAACACCCAGGTCTTACTATTGTTGTTCTACAGTTTTCAGCCATATATTTATAAATGCATTTGCTCATTTTATGAAGTGGTCGTCGTGCCTTTAGATAATTGCTTCATTGAAAGTAAAACGATTTAGCTTATCTTCAAAAAATAAGCGGTATTTATAGAGCATTTGTAATGCTTATTCAGAAGCCTTTCAGTGCTGCTCTATTTATAGATATTATTACAATAAAACTGAATATTGAATAAAATGGAAATAGAAGGTGAAGAACCAGCAGTTGAACACACGCATATGATGTTTTTTGTTCACAGTGTTATTATATAAAAAAAAGTAGTTATTCAACACGGACAGCTTGGATTTTTTTTTTTTTAATACCGTAAACGTTGAATTTACTAAAATTTGGAAATAATATGTAATCTTGAAAGGTTCTACTTCAACGTAGATTTAATCAAAAGGTAGTGAAGTTACTAAATTCTAAAATAGACAAAAATCAATCATTAATATTTACGTTAAAAAGTAAGTAGTGTAAAAAAAAAAAAAAAGAGAGAGATTAAAATTTTAACAAAAAACAGATCGTTCCTCTTGTAAACGGCTGCTTGTATCAATCAAAATGCACACGGTAACTGAATGGTAAATTGCTTTTGAAATAGTCGTAAGTGTAAAAACAAAACCCTATCTCCATCTAAAATCTCTTACGGTGATCAACGTTGGATCCTTTCTCTTCTTTTTCTTTATTTTTTAAAGAAATATTTAGTTTTGGGAGAGAAGTTAAGCAAAAATGACTCGGTAAATATTCCTAAAAATCTTCAGCAGCTTTGACTTTAATGTAAACGAGAGAGTAATGTTCATTCAGTGTTTGGACCAAATTGTAGAAATATTAGTTATTTTTTAAAGTTTAATCTGTGAAATCCTTGAAAACGCCCCCACAGTGAACGGTGTAGTGGAATCCTAGGGAAAATAAAGCAGATCTTAAATGAATTAGAGCGAAGGGTCTAATGGAGGTTGAAACCTTCTTTTTTTTTCTTCTTTCTAAAAAGTTATTTGATTCGAACTGCTTTAGAACATTACTCAAGACCATTCCCTTTTGCTTTTATGTTTTTTTTAATAATTTAAATGGACATTATTGAAGTGGAATAAGCAAATATAAATTTAGAATAGTTTATTATTATTATTTGTAATTGTATAATATGGTATGCAGTTATTTATTTCTTTGTACGCATACCTAGAAACGACCACAGTTGGTTGGTTGTTAGGTTGTTTTTTTAGTTGAAATCATAAATAGCTTCTTACATAATCCAGATTGAGATCATATTGCCTTGAAGAATTTGAGAGCTGTTTTAGTCTCAGTGCACGGCTGACGGCTAAAAGCAGGTATTTTGTTTTGTTACTTTTGCACCACATGATTTTTATGAACTAATCAATATTTTCTAAAACAAAGACAAAGTATTCTCCAATTATAATCTTCTGCATTTTGTTAAATTTTTCCTTTGGGATTGTGGAAATTATAGAATAATTATTTATATATATCTATATCTATATATATTGTAACTGTGTGTATGTGTTTGTATATGTGTGCGTTTGATGGGTTTTATGTGTGTTTGAATGATATGAAGTGTTATTTTTGTTTGTTTTTCGTGTTTAATTTGTTTAAAAGTTGCCCGAACGAAACACTATTGATTTTTTTTTTGATGTCAGACTTTTTAATAATTAATTATCATTCACCAACGTAGTTTGAAAGCAGTGAAGTTATATTGGTTTGCTTGTATAGATGTTAGTCTGTGATAGGATTAATGGCACAACAGTTAAAACTTCTGTGCAAAAAAAAAAAAACAACATAAAACAAAACTGTATATAATTTTGGTTTTAGAACGAAATATCCAAAGCTTACACAAAAGAAATAATTAAATATTTGTTTGTTTTTTTAATCATCTACAGAGAAACCTTTACATAAGGATTGTAATAATAGTTGAAATAGTTTAAAGTCGTAATAGTTTGAAAGTAAATTCAAATAAGCTTTATAAACAATTTTAAGATTTAACATGAATATTTCTGTTTAATTTTCATTTATAATAACCAAGGTTAGTGCTGTTATTTCTAAGTATCTTTGTATTTTCCTGCAATTATTTAATAACAGAAACTTCGTGATATAGATTTGATACAGAAGGTTATGCACGATTTGTAATTTGTAACATCAAAGTTATTGAACATAGTATTAGACAGTTTGAACTCACAAAAAAAAAAGGTTACTTATTGCATGTCCGGATTTTTTTTTTAAATTACTAAATTTCCAAATTGGGGTTAAGACGCTTTGATGTTATTGCATGGACCTTCAAAAGTTCTTGTATCAGGTAAAATGTAGTATTTTTTTCTCCCTAGTATAAGTTGTAGAGTTTATATATACCTCTATCAAATACTGAATTAGGAATCTTTCCAGGCATTTAAAGCAATCAATCATTGTTTGAACCAACTGCCTTTAGCCTCAGTTAAGAGTTTTTCTTCTTCACCCAAAAGGCTATAATTAAGTTTAAAGTAGAAACACCATTAAGAACCGGATCAAAAAGAATACACGAATGCATTGCTTGCTCTTTGCATAAATTATTTCACAATTAGTCCTAGAATCTCATCGTGCTTTAGTTTGAAGACGGTCTTTTCATAAGTTGTTGTCTTTCCATTTGGTTTGAATGTTTTAACATTTAATTTAAAAATGCTAAAACATGCAAACTGAAAAACGGCCTTTAAGAACCTAGTTTCATGTTTCCAAGGATAAATTTAAGAGGGGGAAAAAAAAACTGTTAGTTAAAACTTTAATTTCATTGGATCATCATCTGAACTAATAAAAATGATTTCATTTTGTGTTATTATTACCTTTGAAAATCATAATAATTACCAAAAACGGAATTAAATACATTGTTTTCTAACGTCACAGCTAATCATACAGTTCACGTTCTCTTTTTATTTAAACCATCTTTGAAGATTGTTGTTTTTACTCCCTGCTGTTTGTAAGTAGGCGATGTTTAAAGTTGGTAAACTATTTTTATTAAGTTATTTGATTGTAACTATTATCTGTTATCACCTCACTGAAGTTGCTGTTAACTTGTTTCAATTTATGTCTCCAATTTTCACCAAATAAATGGAATCAACAGTTGTATCTTTAGCATTTATGTAAAGAACTCACATGGCAGCATTTTTATTTTTCTCTAAAAATCATTCTTTTTTCTTAAGGTATGTAAGGTTTTACATAAAGTACACCATAAACAAAGAAATTATCTTATTATTATAAATATCTTAAAACGTAATGCACTAAAGATTATTATATATTTTTATTTAAGCCGGTAATTATATATTAAGTCGTAGAGGGAATTGCATCGAAGTCTTTAGGAATTGTGCCATCATGAAAATTAATTTTTTCAAATGAAATTCATAATGATTGTAGTTTACTTGACAACATTGGAAGTTGCTATCATCAAATTTCCAAATTTAATGCAAGATTATAATAAGAGTGTGTAGTCTATAAAGAAAATTAAATGTACATTGTGGGGAAAAAAAAAGTACCAAGATAGTGTCGCCTTTGCAGTTTTAATTTTAACTTGACTATACTCAATAATACATAGCTTTTAAGTAATTTTGAATGGCACCAAATCCTGCGGAATATTTCTTCTAATATTAAAGATTATCAAAAATATTCCTGCTACCATACACACTACAGAACCTTTCAGAATATGTGCAATTCACTAATTTTTTTACTATTTAAGACACAAAATAGGGCAATTCACTTAAATTAATTTCAAAAATACTTTGTAAATTTGAATACAACAGATATCCTTTCTGATATTACAGCTTACAGAGTAAAAAAGATGCACAAAGCATCTCCGTCAAGTCTGCTGAAGATTTTGGTATCCAGTCATATTCTATTTAAAACTAAAAGCTTGCATGTAATTTATAGATAAACAATATGACAAATATATATAATTTAAAGAAAATACGTAAATATTAAGAATGGTTAAGTCTTCAAATTCTTGTCTCCCATACACTTTAAGATCCTCAATCGCTCATCATAATGTTTGTTACAAATTATTTCATTTTGATGTTAAAAAAAAATGTATTCCTACTGTTGTATTTTGCCAGATCAAATATCACATTTTGTACATACTGTTATAAATGTTGTATTTTTCACTTTTCAGATTGTGATATATTATAACTCCATACGGTTTTTTTTTTTTAATAATTACTATTTCAAAGCTTCACTTTCCTATGTTCTTTCTGCATTTGTTTGTTTAGCATCAAAAGCAGAAGAGAAATGTGAGGTTCCCTAAGAGAGAAGTGTCCGATGGATCAAACTGCTGCCGTAGTCCAGCAAAGAAGCCTTGATTAATAGACGATTCAATTTCTAAAAATGAAAGATATCTATTTTATAAAATATAAGTTAATGGAAAATATAAAATAAAATAATTTTTGCCATTCAGAATTAAAATTAAAGAAAAAAAAATACGCAAACAAATAATCGTGCCAACATGAATTAACCATGTAATTATGCTTCCGATCTAGCAACTTACAATTCCCATATTTTTCTTCTCCCTTCGGAAATCTCAGTACTTTTGACTCTTATAACAGGAAATTTGTGGAATATTAGTTACAAAATTACAAGTTTTTTTTTATTTATTTTTTTCTGTCTGATTGATTATGTATATTGTTTGAAAAATTGTCATTTCAAATTGTGATATTGTTTGGTGTGAGGTAACCAATGAGACACTAGAAAGAAACCAATGAAATACAGAAGGGTTATTGTAGTTTCATTACAGTAAATTATTAGTGGTAAAGTTTGTGCCCATTTTTTTTTTTTAATTTTTAGAAATCATCTTTTCTTGATTATGCTTTAAATAAATTGTAAACAGGATAGAAAAAGAAAATGCAAAAAAAGCTTAGTCTCAAATTATTGTTTTGCTAGATGCTCTTTATTTATTCCCAAATAAAGTATTCTGGTGTTTGTTTTGTTTGTCTAAAACAGTTTTCTTTTGAGTGATGTCCAGTGTTTTGTGCAGGCTATAACAGTCCTTGTAGCCGTTGACATCAAAAGGTGTTATAATCCATTTTTACTTATTGTACATGCAGGGCCGGATCTAGGTACCGCCAGTCCCCGCATTGTGTGTGTGTGTGTGGGTGGGGGGTGGTGCCGTGGCCTGGGTGCTGCTCGAAATAGCTCGTTAAGGCCCGTGAAGGATTTTTGCTGGGGGGAGGGGGCAACAATTTTTAGATCCGGCCCTGTGTACATGATTATGTTTTGATTTTACAATTAACATAACATGTTGCTGTTTAAATGGTGTGTTTCAAATGTTGTGCTCTAATTTAATGCTGATGTTAACCATGTAAAATTGAGTTGCACTGTTGGTTTTTGCATGCATTCACTTTGGATTTGATAGAAGTAATAACTTTTGTTGTAAATTCTGCATTGAAGACACTTGCTCACTTTTTTATTGATATCTCCTCCGTTGTGTAAGAGGAACCTCCACAATCCTCACCTTGTTCTTGTTTTCGATAAATTGCGAACTCGATGGTTCAGGTAATATTATCATAACACAGATCAAAAGAAAGTAAGAGAGGAAATTAACAGAAACAGGTAGCACATATTGGCAAGAATAAAATGAATACGTATCAGGAAAGGGTTGGCACAAGCAGACAGGATGATAAGTAAAGATTATTGTATTAATGACCTACTGAGAATATTGTCCCTTTTCTAATGTCTGTGGAAACTTTATTTTGCATAATCAAATAATATAATGAATAAGTTTATTTTAAACAACGAGGTTATATATTTTTGACTGTTTTTTTGTCTATCGAGTTTTAACAAGACTTACCTTTAAACAAAGTTTAGATTTATTATTTATCCTATGTTTGTAACAGTCCTTCCTGATGACTATGTATATATTTGTCCACTAAAAATGCATTTTTGTCTATTTTTCAATATGTAGAAAAAGTTCGCGACAATTTATCAATTCACAGAAAATTTAATGAAAATAAGTACATTACGATCTATCAGAAAGTTTCATCATCGTTTGAATTCCGTGTCTGCTGCTCATTAGTAGTTTTTTTTTAATTGGTACCTTCTGATTAAGTATCTCTGAAATTGTTATGTAAATCCAAAAAGTGAATGTGTGCTTATTTTACTTTTGATGTGTAGGAAACTAAAAGAAATGGTTAAAAAAAAATATTAGATCAAAAATGCATGTATTTGTTTTGTTTGTTTGCTTGCTTTTAACTCTTGTATCATTGCTTTGCTTTGACGAATTATTTTTATTTTTTCAGTTAATGTCTTTTGGAAGGGTGATTCATTAATCTGACGTTTCTTTACACACATTTTGTTACCAAATGCTTTTTCATTTTGTAACGCTATCAAGAATTGCAGAGAAGTTTATTTCAGAATAAATTTTGTCTTTATTTATTCTTTCCACTGAATTTTCAAGGCAATAATCTTTACTGCTTGTTACTAAAGCCCTGTTTTTGTTTGTTGGGTGTAAAGGATTTCCCCCAAGAAGACTGTTGTTTATGCTGATTGTATATATTGTTACACTTTTTTGCTAAAATTCATTATTCACAGTGTTCATTTTTCTTGTACAATCATAATCAGTATAACATTAAAAGAGATTTGCATTGAAAATTTCATCTGCAACTGTTACAACTGTTACTTATTTTTTTTTTCTCTCTTTTCTGTCGGTATTATAATAAAGTTAAGTTAAAGTGTCCCACTACAGGCCGTTGTGGTCTTGGGAGTTAAGGCTGCCGGCGTTCTGTGATCAGTGGGACAAAGTTGAGATCGAGTGGTCAGCTGATGCCTGCCTTTAACCCCCAGGACCCATTCTACAGAGGGCTGGGTAGACCCTAGGACCCGTTTGAAGGAGAATGGAGCTTGGAAAAATCCCCGCCCTCCGCCCGAGGCCAGGGATCGAACCTGCAGCAAAGTGTCCTTAAATCCATTACTGACTGAAAATGTTGCAGAAATACATGACATCATGTCCTATAATTGTACAGTGGCACCTCTCATACCCCGACCTCGGATCAACCGACTCCCCGCGTCATCCGACCATGTCTAGACAAGCGGCGCGCCAGCGTTATCTGTTTGTTTGCTGTCACAACAGTCCTTTCTTTGTTTCCTGCCTGAGTCATGCTCGTTTTATCGATTAGTTGATGGAAGTCTGCTGACCTGTTCAGTGTACAGTGATTTAAACATATTTTCATTCTTTACTTATAACTTAAACACATTTTTATTCTTTATGTATTTGGCTTTTGTAACGTACACTGTATAGTCCTTAAGTTACAGAGTATTTTTTAATTAAATACATCGTTTGTCTACCTGTAAATGGCTTAATTCATTCTCCCCTGATTATCCGACCATCCTCAGATCCTGTAGGTGACGGATAATCGAGGTGCTACTGTATTTTCCTTCCTATATTGGGAATTGTCATCAGATCTGATTCCTGATGTGGGATATGAAAGAAGGTCATCTCCACTTACCTACATAACTTGGGTCAATTGCCAGGAATTCTTAGCTTGAGATTTAGGGAATCGTGTTTAGCCGATTCGTTTTCAAGTTACCAAAGTTCATCTCCAATTAATATAAGTGTGAAATAAAAAACGAAAACATCAACAATTTTAATTAACTTTATTTAGCAACGTTAGTAAATTCCATTATTTCTTCTAATGCTCAACATGCAAACTTGTTAACAATTTGTTTCCCAACTCAGAACCTGCATAAATCAAAATGTTAAGCACAGCAGTACCGTGGGAGGGAAAAAAAAAAAAATAAATGAGCAAAATTTTAATAGTTTAAGTAATGATTTCTTTTCTAATCTCTAGATCCCACAAAAAGTTAATTTGGTAAAAAAATACAACTTTTTTTTTTCTTACCAAACTAACGTTTTAGCAAAACTCAAAAATAAACAGTACTGGTTGAATGTTCCAAAGTTCATATCAAATGAGAGCAATTGCTATTTATGAGGTTAATGCTTTGTGAATTCTGTCAATCCAGCCGTATCCCATCTTCGTGTGAATTATATTCCTTTACAAGACCTTTATAAATCAATACCACAAAGTTCTATAAGGAAATGGACAAAATGGAGTGTAAGAAAAGCGTTAGAGTTTTTACATTTCACAGTTGAATAAGCAAACGTAATGAGTGATAAATAAAAAATGACCATGGTTGGTTATACATCGTATGATCAATGGGAATTGTAGTTACAAGTAAGAAATGAATGATGTTTACCTTTTTTTGAGGTTAATTAGTAATGGTGCTTGTTCTGGTGAGGATTCTCTTCACAGTTCGTTTCCGCGAAAATTGAACGCAACTGTGAGTAGAATCCTCATCACAAAACATTGATTTAATTGCCCTGTAAACAAGAATTCATGTAAGAATAGGATAAACTTGAGAAATATAAAATCAAGCAGTGTTGTTCTACAATTTTAAGATCTTATTAAAACTTTGTCAAATGATTATGAAATTACACAGACAAATGAAAACAAAAAGCTTTTAAAATCAACAATCATCAACAGTTCACACATAGTGCCTACAGAGCCCAGTTTGTTCTATTGACACCCTTTATGTCTGGAATAAAGTTCAGTATTTTGTACTTCAACAAATCCATACAATTTTGGCCAATTCAAAGGGGAAATTTGATACTTACTGCACGCATGCTATTGTTGCAATGCATCGTAGCAGTGTATAACTGGTTGAATCAACGAGGAGTGAAAAACTACTGATATAAAAAGTTTTAACTGTTTGCTTAGATAGCATTTTCTCCAATAATTCATCTTTTCTTATTAAGCACAATGACGGAATTTGTGGGACTTTGGTAACAAACTTATTTTAGACATAAAAGTTGTAACATCATCAGTTAACAACAGTGCAACAATTTCAGTGTATTTGTAGGAGCATAAAATAAAACGAGAGCTCCAACTGACAAATATTTTGCAGGTTAGGGCTACGTCTTATCAAATTAGCAAAATAATGTGAAAGTTCCTTTTGAAAATCTAACATTAATCAACTGTCACTGAAATCAATTGTAATAGAATGTATAAAAATATCAGTATTTCCAACATTTTTCATAGCATTAACAAAACTTTTTTGTATTACAATCAAATGCAAAGATAAAATTTTGGAAAATAAAACTGCTTTATCATTTCCTACAACATAGGAAACCTTGAAAAGGTGTTTGAACCTAAAGTCTAATATTATTTTTCTTAAATGGAAAGGCTTCTCGTAATACTATAGGTGCTTCTTAATCACTGCATCTCAAATGTTAAAGACTCTACATCTAATGCGAGAGCATTAATTCAAAATCTTTGAAGCTTTGTATTTACAACGTACGCTAACAGAGCTTAAGAAGGGGTAAACTTTCGAATACAGTGAAGCAAGACGTCAGCCAATGAAAATGTGGAGCAAATCTGCTTTTGGCGAGTTTACATTGTACTTAGATAGGTGAGGTTGAGAGTAGCTCTAGAATAATCTTCCAAGTAACCCTTCTTCCAATTTCTTCTTTAAGTACTGCATCGGAACAGCTGTGGTCACCGTATTCGAAAGATGTTACCAAATTGTTAGACAACTTCAACAAATATCTTAAGAAAAAATAGAGGCAATTTTTTCAATTTACGATTGTGTTTTTTATTAGAATGTTATTACTTTTGACTTGCGAACTTTTACTATTAGATGCAATGGAACTGTATTGATTTCACCAAATGGAGTATTTTTTAAAAACTACTTTATATCTCAATATACTTAATATTAATCTTGGTGATTTGTATATCTGTGAAAGTACTTACTCAAATACACAAATTTACTGTAATTTTAGGGAAATTACAATACTTTGAGGATTATTATATTCCTTTTACTCAAGGATTGTATCCTGATCACCGTAGCAAACTAGGATGTTCAAATTTCTTGAGATAAAATTCAATTTTTGCACTACAATTATTTATGAAACAGAGTTCAGAAACATAACACATTCGTAGATTGAGGGCAGCCTGTACAGCAGTCATTAGAAATAAAAAGATAAAACGGGCAGCAGTGTAGGCTGAAAAACAAAAGTAATAGATTTTGTTTACACAGATATAGTTTAAGTCTTTGACTAAGAATTTTACTTGGCAGTTTCAGTCACTGACAATAACAGAAGCAAGCAAATAAAAAAATATAAAAATTCTGATTCCTTGATGTCTTTAGATCTAATATCCTACAAACCGAAGACGACCCAAGAATATAGCGGGACCACAATTTTAGATAAATGTAGTGTGTTAGCATTGTATTAACACTTCTTCGATTTTTTTTTATTTATTTTCCACAGTGACTGATTTTAAATCACACTTTAAAACAATATAATGTTTAACATGTACAAGGCAGCTGAAAACTAATAACAATTCTTCAAATCTAACGCTTTATAGACTCGATAAACTTCTTCCAATCTTATATTCCAACAGTTAACAGTTAAACAAATGATAACAGCAAACAGCAATAATAAACTACACAAAAACCAGGCGCAATTAATGCAGTATATGACAACGTAGTTAAGCAGTAACTCATAACTGATGTTTGACACGATGTCACGACGGCTCGTGTCAAAACTTATGAAGAAATTTTGTAGTGTTCTAATGAAGATGAGAAAGTTCATATGAAGACATGAATACAGGGTTATTTAAGTTTATAATGAAGGAGACTTTATAAAAATCAAAAAATACCTGCAGTCCTAAATAAAAGGGGTTTCTCAACTATTTAAGACTTTATGTTGCATTTTTAACAGACAAAATATAAACACGCACAATTAAAATTAATATTAATTTTAATTATGTATATTTAAGAAAATGTATAATAAAAATGTAATATCACACAAATATTTTATCAATTCATAAATGAATGATGGTTTTTAACTTAAAAATCGTTAATTATATCAAAGTAGAAGATCTGAGAGTCATCTTTTAAATATTAATCATGCTATGTTAAATTGTAACAAAGATGTGCCTCGAAAAATGGAGAAAATATTTAACAAAGTGATATTACCCCAGTTAGCAAAAGAAGGTTCGCATTTTAGAACAGATTGGATCAGCATTGGTTATCACGACAACATCTCTGAGCTGGTTAAGAACATCAGCAATCATTGACTACAATTTGGTGAATTGAAAAACCATCAAACGACCTGACCCATTTAAACACACTGATCAAAACGCAGTTCAAAATACCTCCTCAAATCAATACAACCAGTTAAGTTTAAAACCAAATGCTTCAAAACACTTTGCCAACAAAACATCCTTCGAATTCGTGCCGTCTTTCTCCAGTTTAAAGAGAAAAAAAAATAATCTTGAACTCTTTTGCAGGCGGCAGATGAATATAAGGTAGTGGCAGGAAATTGGAATTTAAAATACCTCATGGTTTACAACCATCTTTCGTTCTTTCTTACTGGAAAGGGTATTGTAAGGTATGAAGGTATGTGGAGAGTGAACCACCATTATTCCCATTCTATATAGCTAAGCATGTAAATATATGTAAATATGAATACAATTTAAAACACACTCACGATACAACTTTTTAAATAATAAGAATTTCAGACGAAGCCTTTGCAGGTTTCGAAACATGTTCATCTTTTAGTTATTAATTTTTAAACGTTTTAAACTTCGTGTGTTTTAAATTGTACTCGTGTTTTATTAATTCCCGGCATAAGTAAACTTGCGATATAAAGGTATGTCTTTAAGAAAGCTAAATGAATCGTATTAAAAGTTGTTTTTAGTCTACTTAAGTGAAAATATTAATGAGTAACATTAGAATGTTTAAATAAATAGTAATAACACATGTGCCTTTTTTTTGGAAAAAAACAACAATAATACTTAAAAATAAACAAACAAACTTGTTTCATCAAGTGTACATCACTGCAATATAACTTTAAAAAAAAAAAAAAAAGGTTACATTTTTAAATGCCTTTTAAATTTACTATTAATATTTTATTAATTTTTTTTAAATGTTTTCAATTACCAATATTTTTTAACAACTTTTCAAATGCTGATTTTTTTTTTTTCAATAATTCAATTGCTTCCAGAGCCTTAAATGTTAAAAACAAAATAAATAAAATCAAGTATTTCGAGTTTTTCTCAGAAGCAACCAGAAAGAAATTCTTATCCCTACTTCTTCTTACTTATTTAACCGAAGAATCATAACAGAAGCGACCAAATCCCGCCTAAAGTTGTAAAACTATGGAGTCAATTTTCATCTTTACAATTGTTCAGCTCCGCCATCAGATCAACACCTTAAAAACTCACTTCTAGCTAAATGCTCTTTTGTTTTGCCATCCAGGGTAGCTAGCTTTTTTTTTTTTCTATTTGCAGATTAAAAAACCTAATCTGGTATCGTTTTCCAGAAGTAGATAAAACCTATTAACATCTGACGACAACGCGGTGTAAAAGCGTTATTAGGTAAAAATATTCTAACCTCAATGGCATAGAACTACTTCGTTACACATCGAGTGACATAGAAATGATACATTCTATATTTATTTTATAGCTAGTTAGCTACGGTGTTTCTTAGAAGGGTCTCTTATCCGTTTCTTTCTGCTTTGGTTACAATTAAACACACACTATTGTCCCTAGCATTGAAGTGAACACTTCAGCATCACTAACATCATATCCCATTCAAAATTTCATCATCTAGAATCTGACTGCTTGGCATTCTGTAAAAGAATTTGCATACCTTGGTTTTATAAGTGTAAATGAAGTTTTAATAGAAAAAAAAAGAATGATTTTAAGCCAATTAAATTGTTTTTTTGTTTTTTTTTTAATTCTTGCTGATTTCCTGGCAGTACTTTCTTGATTTATTTTAATAAAACAAGGTATCTAAGCATCTTGCAAATATAAATATAATTTTCCTGTATCTTTTTTGCAAGCTGCTACTGGAGAAATCAGTTAAACATCTGAAAATCTCACAAAAGCCTTGGAGGGCAATGGACATCGGACTAGCTGACGAACGCTACTAATCGCGAAACAGCTGTAATAGCCAGTCAATTTAAAATGTCTCTTGATTACGTTGTATTTCTCAAAAGAAAGTTAGGATTATGGCAGTACAAAAATTCTAGCTGTGCAAAATGAGTGTGCTAAATAATACACTGGATTTCATTTTTAGTTTTACAAGAATATACTGAAAAAGATTATAAATTAAGAATTATGGTATTATGAAGTCAAGAAATTTCTACCAAGATTATAATGAACAGTTACGCCATCTAGGGAGCAATCTTGTCGGCGCTCTGTGGCAGAGGACAGCGTTGACAGACTGATATCTGACGTCAGTGAATATTTTCCGTAGTTCCTTAATGTTTCGTGCCAAATACTAGACTAGTTTAATTTTAGCTATGACCTATGCTTAATTTTAAACATGTAACCGTATACACGTTTTAACATTTACTTTATTTTTGTTATTTAACATGATGATTTCTTACAAAAATCGTTTTCCAAATATGTGCAATGTAAAAGATGATAAATTGAGGGTATAAATATACAAATTCTGTTATGATTCTGGGATATCATTATAATAACACTGAAGTAGTAGAACAGGGTATTTTTTTGTTTCACAACTCACAATATTTAACTTGCAAACTAAAACAAAATACAGGTCGAGCTAAAAACTGAAAAATAGCTAATCCAGCTATCCATATCTATCTGGATCTATTTATAGAATTTGATACAATACATTTAATAGTCGATACAATATATATATATTTGGCCACTATCTTTACATGATTATATAATATGTACTATATTTATATAGTAAACCAAAATCTTTATTTTTGGAAAAACTTTTAATGTAAGTTATACTGTGCCCTTAATTTAAAAGAATTATTTACAAGAGTCAATAATATTTCAGGGGCTTGTATGTGTCTTTCTTTTATTTTACACATATTTATATATTCATTTTCATATAAGAGGAAGAGATAAATAAAGACCTATTTAATATATGAATCAAACGTACTACAGGAGAAGATAAATATAATGATCAAACAAATAAAATATAATTTTTTTTAATCGTTGTTATTGTTTTAATTATTATTATAATTTTAATTTTCAATACCTCTCTATCCTAATATGTCATTGTGGTTCTATTAATTGATTTGGTTTTATTTTTGTTAATATTTATTTCGAAAAATTGCTTTGTTTAATATTTTGGCCACTGCTTTAAGGTGGCGCTGCTCTACACTTCCTGTGATTTTTTTTTTTTTAATTTTCGAGTCGTTTACAAATTCACAAACTTGTAACATCAATGTCGGGGGGAAAAAAATATGAAACTCCACTGATTGAGATGAAAACATTGCAGCATCAATTTTTTAAAAATGCATGTTGATTTATATTTGTTAGTTTAATAATAATTCCAACTTTCTGATTAAAAAAAAAAAAAATCAGATTTTACAGAACAATTTTGACAAATTTTTAAAGTTAAAAGGTAATAAATAAACGAATAAAAACTTATTATTTTTTAAACTTATATTTTATTTATTTTCCCTCTTTTTTTAATAGATATCAAAAGTTATAATTTTTAATTTTGAGGGCTTTTTTTATATTATCTTTCCTCTTATATTCATTTAAATCTTTAAAAATCAGAAATAAGTTAAGGTTGGTGTTTTTTTTTTTTTTTTAAATTGCCTTATAATTTTTTTTTATTGAAAAAAGTAATTTTGGTCATGTTGTACTTTTTTTTAGTAAGATTACAAAAAAAAAAAATCGTAATATTTTTGTCTAAATTTGAAAATTATTATTATTAAAACAAATAATTGTAAATGAATTTTAGAAATGAAAAATGCAACTTTTTTTTTTACTTCTATGATACAAAGTTTCATATTTTAAGACCATAATAGTTAAGGATTGACAAGGAAGCCGTTCAAGGACTTCGAAAGCTTTCGTCCTTTTTGCAAAATATTTTTAAATTTTTATTACAATTTTTAAAGAATATTCTTGTGTGTTTTGTCAGACTTATTTTAAACAACACTATTCAAGATATGGTAAAGTTGTAGACGACTCGAAGTGGAAATAAAAAACAAAAACAAAAAACACACAGTTTATAGTTGGCACCATATCAACTCTCTATTTTTATTTTATTCTAGATATTACGCTGTATTAGATTAAAAATTGGTCCTGAATGCTGTTCTTTTCATTGCTACTTTAATAGAACTGTATACTCAATCGATATGGACAGCTGAAATTCAATGAAATGGAGAAGTGAGTTCAGCTAAAACCTTGGTGAGTTGATCTACATCAATCTACGCTATAAGGTTTTCGACTGATATCAAAATTAAATACATACAAAGTGGCTTTCAAAAATGGTTAGCAAATAATGAATTATAGAAATATAAGGCTCTTGTAAGGCGATGTATACACTCATGTTGGATATCTACATTCACAAACCATCTCCGATTGATGCTCTGTTCGATAAAACACGTTCACTTTCAAAAAGGGTTAAATAGTGGAATATATATTTACAGGCTATGTACAGTATTTTTTTTTCTTTTTTTTTTGTTTTTTGTTAGTTGTGAGCTTTATTTCAAGGTGAAGTATATATTTACATATATGAGCGGTTAGCTATTATTGCAGACGTAAAATCTATCTGAGCAGGAGGAAAGATTATCAAAGAAACACTGAGAGACTCAAGCAATTGGAAGGCAATGCTTTTAAAAGCTCATCTAAATGGTTCGTTAACATGCGAGATGCAGAATACAGGTGCATCAACCAATTTCTTAATAAAACAAAAAATAAATAAATAAATAAATAAATAAACTGAAAGGAAGATGACGAATAAAAGCTAATGTTGGATGATCTATGTAAGGTGTGACTGAGAAATCTGGTTCTGAAGGTCTACCGACGAATAAGATCAATTCAGAGACAATTCCCAACAGAAAATATCGAGTTTTCGAGTTTCTGGTTTCTCTCAACAGATGGCGCTGTATTCCCTAAACGTAACAACCAGTGAATTTTCTCTGAATTGTTCGTATTCTGTAGTTTTTTTTTTTAATTTAGTGGTTCGTAGGAGTCTGTTTTAAAATACCATCAGTGCCATTTGTAAAACAGCTGAATTATGGATTTTTAGATTTATTTACGTTTTTGGAATAGATCAGTAAAGTGTCAATTATCTGAATATAAATAAATGAATGAAAAAACAAAAACATATTCAATTAATAAACATTTATATAATATAAACATAATGAGATGTGAAATGTCAAATTTATTATGTTTTCTTTACGATAGCTAAATCGTAGATATAAAATTAAATAATTTTTTTATTATAAGTTTAGCTACAAATTTAAATAGAATTTTCTATACGCATATTTTTTTAAGAAATAAAATTATTAAAACGAATTGTAATTTTTTTAAAAAAAAACCCTAAGTAATTGGATATGCGAAATTAAGTTGTTTTTTTTCTGTAATATAAAAAGCAGATAGAAAAAAACTATTTATAAGAATATCTATTAGGTAGGACAAATCCAATGGTACGATCTTTTGAGAGAGATTGGAGAAAAGATTAACAAATTGAATTAAAAAAAAGAAAGGAAACTTTGTTATTTAATGTTAATTTATGTGAATTCACGCAGTATATTGTTGGGAGAGGATAAAAACCAAGACATTTTTACTAAATTAAAAATTATGTACCTTTTCTTTATGGAATTTGAACTAAATAAAAAAAAAAGGGGGTCGAATTTAGTTCGATGTATTTGAGTTTAATAATTGTTTAGATTGCTTTATTTTAGTTAATTTTTCTCTTGAAATTTAAATTTACTTGTGATGGCACTGAATTTATAAAAAAAAAATAATAGTGTGTTTCAGGATATTTTTGACTCCTTGTGATTGGGAAACAATAAAAGAAAAAGCAATTTTTAATCGAGTGTAGATTTAATCGTTGTCGTTTTTTGCAGTGTTGTGCGTTATTTGAGCAGAAATATAGAAACATCTAGAAAGATCACTTCGATTTCGACTAAATTCTTTTAACCCAATCAACGGGCTTAGATTTCATTTTTGTAAATAAAACATTTAGTTCTATTTTCAAAAATAAAATAAAAAAAAGGGAATACATTTGAAGGCTTTATATATATGCTTTTTAGCCTTTCTTTCTCAATATCTTTTTAGCCGTTCTTTTGTTGTACTTTATAATAGGGATCAGCGTTCTTGTGGGACAATCGTTATTACTGACAAATAGCTACACAAAAATTTGTACTCGTGCAAATTGAAGAGAGAAGAAATAGAGGAATACTTATGAAGGAAGAATTCAAACACTTCATTTTTGCATTGTTTGGTGCGCATGCTCGGAACCGAATAGGCATGAAAAAAAAAATGGCGTCCTTTAGAAAGGTAAGGTCAGTTTCGGCTCAGTTGGCCTACACGAGGCAGAGCGATTTCGAATCTTTGGAACGAACCACTCCATCCCGACGGAGGGTGGGTGTTCGGGCGATCCCCGAATCAGAAACGAAAAGTTTTGGGGAGGGAGGGGGAGGCCAGAGGTTGCGGATGTTTGTTAGGGGTCGCGGGAAAGTGAGAGAGAGAGAGGAAGTAAAACGCGGTAATTCCGAAGCTCTCGGCCTCTTTCGTTTATTGAGACAATGGGGATCCGCCTTAAGATAACCCTGCGACGAGCTGGCGTGGACACTCGCTGTGAATCACGATGTCTGTTTACTTTTGAACAAATAAAAAACTAAAAAAAAACCCAAACAAACTGTACAGAGACGACCGCTGTTCAAAGCTCGATACGAAGTGGAGAAAAAACGCGCTTGTTCTATTATTGAAAAAGACGAAACAGTGAAGGAGTTATTCTGAATTCTTTTAAAGTGGCAGGGAAGTTATGAAACAGACTGTTTAACGCGACTTTCGGTTCCAAAGAGGCTTTGGCCAACTGATATGAAACAGACCGTACAGAGAAATGGAGGGTGCACCCGCACGCAATGCAGACACAAGAAGCTGAAACATCAACAGGTGAAAATTCGAAGTATAAAAAGGTGATTATTATTATTATTATATTAATATTAGTATTATTATTTCAATATTTTGGTCGGTAGTAAGTGCATGGGCATATATCGATGGGATGGGGGGTTCCGACAAGAGAGTGTTAAAAAGGAGGACAAAATGTTAAGGTAGTATTTACATATGTATCCGCTCGGACTTAGATGATTTACACACCCAAGGAACTCCCTTATTGCATCGTAACCTTATATTTTACCCATGAACACTACCTTCTGAATTCGCCCCTATCTATTTTTTTTTTAACCCTAACTCTTCTCTCATAATAATGTTAAATATAAAATATATAAATATCATTTTAAAATGGATGTCTTTCTCCATTAATTAAGTATATCCCAGAATCCCTTTCGACCACGGAAATCTAAGAAACGAAATATTGTCCATCTTCTGATGCTGAAATATTTAAAAATACATTAAAAGCTTAAACTATAAGCTTATACTCCTCAAAATATATGAAAAAGGAAATTATTTTACAGTTAACTCTAAAACTCAAAGAAAAATACAGTCATCAACGTAAATGTGAAACATGTCGTTTTCATATCAGTATTTTTGACCGAAAAATTGTTATTTAAGAAATCAAACAAACTAACAATTTATAACTTGTTCATTACTTCTATATAACACTCACGACTATTTCGTATATGTTTACGTAAGGATTGTATGCAAAATGCTGATAGTTATAAAAATATCTTCCATTTATATATCACATACCCAAAGTCTAGTCAGTTATCACAAAGTCAGTAAAACGGCAAAAAACACGTCGATAAAAATAAATATCGTAGCATTTACGACTAAACAAATAAAGTAACTTAAAAATATAGTTCACATAAAAAATTTCAATGTGATTTTTTTTTTTTCAATTGTCAATACCACTCTTACAAATCAAATAAAAATATATAAAATTAAGCGAAAAAAAAAAAGCATATAGACTTAGCCGCAAAGGGATCTGAAGGAAATATTTTTAATATATTTGTAGAAAGGCCCCCTCGGCATCACCAGTAAAAAGTTTTTTTTACAATGTCTCTTTCGTCTATCCGTACCCGCATGTTTTTTAGTGATATGCTCAAGACACTTCGGCAACCACGTTAATATCAAATTGTTGAAATTTCCCCACTGTTATTATACATCCGAGATTAATGGCGTTGTGTATTTCTTCTTTCATTTGAGACAAGATCCTATGAAAATAAAACAATGCAAGTTTAAATTAAAATCCAATTGGTAACAAAATAGAGTAAATAAATAAAAAAAAAATATAAATAAATGAATAATAATAATAACAAAGTAATCGTTCATACAATGAACAAATATTACAATGAATAAATATTTTTACTGTATTTTTCTTCAATGAATATAAGTAAAATAAATTCAGTAATTTTTTGTAAATTTGGTAATAATGACTTATCATGTGGTTGTATTAAATTTGTCGGTTCCTCAATATTAATTTAATAGATTTCATTATAGAATTTTTATATAAAGCTTAATATTTATTCAGGTAATAATCTTTAAAATAAATAAATAAAATATAAAATTTGGTAAATACACAGTGTAGAAGTATTTCACACGAAAGAATTTGTGAAAAATTTGGTGTTTGCGTAATTAATTTTGTAAGCATGAAAAGGATATTTTTTTTTTCCCGATGAGAATTGAAACAAGCAGGAAGAGGATCGTTAAGAAAGACTGCTTTAACGCCGGTGCGTTCAGAAACGTGGTGCACGAAGTGTATTAAGCGGTTGATCTACCCAGATGTTTTCTTCTTGTCTTTGGTGTCGTCCTTGTCGTTGCTGCTGCTGCTGCTGTTGATCGGAGCTGCTACAGCCGACGACGAACTGGGACGTCCGGTGGCGCTGCTGCCGGCGCTGGCCACCCGACGGACGGCAGCCGCTGCGGCCGACTGCGTTTGGTAGCGGGAGTACGAGCTGGCATAGCCCAGACTGCGGGTGACAGCCGAAGAGGCGGCCCTCGACGACGAGGGCGCCGCCGCCGACGAAGGAGGCTGTGGTTGGGGCGGAAGTCCTGGTGATGCCGCAGGGGCGGCCTCCTGTCAGGGAGGCCGGGGATTGTCCGTGCGGTCCCGGCTTTGAGATCGGTTCAGGCGGGCGGGACTCTGGGGGCGGCTGCGGTCTTTGCTCGAACTGCGCCGGGCCTGGAGGCGGTAGGCATGCGACGGAGGGAGGACGGGCCGGCCACACGTCTTGTCGCACGAGTCGGCCAGACGATTGGCGTTATGGTAGGCGATCACCAATTTCCGGAGATCGTCCTCATCGGAGAAAGGGTTGATGAGATACTTTTCGCGTAACCGTCGTTTCTCCTTCAAAATAAAAAAGTTAAAATTAATGCCTGAATAATTATTACAATTCAATAGCACTTAAATACACAATGATGTTATCTCCGAAATAACACGAAAAATCTACATATTTATTTTAACAAAATATCAATATATTTAACAAAATATTCTTAGTTATACTAAATATTCTTATTTCTAAATACACGATTGCTTAGTGACCAAAGTTGGAGTCACTATAATTATTTTAGAAATTCATAAATTATACTAAAACGAAAAATAGGTATTAATCTTCAAACATTTATATTTAACAAATTATTTATATTAAGTACTTATCTAATTCTAAATATTTTTATAAGTATATCTTTGAAATACAATGGTAATATTATTAAGATTACAATTATAATAATAGTTATTTTATTAATCAATTTAAATAAAATTTAATTTAATCAATTTAAATAATTTAAATAAAAATAAAAATAACTTGTCATATACGACATATTATAAAAAAGCTTCGAATTTTTCAACAAATAAGAACTAAAAAATAATTACAAAACTCCTCCAGAACGAAGCTTCACTGTAAAACATATTTGCTCCGCAGTGAAGCGAAACCACAGGGGGAGAATTCTACTGAAACTGAATGGGAAAAAATATAAAATAAATAAAAGCAAGGAAATCTTCACTAAACCAGAGTCTTATCTTCTTAGTGATAAAAGACAGAACAAGAATAACTCATTTTCAATTACTTAATTGTAGTGAGAATTTCTAGATACAGGCCCTTCCAGAAATAAGGATACTATTTGATAAGGATGTCGCATTAGAAAATGGCAAAGAGTACAGTAAAATAAGAGGCACGGATGGACAGAGGAAGTATTCAAGTTTTATTGTTACCTTAAAGATGTTCAATGTGTCCGCCTTTGGTCACTCGGCAGACGTCCAAGCGATAGATAGTTCCTTTATACTCGGTGCAACATGTCTTTATCAATGATGTATACGACTAGTGCTAAGCGTGTCTTCAGCTCTTGCATGTTTTTTTCCTGTGGGGCTACGTCAAGGACACTGTTTTTGTGCCACCTCTCCCTGCAAACCTGCAAAAGCTAAACACGCGGTTAACACTAGGCGTAGACAGCATTGATGAAGATATGTTGCACCGAGTGTGGCAGGAACTCGACTATCGGTTGAACGTCTGCCGAGTGACCAACGACCAGAACATATTGAACATCTGTAAGCTAACAAATAAAACTGCAATACTTCCTCTGTCCATCCGTACCTCTTATTTTACTGTACTCTGCCTCATTCTCATACGATATCCTTATCAAATAGTATCATTATTTCTGAAAGACCCTGTATTTAATGGCCTAACACAAATGGGTCTGACAATGGAGCTTTGCTGTGCTACCGATTTCTAGGACTGAGACATACCTCCACCCACGCTTCTTCCGGTGTTAGTTCAATAAAAATCTCGATCCGAAGAGCAGATTTAACATATAATCTTTTAACACTGGCTATTGCAACCATTGATGAAAATATCTAATAACGTTAATGTTTTCGTGTTCATACGACATAGTGTGTAATGAAAAGGTTGCGTAGTCTACTCGGATACCTTTTCTTTCAATACTCTACCAAAGCTTTCGAATGAATCATAAACGCTTGAAGATGTTGAGGTTTTCCATTTATCGTTGTTTGGGAAGTGATTCCTTTTTAATATTGCGTGATTCACTGGGGGGGCAACAAGTTCTTGTCTGATCTGAAAGGGTTACTGAAAAAAGGAAAAAAGATAAATAAATAAAACAGAGAACAGATCCTTACATCAGCAAGCCTTTCACTTTCGAAGTCATGCAGCTGTCGCTGGAAGCCAAAGTTGGGATTGGCGACACTGCGAGCGCCCCGCACAGCGTTCAGGGCGTCTCGCCAAGATAGAGTAGTCACCGACATAAGATAGGCGACGGCAACTGTAACACTCCGTGATACTCCGGCAAGGCTACATGGGAAAAGAAAAACAAAACAAGAGAACATCAACGAAAGAAACAATGATAAAACATATATACACTAAAGCGCTTCGGAATAAATGTAATGTAAGAATGTTCCGAATATCTGAAAAAACCCAAGGTGAAGGACATCATTACAAACCTACAAGATAACCGTAATGAAATAATGAAGAAAATAATATATAAAGACAAAAATATAATAGAGTGATTTGTGTAGATAACTCAAAAGAAATAAAACTTTGAAATAAATAAAACTTTCTTATAGTATTATATACCAAAACAATAAAAAAAATTGTATTCAATTATTATTTTAAAAACAATAATTACAGGATGACTCCGAAAGGCAAAAGCCATCATCAGCAGGACAAAGATGGCTGCAAGATGGACCTATCCAAAATTCCTCTATAGTGTATTTTTTTTTTCTTTTTTTAACATACATATTTTTTTTTCTTATAATTTTTGTATGGGTTGGCTGAAATTATGGAGTGTTGAAGGTATTCAAATCAGACTAAACCACTTTCCCGTAGGGAGGTTTCCAAATTATTCTATAACAAGAATACCAAGAAGCAGCTATCAAAGTTGGCCAACACCAGCTTTTGGATGCCAGGATGGCTTCAGAGTCAGTAAATGAACTTGTAGACATGGTTCTATGTTGTGATGCTAACCAGCAGAACAGGTACTTGGCAGTCAGGATGTTTGCCCAAGTATATCCGGAGAGAAGGCATCCATTAAGACAAGCAATGATACGAATTATCTGAAGACTCCGGGAGACTTGAAGTCTTGATCACGAGCGCTGAGTTCAGCACCTGCAGCAGAGGAAGAAAATGTTATCTTGATCCTGACATCATGTGTTGCAAATCCACATACAAGCAGCAGGACATCCATTAGGAAACACCCAACAATCAGTCCTCAGTGTTTTCAGAGCTAGCCCACATCACAGGCATTGCCATCAAAAGCCCATGTAGTCTTTTGCAATTGGATATGATCGACATACGGTGAGCATCTAAAAATAATATCGCGTATTCTGTGGACTGATGAAGCCCCATCCACAAGAAATGTGCAATGAATCTCCTCGATTTTTTATTAATAGAGTGAGGAAAACCCACAGTGGTTTGGAGAGACAAATCATTAGAGGCTGTGGTGTGGATTCAATGCATGGTGTGGGTTACCGGAACCCACATTGTCGGATCTCTATTCTACGCTGAATGGTTAGAGGTATGTGGACCTAATCTTGATGGTCTAATAGATCAGTACGTAGACAGAGTTTTTGTAGCAACAGAGAAATCTCGTTCCAACACGATGGAGCACCCTCTCATTATGCTTCGTGTAGTAGAAGATTTATAGATGATCGCTTTCGCAACCGCTGGATAGGTAACCAAGGGCCTATATAGTGGCCTTCGAGATCACCAGATCTCACACCCTTGGACTTTCTTTTGTGGAAATAATATTTTGTTATTAATTAGAATTAAGTTTTGTTGATCAATTTGGTGTTTATCAAAATTAGGAAAAATTAAATTTATTATCTTTTTTAGAATTTTATTAATATTTTTTAATTCCTTTTCCATACTTCGTAATAATTAATAATAAACCTGTCACTTTAAAAAGCAAAGAGCTAAATTCCTTACTTGTGCAAATAAATTTATAAATGAAAGTTACAATATAGTGCTAATGTAATGGGGAGACGTGTAATGAATGACGTGTAACTCACCAGTGAACCAGGACGTTCCCTCCATTCAGACGAGCCGAATGAATAAAATCATTACACAGCGGGAAAAACTGTGTTAGGTTTTGACCCGGGGAATCCGAGGCTAAAATGCATAGATATTCCTTATCCTGAAAGAAAAACAAAATGTTAATACATCAGAAATTGCAAATATGGGTACGCGACCACAGATTGAGCATCGCTGCTTTAAACAACAGATAAAAATAATGCATCATACGAGAAATACAACCACAATAATTGTAAAGAAAAATAAAACAATAATTGAAACTATCACAATAATATAACTGCATATTAGAAATTAATACAATGTTGTATATTATTTAAATGAAGGATTGTTTCGTGCCAAAGATGTAAAGGTATTGTCAACAGTAAAAACCTTGATTTCTATTGATGCAATCAAAAATGCGTATAAACACACAGGGATTCTAGAATTTTCCTCTTTTTAATCATCAGTCTCAAAATAAAGAATTTGGACTTCCTTTACAGGATTATGACAAGTGATAAGCATTTATATAATATTATTGCAAAAATTTCAATTTTTATTTGCGACCCATTTGGGAGTTATTGTGATTGCGACCAAAATTGGTAGCTATTGCGTTTGTCCTGTCCGTTCGTCCGTGTCTGTCCACCCCTAACAACTCCCGAACGGAAGGTCGGATCGACAAACGGATTTCACCATCATGTTCAGAGGCCCAAATAATATAGGAATAGGATATTGTTAGGGGCCAATACCTCCCCCCCCCCGTTCGAGATATTTGTCATTGAAATGCTGTTAGCATTTCTATTTAATGTCAGTTGTCAGCTGTGACGTAATCGATAAGTTTTCGGACTCATATGCTGAAGGTTGTCGGTTCGAATCCGTGTATATTCTTTATTTCTTTTTCCTCGTAATCTTTTTTTTTCCTCAATGTCCATGGATTTTATTTTTGTTTTTCTTTTTTTCCAAACGTTCTTTTTGGTTTTTCCTACCTTTTTTTTCGTTAAACTTCTTTTTTTTATTATTAATTTTAAATTTTGTTACTATTATGGGTCGCCTTTAAATTTATGCTTTAGCACAAAATTATATTCACTTTTTAAACTGTTTTTATACAATTGTTGAGGTTTTATTTTTCCTTAAGGCTATATCCTATTTGTTATGCAATCATACGTTTTCCTTCTGGCATTTTCATTTTTAAATTTTGACTTGGTAAAGAAGTCGCCGTAAAGACTTCGAAAATTTGCCTTTTTAATATTATGTCATTTGATGAAATAAAGTTTTTTTATCAACAAAGTTATTTAGCAAATTGAAGAAATTATATGAAACAGGATACAAAGTTTTTACTGTAGGAATCTGAATTGTATGGATGTATTCCAGAGTCTTTGGACGGGCTACAGCTAGTTATAATTAAAACAAAATAATCTTAGGCTCTGAAATTGTGGATTCCTTCTTAAATGTATTTAGACAATTTGCTATTTTTTCTTCATTCAAAGGTGTGGACATTATTTCTTCGCTAAAATTCGTTTATTTTAATCAACTTGTGGTTTTACGTTGAAATAATCATCTCCATATTAATGAGACAGGTTCTAACGTGTTCTTATGTTTTAACTGCTAAATTATTCACAGACGGAACAGCGAGAGAAAGAACGAGAAAGAACGAGACTTCGTCACCTTCTGATGAGAATATTTACTTAAACATTGGAACAAAACAAAATCTTTTTATTTCTTGGTTTAATAAAACTCTTGAGAAAGACATTCGCTTTTATTTAGTGGTAATTTTCAGTCTTTCAAACAACCCCAAATAAAGTAATTCTCTAGGTTTGTCCGTCCGTCCGTTACGGTAATTTGAATGAATGACTTCAATCTTGAAGCATTCTGCGACGCTATCTTATATGTACAGGATGTTTGGACTTCGAATGTAACAGCGCTTTAGGTTTAGTCTACAACAATTTAAAATTAAATTTATTTACAGAAAGCTCTACAGCTGTCTGGATTTCAAATGCCTTTTTCAGTAGCTTTCTTTTTTTCTTTTAATTCATCGAAGTAAAAAAATATATATAAAAACTGTTATTGAATAACCGATAAATACACAGTGTTTTTTTTTTTTTTTTTCATTCACTTCAGGGAAAACCGCAAAATCGAATTTAAATTTTTAGACTTTTGGAACAAATTCAACTTATGATATTATTCTTGCGAACAATGCCAACCCTTCAAAATCAATAATATGTATTTTTATTCATTATTATTATTTGTTAAAAAAATCACTAAACAATTACGACAATTTTGATAGGGGGGGGGGGGTTGGATTTTCCTCCTCCCTACCAACACAAAGCCCTCACCACTCCTGCACAATTACATATCCACAGAGAAGTAGACTATATTCATCCTTTGACTTACGTCGGAGTTCCTGCGCTCACAGGACGATAAGTCGATATACGAAAACAACAGTGTTATAGGGGATAGGGACGTAACCATAAGTACTATACTCTCCTAAGCATTCTACGTTTCACTTAAATTGGATTATTAACAATTATTATTGATAAAAATCAAGAACATTAGTAATGATGAACGAGAGAAGAAGAGACCGTAATATTCACCGCAAGACTGTTGCTGAACTTTGTAGCTTTAGATTAGAAAAGGACCTTGTTGTTGCTTCTTCACTATCGTTGATTTAATGGAAGTAGATCCTTTCATAGCCTCTTCGATTTTATCCTTATTTTTCAAAATGGTTGTCACTGTAGAATGAGACCATCCGAAGTCATGTGCGATCACATCGACAGCTTCATGTTGCTTTTTAACACAAATCAACAGAAGGATTGTTGAAGACAAGTTGCCGCTGAATGCTCAATTGCCACTGCGCGTGATACATTGCTGCTAAACAGAAACCATTTTAATAAACTCTACTTAACCGACACTCACACGTTAAACTTTTTTAAAGAAACCTTTTTACTTTGCGCTCGCTTGAGTCTTGCTCGAAAGTATAGTCGTAAATATTATTTATTCCCTTAAAGGATCACGGACGTATCTTCGAGCGGACGCGGACGTAAGTCGAGGAATGACTGTATTCCCAAGTGCCGTCGCAAAGACGATAAAGAATCAAATAAGATCTGCGTGAGCGTATACAAATATCAGATTTCATTCCATTATTCCTGATAGCTCAGAACTAAATTAAAGGTTCAAAAAAAAAAAAAAAATATTTTATGGATTTTTATCGTTAATACAAATGTCGGCTTTCCCGCTAATAAATTATAAATTGAAATACAATTAACTTCATCAAGAAAAACAAAAACTAGCTCTATTATGCTAATTTACCCATTATTATTTTTTTCCCATGTGTAATCGCACGTGATTAATTACAGTAGCGATTTCGCACCAACTCCATCATTACTGTTTTGAAATCTCAAAGCAATTAGTGCATCGGCAGGTGAATCCACGCAATTAAGAAAGAAATACGATTAGAGACAGATTCGCTTTCTTTTTTGGTTCGCGAGTGTCTTCTGCGACGCACGAGGTAAAACTTAAGGTAATTGGGTTTTGTTTTTTTTTTGAAACCATTTAGCCTCTTAATTGAGTTTTTCTTTGCAAATATTACCCAGAGAAAAACACAATAATCGTCTCCATGGAGATTAAATATTTCAGAAATATGGAAAGTGGTTTTTTTGGCTCGAAGTCGGGC
Source organism: Thereuonema tuberculata (assembly GCA_023159025.1). Classification (NCBI taxonomy): domain Eukaryota; kingdom Metazoa; phylum Arthropoda; class Chilopoda; order Scutigeromorpha; family Scutigeridae; genus Thereuonema; species Thereuonema tuberculata. The sequence continues at coordinate 21,910,631 of JAFIDM010000007.1, read as the reverse complement.
TTCCTCCGTAAAGCGATAGAAGACATGTATTTTCCTGGCTGGATTGTTCGAATCCCGGATAAGGTATGGGCGTTTTCTTTCTTGTCTAAGTATCTACGCGAAGACTGGGAAATCGCCTGATGAGGTCTCGTCTAGTCTTTCCCCTGTTTTCATGCTTTGCTCTTGAGAGTCCTCCCAGCCTAACTTCGACTGTGACCTTGAACAAAGTTGACTGACAATCATTTCAGGAACTATTGTTCGTCTTCCGGCTTCCATCTTGGCGGCCAGGTAAGGACAAGGCAAAGCTTTACGAAGTCAAACAAAAGAAGTTATTGTTAATGTAAAATCATATTTTGAGACGGAGAATTCGAAGAGACTATCACTGATATTCGAAAAAGTTACGTAAAGAGTATCTGCTGTCACGGCGATAGGATTAACATCAGTGCCGTCTGTTTGCCGTGCTTGCCATAATGTTTTTTCAATAGTTTTCACGTCATCAACGACTCATCAGCCAGCCAAACTCCTCCGATGACAACTCAGAAAGTGCGCGAGGTGTTAGTAATCCGGTTCTCGCACCCGAGAATGGGACCTCCCACTGAAGAAATCCTAACCAAAAATTAAACAAGATATAAAATACAAAAGTTCCTTGTCCTGCACTCGGGCAGGCACAAAATAAATTTAATGGCGGCATAAATAAAATAAAAAAGCCATATGCTTATAAAGAATAGAAGTTTAACGTGCCCAAATAATTCAAAATTAGATATCAAGCACAGGCACAAAGCTAAAGGAAGGATTCGCACCTTGAGTTGTCACCGGGAAGAGACTGGGACGGACGTACAATAAGTAAACAGAAATAAATATTACAAATCGTATCAATATAACTGGTATTTAGTCTTATACACTAAAAATTGGGAAAGAAATGAATATTTAAGCAAACATGAAATTAAATCAGTTATTTTTTTAATTTTTTTAAACAAATTTCCCTAAATGTAAACTTTCCTGCATTAAAAAAAGGAATTATTTCTAATTCTATCACGACGCCATCTGGTGCTCACAGCTGACGTTATGCTGGGAGCACTATATATTAATATAATTACTTGTTATGGCATCTCCAATGGAAATTTCACTCCTAATTAATTCTTTAGTTATTTTCTGCAATTCTTTTCTTTTCAGCTATCAATCTACGTATTGAAATATGATTGCGTATGTAAATGTAGGTCCGCAATGGACCACTTGAGGATAGGTGGGGCTTCATAGTTCCAAAATATGCCACCAGTCTACTTTTTGGCTTGTGGGATAAACAAAGCCATGCTTTGTTTTAACCGGTATAGATATAGAGGAAATATTATATTAAAGAAGGATATTCCAAGCGTTTTTACAGAATTATTACAATAAAGATCTGCACAGTACTGAACCATCCGTCTTGAAATATCAAAAATCGACGATTTTTTAAGTAATTCACATAAAGTTGTATGTTTGTTTATCCCACATGCTCTCGCCGCATGTGCTTCACGTCATACGTGACGTCGATAGGGGCGTAAACCTCAAGTGGTCCATTGTGATTAAATTTAAGAGAAACAGTCAAACGTAATGAGATGTGAAGCTAACATGTGATGTTGACACAACAAGCGAAGATGTTGTCTTTGAAAACATGCAAAATGTAAGGAAGTGCGAGATAGTTGTGTACAATACCGAACCAGTGGAATTAAAACGAATTTTCGTTGTATTCCACCAAAACGATTCCGAATTATTTTGTAATCGATGGGAAACTCTGTGAAAAACTTATACGTAAAAACTCTGATGAAAAACTCTGCGGGTATTTTTTTTTTTTTTGTAGTTTTTAAGGAAATTCGAGATTTAGTTGGCACTCTTTCGCGGGCGGCGGATGTGGACATTTTGTAGCGTCGTTCCGATGCGAGCAATAAATCCACCTGGCGGGAAATTCGTAAGATCCCTTCTACGATGTTTCGTTTTAAAACAGAAAAAAGCAAAAAACAAAACAAAAAAAATTTCATTTCAACAAACAATAGGTTAGGTAAATTGAGGTATGACCGCTTCCAAATGTTTCGTTTGGAAATACGACAAAAAAAAAAAAAAAAACTATTTCGGAATGACCCTCAATTTTACAACTTATCCACCATTCTCAAAATAGTTCAAGACATATAATTACTTAAAAACTTACAAAAAAAACAAAACAAAAAAAAACAAAAACAGTTTTCTATCGATTACATATCTACTATGTATTTCGGAATAGTTTGGTTCCAAATTAAAGAAAATTCGTCTTAATTTAACTGATTGGATATTGTACATATTTACCAAGTGCGACTGTAGTTAAGTCCGAGATGTGACTGTCTTGAGTTTTTTTTTTTTTTTTTTTTATTTACTTTTTGCATAATTTCGGAAGATTTAATACAAAAATTTTTAATACAAAGATTAATACAAAAATTAGATTGGTTTTATGCTGTTCACAAGCAATTAACATCATTTTTTTCTCTTATTTTTCTTAATATATTTATCAATATTTTGAAATTACTAATGATTTCAAGTTTCCAGAGAGAGGGAAAAACCTGATATTAACTTTCTTTGTTTCTGTAGTTTCTATAGTCTCTATAGTTTCTGTTTTTTTACTGAACTTCCAAACTCTGGAATACGTATTTCGCCACAAGCTGCGGAAAGAAAAAAAAAAGAGAGACACTTCGCAGACATGTTGCAGATATGTCGAAGATAAACGAAATGGGGAAACAATGTAGAATATGAGAGAACTTTTCACTCAAGTCTCTCTCTGCAAACTTTTTATCTTTTTATTTATTCAGTTCTCTCTCTCTGCAAACTTTGGTTTCTGCAGGAACTCATAGAACCAACTCAGTACTAAAATAAAAACAAGGGTAGGGAAAGCGATTAGTAAACCAATCACAATGCTTCGTAACGTCTTCTAAAATATCATTGATATAGCTTTAATTTTCTTATTATTACAAATGTGATTGTTGCGCATGAAAAAGACGCAATTGTTGTTTGTTTGTTTGTGCTTAATGATAATTTAATGAGATTTTAATGATACTTGTCCACAGACAGACATAACGGGAATATTAGTCTACTGATCTTATCAGAAGACTAAACAAGGTTAAGGATTGGTAAACGGCTTCTGATACGTCATTTCTGTTGCATTATTCCTTTAATTTCCTTAACATTATCAATGTGATTGCTGCGAATGCCAAAGGCGCAATTGTTGTGATTGTTGCTGAGCTGTATTATAGATGTGATTGTTGCGAATGCAAGAAGCGCAATTGTTGTGATTGTTGTGCTTAATGATAATATTTTATTGAGATTTTAATGATACTTGTCCACAGACAGACGGACAAACCGGGATTAGAAGACTTCCTATGAGAAGCCTAAAAGTAGTTCTTCCATTCCTGAACTAACAATTATTTTATAAGTAAACAACTGGTTAACACCTTAATTAGTCAGTCTCCGAGTTAACGAATTCACTTAGCAACCAATAAAATTAACATCCTTATTTTGAAAACTCGTTCCGGGTGTACCTGAATGCTCAAGGCATTGATCTTCCGCGCTGCTGAAGCTGGTTCGAATCCCGGAACTGACTTGACTATTTTTCTTTCACTCTTCTGTGTTCGTTATTTGTTTCCAACGGCTGTAATTTAGACCTGTCCCCTTCGTTGCACGCTGGACAACGGTTCCGTTCGGCAAAATAGTCTACAATTCTGCCGACTTTGAAAGCGAGTGGAACTAAGGCAACATATCCAGGTGTTAGAACTATTTTTAGAAAACATTACCGTACTATCAAAGCTTGTTTTTTATTTTAGTATTTCTTATTATCTTTTATTTTTAGCTGTAATTTATTTACCTCGATAATTAATTTCAAATATTTTTTTCAATTACTTACATTTTATGCAAAGGGTAATTTTTTTTTTTTTTTAGGTACAAGCTGTTGAAATGACGAGACAACAAATGTACAGAAATGTAAGAGTATATGAGCTCGATTCGAGTGGCTCGAATACAAATATACTGAGTAAAACGATAAATTTCTTATCTTTATAAGGAAAAGCAGTACCAAGCTTGGAAGAGGGTGCCATTGAACCCTATCTGCAGATGAAGAGGACTATTACCTTTAGGACTTAGCTTCTAATCTCCAATAGGAATTCCGGTTAATAAGGGGATCTAGAACTTTCTGTAGCTTCGACTTTAAGCCGACGCGATCGATTTCGTCGCCGGCGAGGGATTCTTGCTTCCCGCCAGTCGACCTGAAAGTTTTCCGGTGTCGGCAACGATTCATTTATCAGGAAGTACTGCTTATTTATCAACGCTGGAATATGATTAAACTTGGTTGGACAAACTTCAAAGCACTACCAATTTCTACTGTAACAGCGAAAACTACAATCACATATAAATACTCTGTAATTTCAAACTCAAATTTATGATTTTACTTCGAATGCAAGAGCTCTAAGCCAAATCCCAGTTAAATATTATAACGCAATTCCAGGGATAGTTGATCTAGATCCTTCTGAAAGTGTCTAGAACCATTCATATATTCTTTTCTTTTATTTAAAAGTAAGACCTGTCTGTAACAGTCTGCCATCACAACTTTATGGCGTTAACCTATAGCACTAGAAAGGATGTTTAGGTTTTAAGTATAAAAGCGCTTTAGGTTTAGTCTACGTTAATTCAGGAATCTCAGTTTTAGAAGTCAAAAATAAAAACAATAAAACAGAAATAATATGGAAATAATAAAAAACTAATCTTAGGCTCAAAAATATTAATTTCGTTTGGAATCTTAGAAAAAAAATAACATCAACATTGTAATTATTAGAGAAAATAGCATTTAATACAAAAAAATGTCAATATCTTAGTTATCTAACTCTTAGTTATATGCGCTTTCGTTATCGGCGTTTTCGCAAATCCGCGATTTCATTTCGGAGCATGCAGACTTATCCCTATCAGCTTAGCTTAGTGTCCATTTTCTCTCCCTATTACCTTGTTGGTATGTGCGATATTGTCTTTATTATATACTTTTATTATTTAATTACATCTTTAATTTGCTACACAGTAATGTAATTGCAATATTGCCATTGTGGAATTACACAATTTATTACGCGAAAGGAAGAGCACTCTATGTAACAGTATCGCTTGAAGTTTGAGCGAAGAAGAGTTTTCAAGACGACTTTAAATTCTAATTTATAACTTCCGCTGGATAGATCATCTTGAAACTTACAATGCATATTTATGGACTAGAGATGAGGTAACTTTTATATCTGAACTCTTTCCCAAGTGGGTCCCTTAGTGGTGAATAGACAATGAGTGGTGAATAGAACTTTGGAATTGCTGAATCGATCCTCTTGAAATTTGGCATGCCTTTCTACGGATGACAGATTTTAAAATTCTGAATTTTGAAAATGTCTGCATGTCTGCAAGTCGTTTCGGATGGAGAATTTCCACGCGTGAAGATTAAAAAAAAATTCTCGCAGTCAACCATTAGAAAAATAAAACAACTTATTCTTACTGACGGCAAACAATGAATTTGTGTTAACGTCTAACAAGGCGTCGTAAATGCATGCGCTAGGCAGACTTATTGCAAAATTTTTGCAGATTTAATCAATCTTCAATGAAAGAAACATTTGAAGACAGATTGTTTATTTTGGGGGGTTGATTTGATAATTTCCAAATATCGGGAAGTTTCTTTTATTTAAATGCGTGAAAACAATACAAGACAAAGAAAACTAAAACAGAAAAAAAAAAAAAAAAAAAACCTTAAGGAAAAAATAGGTTTTAACTTCTTTTAGGTACTCCTTTGTATTTATTTCATTTCATTGATTTGAAAGAAACTTTCTGATATTCGAAATCCAAATAAAAAAGAACATTTTGCGTGATCTATTATTTTAAAGAAAATGATTGCACGATCTTTATTTTATGAATCCTAAGGGAAATAAATAAGTTTTATTATTATTGTTATTTTGTGTTGTAACTTGAGGAGGAATAGGAGTAGCTCTTAAGAGAAATGGATTAATCTGCCAGCTCGAATTCATGAATTATTTCCATCCCGTCAGTCCATTCCAACTCCACCCTCAACTCTCATTGGAAGACCAACATCATTTGTAAACGCGAATGACAGGAAGAGGAAACGGACAAATAGAAGGAGAAAGGGTGGTTTTTTTCTTCTTCTTCTTGTTTCTCACTGGAATCGTTTAATATTTCGTGCTTCCGCGTGTCTGGGTTTGCTTGAATGAAAAAATGCTGTTTAGACGTAGGTGCATCTTTAACTTGTAACATACCAGGGTGTTCTAAGGTAGATGTTATTGACACTCTGGGAAATCTAAGAGCAGATCATCCGTTAGAAAAGATTCAAAAACACTGAATGAAATTATAAAGAATTGTTTGAAGATTGTTGAAATAATATAAAGAGCGTTCACCTCCAAATCTTGTAAAAAAATATATTAAAACAATAAAACACGCTTTCAGGCTCGCTCGCACTTAAGTGCCAAGATCGTCAGTTGTCGACGGTTTATCGCCAAAATTCATGAAACTTGGTACATAAAAGGGTAAATGAAATTTAATGACCAAACCCAAATTTCAATGAGATTAAATTAAATTTAACTTTAATTGTTCATGTATCTTTCATGTCTAATGTTACGATCTCGTAGCAGTGACTAGTTGCTAATTTTGAAAAAAAAAAAACGAAAAGCGAACGCTCTCAATGAATGTTACGGTTTACTATGCTTGTTCTTCTTGTTTTTACATTTTGTTTTGAGTTTTTAAAATGATGAAAGGAACATATAATGGATATTTAAAAAAAAAAAATGGGTATTCAGTCATTCTCACTTCAAGAATGTTCGGCCAATGAAGTTTGGCTAGAAGAAGAATTCTTATCTCGTGCCACTTTCGATCATAATACAAGTAAATAATGCCTTAAACGAAGACAAAAATATTTGAATTTCGCCCTTGAGATGCGCTATCTTCTCTCACTGGATACAATATATTCTTGCTTGAATATATTATATTTCCAATTGCTATTCATCATCAATTATTCAACTTTACTAATGCCCGGTTGCACCAAAGTAGCGTTTAACTACGGTTTCCATGAACCGAGTTCTGCTTGAACCTCAAATCGAAGTTCAGCCTTGTTGCACCAAGCTAAAGCAGGCACAACTGAACTGAGGTTCTGTGATCTTGGTTCATAGCAGCGGAAGTACGTCGTGCGTTCAAAGCTGATTCCTGATTGGTTACAAGATTCGTCTTTCGTTGCGGGAAATCAACCCATTGTATTTTTTTCAACAGTTGTCCTTTGTTTCAGCAGTCAACAATCTCATTATGAAAATGGAGTTCAGGAATTAAAAAACTGAATTCTGCCAAGTCCCTAATTATACAGAGACGAAAAAAAAATCCTTTTAATTGATATAATTGAATCATACATAACACATTTTAGAATGTAAAAACATCGATGCGGAGTATTACTAATATATGTAATCGTGGAGTTTAGCGTCCCAAATTAAATAACAATAAAAACCTACAACAGTGTAATGACACACAGTCATAAAATGTGAAATTTCACCACATTTGGGTGGGTGGATGGCTGTAAGTGTTCCACCCCCGACCGACAACGGGCCCTCGTAAGCTGTTTTCGTGCCACCGCGTTCTGAAGTCCGCTATCACCGGCCTCCTGCCGGACCTAGCGCACCGGCATCGGCGGCAGAGACGGTACCAACAGCGGCAAACTTCGGTCCCCGATGTCGGTGGGGGGTGGGACACTATCCGTGCAGCCACCCACCCACCCACGTGTGGTGAAATTTCACATTTTATGACTGTCATTTACTGTTATAGGTTTTTTATTGTTATTTAATTTGGGACATTAAACTCCACGATTACCCTAATATACTAATCGCGAAATAGTCTGCCTTTTGGATACAAATGATGCAACTCTGTTAACAACTGAAATTTCTCTTCACAGTCACTGTCCAACGAATCAAATAAATGTAAAGTTGTCATTTTTAAAAGTTATTTCTGATAGTTGAGAGAAAACTTGCTTTGGTCTCAATTCGCAAGCGAATATCAGTAATGGCTCGAACGCCGAACAGCGGTTTTGAACCGAGTTCAGCGCCTTGAACGGCGGAATTCGGCAGATCAACTTGACGACGCTTTTGAACCGAGATTCTCATTAAACGTCGTTGGCGCAATAGGTTTAAGAAGGATCTCCGTTCATCTTGCAGTTTGAACGTGGTTCAGCTCCTGAACTTCAATGGTGCAACCGGCCATAAATACTCCAACTATAGGCCTACTATAAAACAAAACTATACTATAAAGCAAATTTTAGTTATTAGGTTGTAAGTTAATTAGCTTAATATAAAACTTTAGAAATAGATGTTTAACGTGTGTTTTTAAAAATTTTCTATTAAAAATTACATTGAATCACACTAAAAAATATTATAAGATTTGTATAAAAAACAAACTTATTACAAAAGGTTTACACAAACATTAAAAAGTTCCTTGTACAGTTTTGGGGAAAACATGTTCCCCGTCATCAGCAAGATGATTGGAAATTGTTGAGAGTTCAAGTTTTATAGAAAGAAGTTAATTAATTCGAAAATTTTTAGCCAATTGGATAGTAGCCGTCTTGGATGACGTTGTCAGTGACGAAAATTTAGAACAGTTGATTCTGATTGGGTTGATTGATTAATTCTGCGTTGTTATCTTAGGTGATGTTGTCTATGATGTGGCCAGGATAAAACTTTAGAAAATTAACTCTCGCTTAACGAATTTCCACATAACGAACATACAGTAGTTCTTTCTAAACCTTTCCCTTTCGTTGATGTGATAAAGACACTCTCAAATTACATATTTTTTTGATTATCTATAGTTCGTTGCAGTCATGGGCTTTATTGGAGCAATCGAATTTTCAACAAATAACCATAAAACTTTTATGGCTGGCCGAATGAAAGTTTGATAATATTACAGCAAATAATAATGAAAAAAAAATATCCTCAACCAGCCGTGAGACCCCAGGCGTCCGCCTAGATTCGTCCCCCCCCCCTCCCCATTTGGGCCGGCCCCGAGATAATGGAAGAGTTTAACATTATCACAGAGACATGCCAGGTACTTGGACTAGAAGAGATTACGATGATCTTATCCGTTCAACCAAAATAAATAAATAAATAAATACAAAAAAAAAGGAGGGGAGGGTTTTCAAAACGATCACTTTCCAACCCAAAAAATTCAGATCCAGAATGTAAGATTTCATCCAGTTTTGGTTTGACTGTAAACCCTCCTACCGTTTCGGAATCCCAATGAATTATTTTACTTTTCAGTAATTTTCGAACATCTTTTCATTTGTTTTCTCACAAATCCTTTATTTCTTTTTTTTAAAAAAAAATAACACTTTTGGTTACAGCCAATGAATCTAAATTATTAATAAATAAATAAATAAATAAATAAATAAATAAATAAATCGTACCTTGTGAATTTTCCTAGCGTTATCGTGGATGGCTAGTATATGGGTAATTTTGTTTTCTCGCAACTGTTCCATATCTTTTGAATCCCGAAAGTTCCCGATATATAAACCGGGAACAATCTAGAAATAGAAAAAAAAAAAACATACATCAGCATAGGAAAAAAGCTTTAATTTAATAGTAATTACTGATAGAAAAATTGTTTCATAATTCAGTTAACAATATTAACGAAACATCAAATAATTCTTCATATTTTACCCAAAGTTTGTTAGATTGTGCGTCTGTTCAAAAACTTCAAAAATCAATATTTATTAAATAATCTATGAGAGTCGATCAGACAAAAAAAAGTTTACAACCCGTCAGGAATTAAAGTGATGAGTTGCAATAAGCCGGCGATTGCTGAAATATACGATACGGGGCTGTACTGCTCAGTGCCGTGTGGTTCTTCTAGTGTGGGTCATTGGAGGTGCGCGCTGTCATTTTAAAATGGTGATCCTCTTCGATAACTGATCTCCTATTGAAACCTTAAAGAAATAGCTCAACAACATCAGCAAAAAATGTCTTGGTCTTCTTTGACATCCGCCATACAGTACGGACTCGGCTCCCAATGGTTCTCATCTGTTCTCTGCCTTAAAAAAAGCACATGCAATGAACACTTCCAACATTGTGCAAAAAAAAAGTGGCTGCAACATCAGGGCCCTGACTTTTATTCGGCTGGGATGGACAAATTGATCAAAGGTTGTGACAAATGCCTCAACCGTCAAGGTGACTCAGTAGAAAAATAGTGTAACTGTGCTACTTTAAGGCGTTTTCTTCCAATAAAGGTTTCATTCCGTACCAAAGCTTTGTAACCTTTTTTGTTTTCTGATCGATCTACATACTAATGTATGACACTTTGCATTAGGGCACTAATGCAAAATACTTACTTCAGGAAGCTAAAACTTGAATGCTGGTTCCACTTTATAGGTTATTCTACTTTATTGATCATCTTGAATTTAATTTTTGTTTTAAATAAAGTCAATGCTTTAATAACCTTTTTCAAAGTAAATTATTTCAAGATAGCTGTAACTTTTCTGTATGAATACTTTTCATTTAAATTTCTACTGCAGGTTTATTACAGTTTCCTTATATCGTTGTTGTATTCTGTTATTCAAATATTTTGTATTTTTCGTGTGTATTCGCAGTATCTTCAAATAACAGTTATGGTTTGTTTATGAAAATGTTTTCAAAACATTCATTTAGGAATGTAGTTCTTTTATTAGAATTTTACGTTAAATATTTAAATACTTAATTGACCTAATCCACAAAATGAACCAATTAACTTAACCGAGCCGAAACACATGAGTGCCTTACGGCTAATTCCCGTTTACGACGGATGTCGTAAACTTCGACAGATAGTTTTACGAGTTTTAACATTTACGACCCCTCACCTGGCATCTCCTCAAAAATAAAAATAAAAAAAAATCATAAATAACTATATATGTAAAATAAGATAAAAAAAAAGAGAGAATTTAAAAACATTGGTAGCGTCTCGATATAATTACTCGGTTACCTTACGCTCTCATTCAAGTAACCATCTCATCCGGTCATTGTAGTCTGCAATGAATTCTGGAAGGTTGACTGCTACGAACGCTCAGTTGTATGGGAACGTTGGACTGTGGTGTTATGAGCCTTACGCTTTATTGGCAACTTATTTATTCAAAAGAGAAGTGAGCAGCGTCCTTCATTATTTTTTAATTATTATTTTCCGCGAATTTATAAAAATTTATTCTCCTTAATTTTTATAAACAAACTTTATTTTTTAATGATATGCAGTTTTGTTATTTTTGTTTTATAAAAAACTATAAAACTATAAAAAAAAAGCATTTAACTTAAATATATGTTTGATGTAGGAGCATGAACGCCATCTCGCAGTATAACCTAAACTTGAAATATATTAGGTAAGTGAAACTTTACGATCAGTCATTTTATGAAACCCTAACTTTATTTTTTTTAAAAAATAGTGTGTATTTTTAAACGATCGTATTTTTTACGATCACTAAAACAGTACTTAAATGAAAACAAGAAATGGTTGTAAATCGTATCATGTAAAATTCCAGCACTGTCATTCCGGAACGCAGAGTCATGGTGCCCATCTAACGGGAGAGTCTCTAACTACTGATGCTATGCTCTGATTATTATTATTTTGTAATTTTTAAACCTTCTTTATCATCTCTAAAACAGTTGTGGAACAATTTCATTCGAGTTTTGTTGATTTCTATTCCGTCAATATTTAAGTATTCCTGTATAGATACTTCATAACTCCCTAAATGTTCTATTAATAATATATTGACAATCAGTCAACACCACTTCAATTAACATGTTCTTTAATACGATATTTCATCTCCTTACACAGGAAACTTCTTCAGGTTAAGTGTGGACAGGAAAATTTATTGCCAAAATTCATAACTGAATCTCTAAATATTACGAAAACATTCTGGTTTCTGTATTTTCTACAGTTACGAATATATTTTTATATTATTGTTATTACTATTTTAATAATTTTATATTTTTTTAAGAATATTTTATTGAAAATGTTTTTATTAAGTGTAATTTTTTTATTTTTTTATGCCATCACAAAACGACGCCATCTTGGACTGACTCGGAGTTCACATTGATGACGTCATGACTGGTGACGTTTGTTCCAGACAAAATCGATCGCTACGTAATGACCATATATGGCAAACTTTTTTTTTTTTTGCAAAATACTATAGTAGACGAGACAGTAGTAACTCTACAGTAACAAACAAAGCATTTACTACCATTATTTCGGAAGACCATTGAGTAAAAAGTTCAACAGCAAAAGTGTGAGACTCAGTTTTTTTTTTCAGTAACTTTAAACTAAAAGTATTTCAATGTCAGTAGTAGCTAGAATCTTCAATTCCGCCTGACTGACTCCTTTGCTGTTCTTACTCCGAGTAATTACATAAAAAGCAGACTGGAGTTTGCGTCTTCACCTTTGCAGAGAGAAGTCATTAAAACACTTAGACAAAGACAAAGACATCGCCTTGAAGCAACTCCTTAAAGTTTTTGACTCTTACCGAATACAGAACAACCTGTGTTGGGTTGATTCCAAATGACCTTCACAAGATCAATGACCCCCTGTCTGCCTAAACAAACACACGCTTCTTTCTCTTAATTTGGTAAAACGTTTCTTCTTCGGGGGAAAATTCAATTTCAGCTTCTAGTTTTCTAATAAAAACTAATGTACCATTCATTCATACCTTCATTCTTGTTTCGAATTTTGGCTCCGGTTTGTTTCGCCTGAGAGAACCTGGAATACAGTTGCCTTATAAGATTACAAATGGATTCTAAGAGTTTAACTTTGAAGCCAATTAGCGATTTAATGGACAAATCGTATTATTGGTCGTTGATAATAATTTCGTACTGACCAATATCTCACCTTTATTCTTAAAACCGGACCTCAAGGTAAGCTGGTGTTAGTCTCCAAGTCATAAATGCTTTCAGGGAGCTAAATTTCATTAAATTTGTTAAAAAGATTTTTTTTTTCTTTTTAGTACAAAGAACTTGAAGCAAGGCCTGTTCACTGGTTCAGTGCCTCAATGTAACACACACACAGACAGACACGTAAATAGTCTTTCACAAAATATCAACAAAAGTATTTTGATTCAAGGTCTTTAGATAGGTCTAGAAAATCTGACATATACAACTGTTTTGGAAAATTCCCAAAGTCTAAGGTTTGTCTAATCCTGTTTCTCTCAAACGGTACGTCGTAGCAACAAAACTATACAAAAACTAAACAAAAACTATACGACAAAATCTAGCCATCTTCAATAGACAAATAAAAAAGATCAATTGTTTATCATTCGATAGTCTAGCAGTAATGGAGAAACAATTTCAACTCAAAGAGATAACTGAAGAAAATAATAAGCAATGGGCACTAACTGGCATGCAGACAAATTAATAAGCAAAGTACTGAAACATTTTTTGTTATCTATTTAGTGGTAAGTTCACGCTGCCTTCTATTTATAATACTACTAGCAAAATATCCGTATGGGTTACAATGATGAGAAAGAAATTGAAATTGTGAGATCACTTCAAACTTTCCCAGTTGGTACAAAAATCACGTGATAGGTAGAGAGTGATGTTATATTTGAATTTTTTAAGTCAAGATCCCTAAATATGAAATAAATATTATCTAAATATTATCAAGATCGGAGAATATAAGACTTCCCACCCCTTTCTCCCCTTCTCCACACCTTATCACTTCAAACCTTCCCCTGTTCATAAAAACTCATGTGATCGTTAGAAATCTATATCTATCCCGAAGAAGTATCCTTCAGCAATGTTTTCCCGTCCCCTCACCTCCCTCCAGTTTACACCCCATAGTTCTAGTGTTTGCCTCCAGGTTAATATGTGGCGTTATTATGCACAACAATATTTTAGTTCCAATTGTTAAACAACAATATTTTTGCAGTTCCAATTGTCTTCTCCAGGTGCATATGAGGCGCTTTCAAGAGAGCTGGCCTCCTTCGTTTAAACCCTTAAGACGCCAGTATCGAAAATTCATAGTGTACGGGGCTTTTTGATTTTGATAAAGAACACTCATGACAAATTTCGTGTTTCTAGATTCAGCGGTTTTGACTGTGCATAGATGAGCGAATGAGTGAGTGAGCCAATCATTCATTGGGTTTTTGCCTTATACACGTATAGATAACTTTCAGATTAATCTCTGGAAAAGTCCTGCAACAAATTAAAGAAAAAGAAATCAGCTATAGAGATCCTCATGAATATTAATTTGACAAAAGCACCAGTACAATGATCAAGTTTAATCATTCTGATTCAGCCTAATCTTCAAGTTAGATTTTTTATTTATTAGATGCAATCGTCTTTTGTCTTTCATTTTGACGTTAAGCTTCTAATACAGCGACACCAGCGATCCTGGCGGAGAAGAGAGAACTCCTGGGATTTCGACAACAATCAAGAGATACAATTTTATTGTAACCGAAGGGAGAGGAACGAACAGATTCCTCGTTGGACATTCTATTACTTAGTCTCTGTAATAGAGATTCTGTCCAAGAACCGAGATTATCGGATTTTCCGTAACAGCATTTATTTGGAGTTCACCGAGTTCATTTCTGGTTGACAAGTGGTTGCTGCTGCCAATCACAGACACTATTAACAGAAGCACTGATGTGAAGAGCGAGTTTCTTGTAGAAAAAAAAGAAAAGAAAAGATTAAGTGTTACTTCAATTTAAAAAAAAAATCGTAAAGAGGAACTCTTTGGAGAATACACTAAATTCTTTTAAAATCAAAGTCAAATTCTTTTAACATCATTCCTACAACATTGAACATTTGAATGGCATTCCAAATATAACTGAATCTAAACTACGCTTCTAAATAGTTACTAAATGGACAAGTGCCGAATTTTTATTATTATTATTATTATTATTAAACAAAAACTCCAGCACTGTCATTCTGGAACGCGGAACAGAACTATGATTCCAAAATGCCGGTGGTGGCGCGATCTAGCGGGAGAATCCTGAACTTTGCTGTAACCATATTTTTTGGTCTTCTGATAAGATCAGCAGACTAATTTTCCCGTTTTGTCTGTCCTGTGGACAAGTATCATTAAAATCTCATTAAATTATCATTAAACACAAACAAACACAACAATCGCAACAATTGCGCTTTTGCATGCGCAACAATCACATTTATAATAAAGCTCTACAACAATCACAATAAACTCAACAATTGCGTCTTTTGCATTCGCAACAAAATTACATTTATAATAATAAGGAATTTAAAGCAATATCAATTAAGAACTTGATCCATTCTGTGTGTATAATTATTAATAAAAAGGACCAAACATACAAAGATTATAACGATATAATAAATAATAAAAGACAACAATCAACTTCATTATCTATTGAAAGTTGAAGTTCTTTATTATTTATTATATTGTTCTATTTTCTTATCAGAAGACGTAGCGATGCATTGTGATTGGTTTACAATCGCTTTCCCTATCTTGTTTTTCTTAATAAATATCATTTCTGCCACTTTGTACATTTTTTAATATTATATTATTTATTATCAGATGATTATTTTTTCCGTCATTTCTAACGATATCATTCCGTTTGTATTCCCACAATCCTTTCGGTAACAATTCGGTGACGTCACAAGTAGAATATAAAATAATTCTTTAACGAGACAACAAAGCCATTGCTCGTTCGATTGTTACGTCACACCTCATTAGCATAATTTATGAATCAGGGCCAGTATGAGAGGAATAGGCAGTTTAATGATCTCCGGTCTAATTAAATTTGTTGATCTACGTAAGCAGTAGAAGAATGCTTATTAATATTCGTGCTACGAGCTGTTGAATCTGTCTAGGAAATTGGTTTTGAATTACATTTACCACATGGAATAACAAAATGACCTTTTCAACAAACGGGAATGTAGGGTCTCACTTCCAAATAATTCACCTAAATTGACTTTGAGAGCACGAGCGGAAGGTAAAGGTTTGTGAAGTTTAGGAATGTATTTAACACTATTAATTATAAGCCATAATTTGTCATTTTATTTTCTAAATATTAAATATAAATTAATATAAAGAAAGACCAATGGCGCAGTCAGGATTTGGTGAAAATTCAGGAGAGTATTACGTAAAAAGAAAAATACATTTAATTTTTGGAAAAGAAAATTAATAGTGATATTAAACTGTAGCGCCGGAGGTTCGATTCTCATGTGAGTTTCGTGATGGTGGACGATCCGCGCTGGGCAGGTTTTCTCAGGATTCTCCCGTTTCCCGTGCACTTCTCCCACCATACTTTCTGAAGTCTTTCTCTCCGTCTGTCCTTATTTCCGTAAGATAGCACAATAGACCTTCAGGTCGCGGTACTTGGCTTCCCTGTCACCCACATTCACCAATAACATAAACTACAGCGCATAATTCTTTTTTTTTTTTTTAATTTTTATTCGATAACTACTTTATAATTGTTAAACTGTAACCTGAACAAAATAATCTTTGACTCAAAGTAATTATAACAAGTTCTTATATTTGAAATAATTACGGAAAAATAATTAGCAAACTTACGAAGTTTGAAAAGATTTAATAATATAAATAGTATTTATATTTGTATTTGCTTTATATGTTTTCACAGTAGAGGGCAGCACCTACCTTTCAAAGATATTTTTTTTTTTTTGGTATGAAAGGGATGATAAGATTGTATATCTCTGATATTCTCTTTGGGCGAATGATGGGCACAGGATTTTTATGATACGCTTGGGTGCTCGGCAACGGTTTCGATTCGAACGTTTTCGGATTGAAATTTGAGATTTGAAAGAAATCTGAAGCGTACGATGTAATATCAACCTCTTTTCTTCAAACGTCAGCTTATTTTTTTATTTACTTATCTCTGAGATGATGATGTAGATAGCTTCAGAGTTCCAGAAACGAAAGGTCATTTCTTACACGAACTGCCTCTTCTTTTTGATATAGTATTGCATTTTACATTCTGGTATTCGAACCTTGGCACGCCAACTACATCTTGTAATTAGCAGCAGACGATGACCTCAAACCTCGGATCGAATTGAAACACGTGATCCTAACAAGATATTAACCATAACAATGGGTGAGACCAAATTATTCACAAGTGACATCCTGGAACAGCTGTTTCACGCTCGTTGGCGATCATTAGCCAGGAGAAGTCACAGTACATAACAAGACCTCCGTACTGAGGCCGGTATGAATGATAGATCGGAAACGCAGTGGTACCTCAAAGAAACACTCACCAAAGAAAAATTTACATGAATTTTCTCACTAATTTTTCTTTGGTGAGTTTTTCATTGGGTATTTGTTTCTTTGAGGCACCACTGCGCTTCCGATATAAGATATTAACTACTCTGTCAAAAAATGTATGGGCAGCTTTTTAAAATTTGAAATACAAACAGAGAAACCCTCTAAAATTTACTAACGATGATTAAAAACATTACATCTAGGTAAGCCTTCTAGGTTTGTGAATGATTTTGTTAAATTTATGAATAGGAAACGACTAGAAAGATAGAGAGAATAAAAGATAATGGAAAATGTCTGGACGTTGTTGAAGTGTTTTTTTTTTTAAATTAACGTAATTCCAGACAACGAAACGACTGTGTTGTCATTTTTTCTTTTGAAATGAGAATGGGACTCCATTACTTGGTACATCTGAATGCAGACGATAATAGAGGAGATTTAAAGAGGAAAGGGTTTTTAGTGAATGTGAATTAATACAGAAGATCAGTAGAAGATATACAGAGAAACAGGAATTGAAAGAAGCAATGTTAGATGGCTTTATGGTAACGGTTAAATAGGACTCTTTAATATAGACGTCAGCCAAGAAGGCCCAGGCAGAGAGTGACAGAAACAAGAAGAAATACTGAAAGACTGTCATTAAATATTGAGGAACTCATCAAAGACAAATGAATCAAAGGACTTTCGTAGAGAAAGTGGAAGGAGGGACTCAGGATGGGAATAATTGGAGCCAAGCGAAGTGGGGGCCTACTATAAAATGCAATTGAAGACTCGTGTCGACGGCATTACAATGCTACACCGCCTGCCATGTTTACAGGTATTCAGACACCAGCGCTCATGGTGTCGAGAAGAGAAACTTAAAGTTATTGGTATCTCTTTAATCAGAATTACTAACTGACAATTTTTATTGATGAAGAGGTCTCTCGAAACTTCCAAAAAAAAAAAGGAAATTTTGATATTAAACTTCAAGGAAACTTGATCGTGGAAATTGTTCTGGAATTGTTCATTGCCAATCCACCTTGACATTGCCCACTTGAATGGCACGTGTTAAGCAGCCTTCGGATCTACAATCAGGAAGACTATTACATTAAGCGATCAGGGGATCTATACTGAGCAACTGTCAATCTGAATGTTCTGTTGCTGGATTGAGAATAAATTAAACGAAGTGAAAAATATAAAGATTCGAACAGTTGAAAGATAATAAGACAGATTTAAAACACACAAACAAACAAATATATGGCAAGTAGAAGTGACTGGACAAATGATGGAGAATGGAGGAAGTGGTGGGAAAACTATAATAATAATTCTTAGGAAACAACGACATGAAAGAAGATAGCTAACGTCAGAGTGAGAAGGAAGTGGAAACGCTGTCTCCGGTGGCAATTCAAGATGGTGCCTGTCACTTATGACACAGTAAACTTAAATAACAACCCCAGAGATAAATTTCAATGTCAATGGCAAAGCATCCAAATTATCAGTGATAAATTTTTTTAACAAGGTAATCTCAAAATAAAATAGTAAAGAACGGATTTTTCCAGAAAAATCTGTTTTTATTGATTAAATAAATGCGTTAAATTAAAAAATCGAATCTCTGCCTCTTCAATCATCATTATTGTTCTTCTTTCCTGTTCTTTGTTGAAATAAAAGACTTTCCACCCTTCTCTGTCCTTCTCCATGCTCTTAGGGAAAAAGTTTGACAAACCTTCACAAAACGTTTAACCCAATTCTAGAAAGGAACCTTCAATTTAAATTTCAAGCTACTTTTGTTATGCGGTGGTTGCAATACACAAACAACTGGATTTTGAAAATTTTCAATCTTTCTTTTCCAACCTTTAGGAGTTGAATTCAAAAATCCGTTCTTAGTGGGCAACTGTTCTAAAGGTTATAAAGGGGAAAGAATCCCTAAAAGTTAAAGTAACTACAGTCCGTTCACTATATCTGTGGAGGCACATATATTTGCTCCATATATGGTGAATGACTGAGCATTAGTTACTCCGCGTAGTTCCATTTACAGGTTTTGAACGTAGCGGCTGCTGAAAACAGATCTTTGTTCGTTTGTGCCAACAAAACCTTGAAAAGTCAATCTAGAGGAATGCTTATTGTTATTTCAAGTCTAAAATAATAAATATTCAACATTGTAGGATGAGACGAACACGATGTAAACAATGGGAGCAACCCACAACGATGTTCCAGAAGCAACCAAGCAATAACCCTAGTGAAGAAAGGAAATGATAATGATTGGTTTTACTGTGATCACGTATTTCCTCAGATATAATGAACGGACTACAGATTCAGGGGTTTCAGCAGTGGTGTTGATGGGAACACTTAGCTTTATTATAGCTCAACTCAAAAAACCCACCCCCATCTCTGTTTACCCTTCGGAATTTTTTTATTTGAAAAACTGTGGAATGTGTGTTTAGTGAGTTTTTAAGACTAATATTTTCCCCAAGCTTCCCGTCTGTAGTTTCAGCGGTTTCAAAGATTCGCGTACTCCTCAAGAAAGTTGCCCCCTCCACGTTTTCACCCCTTAAGACGGCTAATATCGAAAATTCGACGAATCAGTACATTTTCAATTTTGACAAAGCACACTCATATCAAATTTCATGTTTCAAACTCAAGCGGTTTCAGAAAAAGCCAATTTTTTTTTAACCCCCTGTCTCACCCTTTTGGAGGTTGTATTTACAAAAATTCGTTCTTAGTGGGTGTCTACGTCGTAAGGGGAGACATGCATAAAATTTCAAGTTCCTAGGTTCAGTGGTTTCGGGGTGCGGTGATGAATATACAAAAGTACAGTAAAACGAATAAAATAGTAACGTAAAATATTTTGATTCTTGCAGATGTGGATATATTCTTGCATACATCGAAAGAACGGATCGTGAAAAGCAGGAGACGTCTATACAAAAAACAATAAGAAAATATATTCTGACTGTGTAATATTACATAAAATAATTATATGCGTTTCTCATGAACTACAGTTCACTATTTTTCATGAATGAATGAAAAATCAAAGCAGTTTATTGTATGAAATATACAGAAATAACTTGGGATAAAAACATACTACAAACTTAATCTTAATATATAAAAATGAATGTTTCTTTGTTCCGTATGCGTTCCTATACCATTCATCAGATTGCGATAAAACTTTGGTGAGTTGTAGTGCGAAGGTTTCTGAATTAGTAGAACTATTTTACAATATCTGGTGCGCGAGTCGTTGCAATAAATGAATGTATTTCCGATTTCAACTTTTGAAGTTTCCGGTGCGACTCGCATTTGCAATGACCATCAACAAAGCACAGGGACAACACATGGACAGCTGTATGTGGCCTGCTCACGCGTCGGAAAACCTTCTGATTTATTCGTGTACGCACCAGACGGAAAAATTAAAAATATTATGTATCCAAAGCACTTCAATAAACAGAATTAAAACATAAACACTTTCTTTCTTTGAGTGGTATTGCAACGCATGCCGGTTACAGCTAGTATTCCATAAATGCTAATAACAATGTCAGTTCGTGTTTGATACCGAAACGTGGGCTGAGGATGGTTTTCAATTACAGAGATCCAAAACGATATAAATTGGTGAAATATTTATTAAAAATATGAGAAATTTGAAAGAGGGATGTCCGATTTCATTTTTTTGAATTTACTTAAATAGAAACACATCAAAACTTTTTTTTTTTTTTTTTTTTTTTTTTTTTATGAACAATTAAGTAAAGCAAATGGAATGTTCGTGAACCATCTAGTTAGGTCATTCTCGTGATTCAATGACTATGAATGGTGTTGCTGACAAATCTGACTCCACCCATGACGAAAGATGACACAACACTGCAGCTTTTAATTTAGGAAAAAAAAAAAGAAACACAAGCAAATAGTCACCCCTACTCGATAGCTTTTCGTAATGAATCGAAGAATCCAATAGGAAAGAGAATTTTTAAATTTTTACTTAAAAAAAAAGGTATCAGAGATTCCCAGATATTGTGTAAACATTTTTACTTTAAATATTATATTTCGGTAGTTTTGAAAACTATAATAGAACCTTAAGTGCGGCGTGCCCTTAGACAGGAAGACGTTCGTGGCAATGAAATTTTGTATGATGCAAAAAAAAAATTCCGAAGGTGGCCGCTAGGGCGATATAAGGCGCTTCAATATTGTCAGATCAGTTGTCAAGTGATGAGCCCTTAATCTTCGTCAGTTTTCAAATAAAAATTGATGTGCACCAAACACAGTTTGACAAAACTTCACTGATAGCATATTGTATTCTAAAAGTGGCTGCGATTGGTTAATCACATTTAATGTCATTTCCGGATGACTTTTCATAGGGACAAGATATTTCAAAATGGCAGTTTCCATGGAGAAGATAAAAATATGAGGACAGAATTTTTTTTTTATTGAAGACAAGAACCCCTTCAAAGGAAGTAATCGTGTTTAACATTATTTTCGAAACTTTAATAGAAAAAATACATCTAATTCATCGTCAAAATCACAGGAGTCTGTTTCAATCGGAGCCGATGTCAGCCATCTTGAAAAGGTGGGTGATGGAAAGCTGACGAGTGATTTGGCGGATCAAATTCGGGCCGCTAAAATTTGACGACTCATCAGCAATTTAACGACTGTTAAACCCCTAATGACATTGATGCACAGAAAATGTCGTTTGAATGAAGATTTGACGACCCTCAAAGTTAACAGAAGCTTGGTGCACACCGCCCTAAGCCTATCTTTCCTATTCTAGATAAATTTTGAATAACAAAATACAAGATTGAAAAGAAAAAAATTATATAAAAAAAGAAAAAAATGTGTCGTATAGGATTTCAAAATATCGATGTTTCGAAATTGTTATCTCTCTTCAGCCTCATTTATCTATAGGCTAATTCCAATTGCTGTGTTTCGTTTAGATTTGGACTGTAATCTGTGCATTGTGGCAATCATTAATGCGGGGGAACTACATGTAATGTAATCCTGATTCAAGTAAAGCAAGAGTAGATGAAAAATTTAATACTCTTAGCTCTTACCGTTTCGAATATCTTTCCAGAGAAAGAAAGAAACCCATAATATCGGAGAAAAAAATACAACAAAAAAGTTTTATAAATAAAAGGAAATTTAACGTGCCTAAATAAATCAAGAAATGATAACAACGTAAGGCACAAAGCTATGTAAAGGATTTCGCATCCTTCTAAAAGTTTTAGAATACAAATTTAATTGATAGAAGTCCTTTGCTTCGTCGTTTGAGATTAAGGTAATCCAAATCTTATTTATCCTACAAACGCTGAGATAAAGATAGGTTTATACCATTAAGATCCCAATTGATTTTGATGCAGATTGGACCTAAACGTATGGAGCTACGTCAAAAAAAAAAAAAAAATAATCTGTCTTGGCTAAAGCGCCTTAATCAACATGATGAAATATTTTCGGAGCTGAATCTTTAATGGAACTGTTTTTTACCTGTTGGATAATAGGAAATTGGTACGCCAACTATCATTCCCTTGTTAAAGTTTGCTTGGAAATGCTGGTGTCTGCCTTTGCCAACCACGTGACTGCATTCATCTGGAACGATCCCAATGCTTGCCAAATGGGAACGGCCGATTGCTTGCTAAATGAACCCAATGGGAGAAGTCAGGTGGACGTCTCAATCCTCCTGGCATCCATCTTATATCACAAATAGAATTAGTCGTTCTCAATCTGGTCACTGAAGGCACTTCGAGTGATAGCTGATCAATATTAATCGAGAAACGTATTTCTCTTTAAAAAAAACCAACAAAGAATACCAAATTCAAAGAAGCAGTTAATATTAAAGCTGGCTTTCACATCTTTATAAAACTTGCCAATACCATGCTGTGGCAATAACAATAAAACTAGACTAACAATAAAAAAAATCTAAATTAATTTGCATTTAGTTTTCAAATAAAGGCACTTTCAAATTAATCTAAACGACCAACGAAATTCTGTGCTAAGCAGTCGTTTATATCTTATCCAGGCCTTCTAAATTATAAAATATCCTGAATTGCATAGATATTTTTACATTTAATATTATCATAAAAAAAATCCAGTAGATTATTAATCGCTCAGTTGATTTTCTATAAAAAGTTTTCTTAATTTTCAAAATCATCAAACACTTCTAAAAGAGACACTCAAAGGTTTGTATTAATTCGTGTTTTTCTTTTTTTTTTTTTTTAATTCGACATTAAAGGAAGTATGATTAAAAAAGAGGAAACTTAAGAAGGGATAAATAAAGATAATATAAAAGGTCTATACAATAGACCTCCGGTCGCAGTGCTTGGCTTCCCTTCTACCCACATAAACATGATACTCCCGTATTGATCTAATCTCTAATGCAGTGTTTTTAATCTTTTTTTGCGTCACGGCACACTTAGGTATTTGGAACACTCAGGCGGCACATCAAACGTTCTTCTTAATATCCCACGACACTCAAAAATTTTTTCGTTGCTTTATCACGTATTCAACCCCGTATTATACAATTGTGCAAATACAAACAAGCCCCTATTTCTCTTTGAATTATAAAAACCATGTAAATATCGACTCATTAATTTTAACCATTCCAAAATTACAATCTTCGTCCTCCTCTGTCTCATCATCGTAATCTTCATCCTCCTCATCAGAATCATCCCCGTCACAATCCTTATGGTCCGTTTGGCTGTCGGGCTTCCTTTGATCGCAGCCTCTGTTCATCTTTGGAGACATCCAAGTAGAATCACCTTTTGCTTCGGATGATAACCATTCCTTCCTATGTTATCCTTGGAACTTTTTAAGACAGTCACCAATCCCGTAATGCTTTGCCAATGTGTCTTCAGACAAACATTTCCTAACAGTTTTCTTCTGGATTCCTAACTATAATTATGATTTTGAGACAGAAGAGTATGAAGATTATGTTGAGACAGAATTTAACAATTCCAGTTTGTATTACTTACAATTCGCTTTTTCCTCTTGTGTTACTAAATAACGTTGTGAAAATTTTTAATACCCGTTTTACGTTTTCTCTTAATTTTTCGTTTTAATAAAAAAGGCTTTTTGTTTTCTCGCGGCACACCCTTTGAGAATCACTGCTCTAATGAATGAAAATCACTGAATTCATTTTGTAATGTTTCAGTTTTTTTCGATTTGAGTGAGATCGATGATCATCTGGTCTAAAACAGATCTAAACAAAATTTACGTTTATAATTATTTATTCTAATTAATAACAACAGTAATAATAATAATAATCCCAACAATAATAAAAAAAGTTATATATCTGTAAGGTAAATACGCCTTTTTCCCCTTTATGGAAAACTGGACTGACGTGAAAAACGGAGTCTCGTTTTTATTTCTTTTTAGGTTAAAAATGCCGTTGGAATCTGATGGACTATTAACGCAGCAAATATTTCCCCTTTTCCTGCCAACCAATTATAGCCTTGTTTACAATCGACGCGTCACCCAATCATAGCAACTGTGACCTTTTGTCTCCTTCGTGGCCGCAAGGCTCTTGAAGAGCTTTTCAAAGACGACATTTCAGTTGATTTGCAGTTTCAAATCCGATTAGTGGAAGTACTCCTTCGACAAAGACTGTTTACTCTCGAAAAACTTTCCTAATAAAGGTGTCTTTTTTTTTTTTTTAGCTAAATATAAAATTTGAATGGAAATGAACCTTTCCCAGCAGAATCTACTCCTGAGAATAACAAACAGGTATTTTTATAAACAACACAGACTTTTAAGTAAATACAGATACTGACGACGGAATTGGGAAGAGGACTCCGAAACATGTAACGGAAATTCAGTGATAGCTAGTTATTTCAAATTATAATATCTTTTTATTTTTACTGAGAATAAATACTGAGAGATATCAATTTTAAACACTCCTACTATATCTATTCTCCGAAAGAACCACGTAACAGGTAATAACTAGAACTTATCCAAGAAAAACATGTACAACGGGACAGAATACTGAATCAATTGCCAAAGAAAAAAATTAGCAGTCTTCCCTTCAAGCGATTTTGTTGTTTTGAAGAAAAAAGGTAACAATAACAAAACAAAATCGCTTAACATTTAATTAGAAAACAGTAGAAAATTTAATAGGCCTATAATAAAAAATTTAGTAATAATAATAAATAATAAAGTTTTTTTTTAATCTCCAAATAGGACTCGTTAATTCTGGCCGATTTCATTTCTTGAAGGGTATGTATGCATGCTAGTATGCATGAAAGTTGATAGCAAAGAGATTTCCCAACATGTTGTACAGAAAGAATAAAATTTTGCATTTTCTCCAGCTAAAAACAGATAGTATCGTATATCCCAAGCAAGGAACAAACTTAATCATACAAACGTAGTAATTATCCTAAGCCATGGTAAAACTACAAAAATTTAAAGTTTTAAAAATATATTTAGTTTCAAAACATAAAATTTGTCAAGTCTAAACAAACAAATAAACTTTGTAAGTAAACATCACATATAAACACTTTCATTCATTTTTCATTAGGGGGAATCTTCTAGAAAATGTCAAACGAACACTAGTAAACAAATGGTTTTATCTACCTGATAAAAGATTAACTTAGATGTATTTTTTTTACGCAAACTGTTAAAAGAACGGAATGATGAAGAGTGGTAATGGTATCGCGTTAAAAAAATGCGCGAAAAGATTAAGTAGGCTTTATCTTTCTCGCAAACCATTTGCCTCGAAACCAACTCTCGCTTTATGGCCAGAGATGATCTTTTGTTCTTTTGATGATCTTTTGTTTCTTTAAACCACTTACTAACAACAATAAACAAAAGAACAAGCGAAAGTAAAAAAAACAAAACTCGATTCATAAATACAAACCTCGGAAGGTGAGGCCGCACACATAAGAAAAGGGAGGGAAATACATATAACCCATCCGTTATGCATCGTTCTGTTCCTCTCAATTACGAAGAGCAAAAACAAAAGGAGATATAAATAGAGGATGATGAAGATGCAACGAGAAGATTCGAAAATGTCTGGAAGCTCAAAATAAAAAAGGGCGGCAGGATGTCTGGTCGGAGAGATCCCCTTCGTCGATTTGGCAATGGGATAGGATAGCAAGAGGTCGTCTTTGTTGATTCACTCAGCCGTCGAATGCTCTCAGCTGCACGACCTTTCGCAACGGAGCTTCGACTTCCTCTACTGGAAATATTTATAACAAAATGTATCTGGGACGGTTTCTCTTGCCAAAACATAAACTCTACAATGACATTCTGGCTTTTTGATTGGGAAATCGTGCTTTTAAATTGAGGAATTTTCAGCCAAAATGTCCAGTTTTCGGTTTTTAGAGTTAGATGTGGAAGTTAAAAACGTGCCATTACAGGCCTTCGTAGGCCCTTGGGGTGGCGGGAGTTAAGGCTCCTGGCGTTTCGTGACCAACGGGACTAAGTCGGGTGGTCAGCCCGACGCCCGCCCGCCCGCCTTTAGCCCCCGCGAAGAAACGCGGCACCCGTTCATCAGAGGGCTGGGTGACCCCTAGGGTCCGTCTGGAGGAGACCAGCGTGGAAAAATCCCCAACCTCCGCCGAAGAGGGAATCGAAGAGGCCCGCAGTCAAACAGCTCATCACCACTTGGCTACTGCACTCACTTATTCAGATAGACAGTTACATTACAGTTCAGTGTTATTCAGATAGACGTTACATTACAGACATATTACTGTCTGAGACAAAAGAAGATACTGAATTATAAAGAAACAGAAGTTCACTACGTTGTTATTCAGATACGAAATCTTAAACCATTGTGATGAGACCAAGTGTTACTTAAGTGATATCCTACGAAAGCTGCTTCACGCTCTTTATTTTTTGTGAACTTATTTTTTTTTTCAATTAACTCAAAAGAATGGATATCATTGTTTTGCTCTTTGCGATCCACTGTATTATACTATTATTTATAAGTGATTTTCTGTTAACTAATGTTTATTTTATAAATGTATCAGATTTGTGCAAATATAAATGCTGTCGGCATATCCACCCAATAAAATGAAAACGGACTGTTGCTAGGCAACGGTTGATTGATAATATATCCAATTTATTTAAACGAACATAAAAAAAAAAAAATTCTCTAAAATCCCCTTTCTCTAATTTATATTTTTTAAATAAGCCTACTAGAAGCGAAATACAAAAATCCCATAAAACACTTCCTGTTTTTTTTGTTTTGTTTTTTTGCATGTTTTCATAAAAATCGGAATTTCTCATTCGGTTAGTTTAGTTCTGGAAGTTGTTTAGCTTCAACGAATCTCGATTCGAATTCCTCCAATCGAGATCGAGTGATTCCAACCTAAACAGTCGAGGTCAGACAAGTCGTTCGGCATACGTCACAAACATACGTCACAGGACTTAACGAGTTTTCTTTATCGACTTCTTCTCCCGTGAAAGCAGGGTATAATGGAGCTGTTTCAGGCGTTAATGGATGGGAATGCATTTTGCT
>JAFIDM010000007.1:21843670-21859662 GCA_023159025.1 Thereuonema tuberculata | reverse complement strand
TGAAAATACCCTACAGTAGAACCTCGATTAACCGCAATTGTCGGGACCGGACCTCCGTCGGTAACTCGAAAATTCCGCATAAGAGAGAGCACAAGGGGATGGAGGGGAAGAAATTGTTTCTTTACCAAAAAAAATTAAGGAAACCGACGTCGGTTAAACGAGGATCCGGTGAAAAGAGAGTCGGATAATCGAGATGCTACTATAATTCTATAGTTTTTGGGCCTCTGAACACGACTTCACGTCCGTTTGTCGACCGACCTTTCTTTCTGGAGCTTTTAGGGGGGGGGGGGTACAATGACAACACTGCCAAATATCTCGAACCTGAGGAGGCATTGGCCCAATAGCCCATTTCTACTGTGTTGGACCTTTGAAAACGATGGTGAAGTCCGTTTGTCGATCCGACCTTCCGTTCGGGAGTTGTCAGGGGAGGACAGACACGGACTGATTGGACAGGACAAAACAATAGCTACCGATTTTGGTCGCTATCTCAGTAGCTCTCAAATGGGTCGCTAAAAACAAAAAAACAAAACAAAGAGTCATTCGAATGAACAGATTAGATTTAATCCAATTAACGAAAAACTCCTGTTGGCCACTCCCTTTCAACTTCAGTACTTTAATTCAAGTTGTACAAGACGTTCCAAGCTTTGTTCCCTAATCTACTGTAGTTCCCCTTCAATGTATTCGTATAATTGTCTCCCAATGTAAGTAAATATCAATTAAACGCAGAGCCGTTATTCCGTGTTATTACAGATCGGAAGGCTCAATTTGCCCGTAATCCTCCCTTCGCCACGTGGACAATTTACAGACCGCCCGAGGAACGATCGTCCATCTGTCGATAGATAACAAGAACGTAGAGATCGGGTCACTGGGTTACGAATAAAAGTGCTGAGTTGCAGTTCGCGTGGAGTCTATTGATTTTCCTGCAGACGCTACAAAAGCCAACATCGATTCCTCAACTCAAGTGTTACAATCTAAGAAATCATTTCCATGGTTAGGGTAGTTTGTGAGACAAACAACTCTTCGAGCACGTAACAAGGACTACGCAAAGTTCAAATTAGCGTACACTTTCTTATCAAAACTATCGATTACGTATCTTTTGAAATATGTTATCAAAAGCATCTTAATTACTAATTAAAGTCATCACCTTGTAAAGTCTCAACCACTGCGCCGTGAGAATGCCTTTTGTGTGCCGCGAGAAAATCCTGAGAATCGTCATCTGGAATCAACATTTAGCTTCACATTAGACAAATGTTCGTTTCTAGAATGAAGTCTAGACATTCAAGTAACAGAAATATGGACTACGTTCTCTCTCGAAATCCTACAAAAAAACCCTTCTTTAATGTCCACAATATTTCGTTTTTCTTCTTGAAAAACTTCATCAGATGTATAAGAGGACAACAACTATTAGGTTAAACCGGAGTTGAGGGTACAAGCCTTTGACGAATTTTTTTTTTGATGGTCGCTTCCGCCTTTTGCTAAAATGGGCAACCACGGTGAATTAGGCGTATCCACACCATTATACCGGAAAAATAAACAAAGAACCTTTTATGATAATTCCAAGCATTAACACAACTCAGGAATCCACTTAGGCCACTGCAACTAGCGGTAAACCATCCGTCACCGATGTATTCTTCCGAACACTGCGATTGGCTTGTACCCTATTCTCCGGTTTAACCAACTATTCTTTTTGCCTCTACATAATGTAAGGGTTACAAAACAACTAAAAGAACTAAAAACATTTCATTATACATGATAACAATGTATAAAGAAGTATATCATTCATTAGCATAATTATTTAATAATGATAATATAAAACATAAATAATGATAATAATTAAACGTTAACAATAATGATGCTTCATAAACAACAATAACATTCTCTCATTACATTGAAATTTGAATAATTTATTTTACCTAACTATTATATTAGGTAGAGGCAAAAAGAATATTTTTGTTCTCTTATATACCTGATGAAGCTTTTCGAAAAGAAAAACGAAATATTGTGGTCATTAAAGAATTTTTTTTTTTTTTTATAGGATTTCGAGAGTAAATTATTGACAAATTAATGAAAGATGACTTTATTATGGACTACATTCTATTTCATTCTAACGATTAACATTAATAAAGAATTAATTCTCATTCAAATTGACTTAAAAAATATTTCAGGGTAAATTCTTTTTGTTTAAAAACAAACTGCTCTATTGGTTAATCTTAGATGTTTTTCAAAGGATTCTGTGATAATCAAAAAAATAGCATTGAAAAAGTTTGGTATGTCGCAGGATATCTACTAATTCAAAAGTTCTCAGCCCGTTGTGGCCTTCTCCGGATAACTCAGATGTATTGCGGGTTGGCGCCACACACCTGTATATCGATAATTGCAACTTTAAAGCGAAAATGTAAATCCTCTTTATTCTCTATCCCGTGGGAATTTCGAAAAATCTGGCCTTATTCCTTGTCTACATCATAAAGGGAACATACGTGCAACATTTCAGCTTTCTAGGTCCAGGGGTTTGGGTTGATGAGTCAGTGAGTGAGTGAGTGAGTCAGGACTTTTCTTTTTATATAGGTAGATATAAATATATACTGCGAAAAATCCACAAAAAGAAGATATAACAGAAATATATGTATTTAGGTTAGGTATTAATGTCGTGTTTATTAATAACTGTACTCGACTAAATAAATAAAAAGAGTAGCGTTTTGGTAAATAGAAAACAAATGATGGAATAATCGATACATTATCGATGTTCTTCGAGAGAAAAATAGGTGACACAATTGATGACAGACACAGTATTTACGACAAAGAACGAAATTCCTGCTTTCAGTCAATTCCAATGAAATATGAACTCTTATTTCAGCAGTTTATGATCTTGAAGATTTATAGAGTGGGGATTTCGTACTCAAAGTGTTCCGATTTCTTATGTTATTGTGAGGGAGGAGTTGTGTCACCTACAAAAAGATATTGCATTCGCCATCAACTGCAAAGAAATGTTTTATTCAAAAGCGGATATCTTGAAACGATAAACAAAATACAAAGTAAGTTAAAATAAAAAATAAAGAAATAAAATAAAAAGCCAAATGGATTTCGTTTTTCCCTCGCAAATCTACTAAGTAAAAATAATAAATAAGCAATTAAATAAATTAGTTAATAAACAAAGAAGCACAATTTTCTGAAGGTTAAAAAAAACTGGCTAATTATTATTATTATTAATTACAATTTAAGAAGAAATATCATATTGTAATAATGTTATATAATGTACATAATGTCATATTTATAATATCATATTACTTATTGAATAACAATAATAACATATATACTGTATATATATACCGTCATCTGGGGTACTTAAACCCAAAATTTGTTATCTAGTTGATTTTTGTCCAATTAACTAATCAAAAACTAAGAAATGATACCGAAACCCTATATTTTCTGAAACTAGAGACTCTTTTTTAACGTTTTTCGGCAAGTTTAAAAATATATGTATATAAAAAAAAAAACCCTTACATAGAGGTATTTCTGAAATTTGGGTTCGAGTAGACCCTGGTTGGCGTTACTTGAACCCATATTAAGTTTTTCTCTTCAGAGCCATTTGAAAAATTGTCTGGGACCAATTAAACACATCAGATATAAGGAGAAGATGAGTAATTATTTAATAAAATGTACACAAAAGTAAGAAAACAGAAATCAAAGCAGGTATTCTAGGTAATAACCATCAGTTCATAATTAATAGAATGCAAAGTTCTATTTTAAATGGAGTGAAAAGAAACCCCTTTTGATTAATTTGGGTTGATGGATTTTCTTTTTAATATGGCACCATTTATAAAGTAACATATCTTTTTCTTTATCGCCAGGCTTTCTTGACAGGCTCCATGAAGTCTACACGAGCACCTTCATCCTGAGTCGTATTCGTACTCCAGAATATTCTTTGCCAATCCATTCCACAATTACGAAATATCCCTCTGCTTCAATTCTGACAATTTTCCTATTGTTTTCTTGTATTGTTGGCAGAAGTATTTTGTTCTCGATTTGAGTCTTCATAAAGATGATCGTATTACTAGTAGACAAATTCGCTTTGACCCGAAGACTGAATGCTGACACGTCATCCTCAGAGGTTGTTTAGAAGTACAGGCTTCCTGGGCTGCAGATCGCTCTGACAAACACTTCTTTCAGAAGGCACTGCAAGTTTCTTCTCTCACGCGAGGTGTGACAGGAAAGCTTCTCCAAACACATCCAAATTCACAGCTCTGTCCTGATAAGGCAACCGGCGTTCAATTTCCTCACTGTTAAGAGGAACAATTCCAGCTTTCTGAACCCAGTAGATAAGTTAGATTTGCAGATAAGTTAGGTTCTAATTCCTCCTGCACCTTCTTCAGTAGCGAGGGAAATGGTTCTGGCAACATAGTAAAACTCTTATGCCAGTGTCTGATTGCTTCCATTTTATTCAGAATCTCCTCCATTTCATTTTCAGGGATCTGAAATAGGCAACAGGTAAGAAATTGTCGTTGGGACCATGAAAAACCCCATTTTTCTCGTTTTCTGCACACATTTTACAAAACGTAAAGTTTGAAAAGAAAGTTATCTTCTTACCAGGTTGTTTACACTTGTATTTATTTTAACAAACATGTAGTTATTGAAATGTTTTCTTACCAAATGTGTAACTGAAGAAAAATTGATATTGTAGGTAAAACTCTGCTCGTCAACACACAGAAACACCACTGCTGCCTCCAAGCGGATAGTCCTGCAACCAGTGCAGTGGCTCCCGTTTCACACAGTGTTTCCCTCTATCGAGTTCCATTTAAACTAATTGGGATCTGCAGCTTATAACATCTATTTCACGCACTAGAAAAACTTTTTCTTTTGGGCCCAAGTAGGACCTCGGGTCCACGTAAGCCAAGATTATGGTATTCATTTCTTTAAGTTGTAATTAAGTTTAAAAGATTTTAAGTTACTTATTAAATCATTAATATTACATTTATTACATTGAGTCAATTCTCTCCCACCACGGGAAGAGGAATGTGGACCAGCAAAACGAGCAGGAAAACAGAGGACAATTTTTTTAATAATATACACTAAGAATTAAAAAAGAAAATCTATTTGAATACAGTTTGGTTCTGAAGGAAGAGTGGGCCAAGTTAATTGGATATTCCCTTGTCTGAGGTATTTTAGCATTGAGCATGAGGCTCATTCCACATTTCGGCCCGATACATCGAGCCTTCTTCGGGATATGTCGATCATGTCTCGGAGGAGCAGACCACGAAAACAAATTATCCGAGACAACGGAAATGCACCAAACTTAATTTAATGATCAAATCTCCTGATGATGGCTCAAGGTACCGGGCCGAAATATGAAGTGAGAATAACCTGATGCGAAAATACCTCAGACAAGAGTGTATCCAATGACCTATTTGAATAATATTTAAATTGCAATTCTTACGAATATAAATATATATTTTTACATACGAAAACTAAAATTAAGGAAACTTACTTTGTAAATATTTTTTTATTTAGTTAAAATTTTAAAGCTTTTAAAAGTATTTAATTTAATTTTTATATAAAAATACAAAGAATAGGACTATTACATCAAGCATAGAATTACATTTTTTTAATATTTAATTAGTTTTTTTTTTACTTTTATTAAAATGTATTTTTATTTCAAAATTGTGGGGAATTTTCCACCATCGTTTTTTCTTTTCCTACTTCTTTTCTCAAAAGCAAATTCTATTTTTTTAAGAAGCGCAGTAATGTTGAAATGGAAATTTTGAAAAACAAAATTTTTCATTTCCAATTACTTCAGCTAAAATGTTTTTTCGAAGCTGATATCTCGTTACTCCGATAAAAGCCATCGATTTTTCTTCGAATTGATGATAAACGGAAATCATCTTATCTCAATAATCTCCGTTCTCCTTTTGTTTGTCGGCGGCAATTCGAAGCCATTTATTTGACATCGCATCGCCTTTAATTTTTCAAAACAGCGG
This sequence comes from Thereuonema tuberculata, assembly GCA_023159025.1. Lineage (NCBI taxonomy): Eukaryota > Metazoa > Arthropoda > Chilopoda > Scutigeromorpha > Scutigeridae > Thereuonema > Thereuonema tuberculata. The sequence goes on along the minus strand of JAFIDM010000007.1, from coordinate 21,853,690 downwards.
TGGATGTTTTCTTTCTAACAGAAGTCATGTTTTCTTTTCAGAACTTTGCAAAGACGTTCACAATATTTCGTCTGACGCTACTGTTTTTACGGTTTTTATAATAATTAACTTTCGAAGCGGTCGAAATGCTCGCTGCTCTGGCAGCCATTGCGAATCAATTGGTTCTCACTAAAGCCCATTGCACATGGATCCGACCGTCCGACCTAGATTTTCGGATCTAGGTGCAATGGGCTTAAGAAATGGTGGAGGAGTGACGTCATTGTCATTATTACAATGAATATCGTTTAAGCTAAGATTTAAGTTCTAAAGTTAAAACAACTGATCATAATACTTAGTTTGACCACAGCAAATGCATATTTATTTAACTTAATATATATGTTTTTTTTGCCCGAAAATTGAATGCTATCCTTGGACTACTTTTTTGAAAGCTTTAGATGAAGCAAGAGGTGTTGTGATAGGAGGAGAAAGATTGAAAACCATTAAATATGCAGATGATCAAGCAGTGTTGGCAGAATCAGAAGAAGAGTTAGAGAAAATGATGGACAGTATAGTAAGAGTTGGGAAAGAATTTGGAATGAACTTAAATATGGGAAAAACCAACGTGATGAGAATAAGCAGTAAGAAGGTAGTGTTAATATATCCTTAGATGGAAAGATTATACAGCAAGTAAAGGCTTTTAAATATTTGGGAAGTCTGGTGAAATGGGATGGAAGTTGTACTGAAGAAATAAGAAGTAGAATAGAAATAGGTAAAGGAGCATTTGAAAAGGTAAAAGCATTGTAAACAGCACAAAGCATTTCAACAGAATTAAGGAAAAGGTTTGCTAACCAAGTGCTTTGTTTGGAGTGTGGTGTTATATGGTTGTGAATCATGGACTGTTAAAAAGAAGGAAGAGAGATTTGTAGAAAATTTTGAACTGTGGCTCTGGAGAAGAATGTTAAAAGTGAAATGGTCGGATCGAGTAAAGAACGAGGACGTTTTAAAAAGGATAGGTGAAAAAAGGAAATTGTTAGAAACCATACGTAAGAGAAAAGCATCTTGGTTAGGACATTTGCTACGAAGAAATTGTCTACAACAAAGAATATTAGAGGGAAAAATAGAAGGAAAGAGAGGAAGAGGAAGAAGAAGGATTGGAATGCTGATGATGTTAAAAGGGGAAGAAAATATGAACAACTGAAAGAAGATGCACAGGATAGAAGAAAATGGAAAGCGTCCAATTGAAACCTGTCGTAAAGACAGTTACACCAGAGAGAGAGAGAGAGATTACTACAACTCATTGGCGTAAGCTGGCCAGCATAGGCGAATTCAATGGTTGAATTGACGTAACTGTGAAAACAGGTACAGTGGACTTCGTTATAGCGCTGCTCGCTGTACCGCGCACTCGGTTATAGCGCGGGCGATGTTCGCGTAAGTTTATACAGGTCCGTGCGGCGTTGGCAGAATATGACTGATGAAATGATTATCGAATCCATTTGCGGTGATACGAAGATTGTCAAGAAGAAACAGAAGATGATGATGAAAGTGCCAGTGGGATAGCTGATATACCGCCAACAACCAAAGAAGCAATAACAGTCATGAAAACTGTTATAAAATGGCTGAATCACAAGAAAATATTAACCATGTCAGATTGTTGCAATTAGAATCTTTCAAAAGGGAAATGATACAGAAGTTATCAAAAAGCAAACAAACAAAAATTTCTCATGTTTTGTAATTGAAATGATGTCGAATACATGGATTTTAGTCAAGTTAAAGATAGTGTTTGTTTTTATATATTTTCAAGCATCTTATGTACGTAAATAAAATAATAAATATATATACTTTTTAAGATGTTTAACTAAATTATGTGAATTTTAATAAAACACTTAATAAATACTGTAAATTGGGATTTTTTTAATTATTAAAATACATATATTACTGTATATAGTTGATGGGATGTTTCAGTATACAGCTCAAATCGTTCTGAGTAAATTTATTGTGTCGCCACCACGCCGCTCGGTATAACGCGGTTCACCTTATAATGTGGGTGTTGTTTCCCGCCCGACATGCGCGTTATATCGAGGCTCCACTGTATATGTTTTCAAGCAGTAAGGCATTCAATGATTCATTGTAGCCATTGTTCTCGTGGCAATCTCTGATAAGACAGTAACAGAACTAGAGTGGCCATGTCAGACTGCAGTGCTGCCATCTGGAGAGTCAACGTCAAACAATCATGTTTGATGAATATTGGATGAGGGAAGGAAATGACAGCGCCATGAATGAGAAGGATAATAAAAGCAACGCGTGCAGCTGAAGGAACTTAACGCTTCCATAAACTCAGTATTAATTATCAGAAAGAAATAAAATCAACCGGAAGTTAATAAATGTAATGGAACAGCAACTAATATGTGAACAATTTATTGTAAAAGAAATGTTTCTTATTTCGTTTTTATGATTCATAAAAAAAGTGATAATAAAAAAAAAGTGACTTGATAATAGACGAAAAATTTAAAAGATATGTTGTTAAATTAGATTACATTTATGATGTGTAGGTGGCAGAAAAGTCGAAAACCACGATCTTTGGTCTATTGTGTTATCCAACGGAAAGAAGGACAGACACCGATGGAGAAAGAATGATGAAAAAGAAAAGGAAACAGGAGAACCCCGAGAAAAGCTGCCCAGCGTGGATTAGAGAAATTATTATATACAATTTTAAGGAAAATTCTATACAATTATAAAATTATATATATTTTCAAAATTTAAAAGGTTTTTTTTGTAAATAAATAAATAAATAAAGATTGGGAAAACTTTAATATGCATAAGAATTATCAATAAAAAAGGATTCAGCCCAATGCACTTAAAAGACTTCGCACTCTGAGCTATCATCAATGGGAATCTGGAACAGCTGTTTTATCATTATTACGACTCTTCAGTCAGTTTTACTCTCGACGATAGAGCAGTAATTACTGTGTGAGTGCACAGTTTATTTATTATTGTTGTTTGGCGCTTGTGGAGTGTCACATCTGGGAGCGGAAAGGGTTCCCATAACATTTCGCGCCTTTCTGAGCTATCATTGAGGATAAATCTGGCTGAAGAATCATAAAAATGACGATACAGCTGTCCCAGATTCCAATCAAAGTGCAAAATTATGTGCATTGGCTGAAACATTTTTATCTATCAATAAATAAATAAATAAATAATTTGGACCAAAATCGTTTGACATTGTAGAGGTACAACAATAAATAATTTTGAAAGAAGATGATAAACAAGAGTCGAAGTCTAACAGGTAAGTTATAAATTTTACAGTTCTTTAATCCAGTATTTTGTTCAAATAGTTGTTACTACTATGCATGCGAAGTCTTTCTTTATCACTTTTTAGCGACCCATTTGGGAGCTATTGTGACAGCCACCAAAATCGGTAGCTACTGCGTTTGTCCTGTCCGTCCGTCCGTGTCTATCCACCCCTAACAACTCCCGAACGGAAGCTCGGATCTATAAACGGATTTCACCATCGTATTCAGGGGCCCAAAAACTGTAGGAATGGGGTAGTTTTAGGGTCCAACCTCAATTTACATGATCCCTCCCCCCATGTTCGAGATATTTGGCATTGTTTTCAATGAATTTCCGCTATTAGCTTAAATGTCAGAAATGCAATCATCTAGATTTCAGTTGTCAGCTGTAGCATGATCGACAAGTTTTCGAGCTCGTATGCGGAAGGTTGTCGGTTCGAATCCGTATATCTACTGTTTGTTTGTGGTTTTTGTTTCTCTTAATCTTTTTTTTTTTCTCAATGTCCATGTGGATTTTTTTGTTCTTGTTTTTCTTTTTTTCCTAACTTTTTTTTTTAATTTTTGCTTATGTTAATGTACTTCCTTTTTTTTCTTATTTTTATTTTTAATTTTTTTTATTATTATGGGTGGCCCTTAAATTTATGCTTTAACACAAAATTGTATTCACTTGTTTCTCTTTGTCTGTTTGTGTGAGAATCACGTTAAAGCAGCTGAACGAATGTCCACAAAATTTGTTATGTATTTCATTTATGGCCCAATTCAAAAGGTAAACGTTTATTTTAACCTCCCTCCCCTACAAATCCACACAGACCCATATCAAACGCCCCCCCCCCCTACAAACCTATACATCAAACGCCCCCCCTACAACCTCCCCACACCAAACGCCCCCCCACAAACCCACACCAAACAGACCCCCTACAAACCCCCACACATACACACCAAACGATCCCGAAATCCCTCACTGAAAAACGGCTGGGCCAATTTCTATAAAATTCGATTCGATGCTAAGTTAAGGTCCAACTTGAAATTTAAGCCTACACAGTTATTTTGGCCTACACTTCTCCCACCCCTATTCCTCGAAATGGACCCTTCCAGCACTGCACGCTCAGAACCCCACTAGAGACGAACAGATGAACACATATAAAGTAAATCACAATATCGTAAGTTTGAAAAACTTCCTCAAAGATTAAGGCAGTTTTTCTTGCGAGGGAGGGGCTATGTTTCGAAACGAACTATCTTTCTGATATTCAAATCTTTTAGAAAGAAGACTCAGCATTTGCATGAACAGAAAAAGAGACCCTAAAAAATAATCGATCGGGTTTTTTTATCGGTCGGTGGTGAGGGTGCTCCGAGGCGAAGTCAGCCTAACCTTGGAATCAGTGAACGCTGGAATTTCCATGCAAACTGTTTCCGCTTCCTCAGTCGCAAGAGGGCTACTAAGAAGCTTCTTAAAGATGATACGCCCTCACTTCTACCATTAAACGTTCCTACAGGGATTAAGATCTGCAAAGGAATGTTGAGGACGGACTCGTTTTAATTGGTTTTCAAAAATTTCATTAACAGGACGAAAAAAAAAAAAGTAAGATGAAAAAAAGAGAAACCGCATACCAGTGCTTCTCAAGTCTAGTCTAAACGTCGCGCCACACGGTATTTTCACGACATGAACATTGGCGTACCGAGGGGGGAGGGGGCTTTATTAGGGATTGGAACCTCCTCCCATTACTTCTGAAAAATGATAAAAATCTAAGATATACGAATTTTTGTTTTTGGTTAGAAAGTATATCACTCTCTTTGGAACCCACTCCCCATCCGGAACAGGATACATCGTTTGTTCTTTTTTTGGTTGGAATGACTTATGATCATCAAAATCTTTTCGTTCCAAAATCCTAGGTACATTTATGTATCTGTCTATATGTACTTATCCCTAATTTAGACAAGCGAAGTGAGTCTTTCCATTCCCAACTAGATCACATTTTGTGAAACGTTTTATTCAAAATCTACAGTTTAGCTAGAAATATGAAATTTTGAATGCCCACGTAGAAATCCGTATACAATCATATTTTCAACACTTAAAACTGTAAACTTTGTACGAATTATTTGGTTTTAAAACTTGAAAAAAAATCCATAAGAAAAGCGCGGCTAGACTAAACAATACGGTACTAACCAATCGGAAGCTTCGTAAAGATTCAGCGCCGATGGGGGCGTTTTACCGCGATAGTTTTCGCCTTCGAAATTGTCAGGTTTGTTCTTCATTTTATTTTTCTGGTTTAATGGTTTGTTTTTGGATTTTTTTGTAAAGTTGGTAACTTGCCACAATTTCCCCGTCAATACGCCTGCTTCCCCGTGATTGCCCCTTTTAGCAAGAGGCGGCTTCACCCGGTACCGTAAAGTGCAGTCTTACCAAAAGCGCCATTAGTTCTGAAACCGAAACAAAAATTTGTAATTTCTGATAATCCTACAGCGTCGTAGCATTAGTCACTTTTAAATACCTTCTGTCTTAACATGTATATGCATTTATTATGCAAATTTTCGGAAGTGATTTTAACAGTGCGCGAGTCTACTCCGATTCTTTGTTAGTTTGATTTTTTGCTAGTTCTTAATAATGGAGATTACATTATTTAACTGACCCTATATTAATATTTAAAAAAAAAAAATATAATGCAGTGAACATCTTGATGTAATTTTATATAAGCTCTGTGTTCTTTAATCTTGCAGTATCAGAATGTAAAATAACAAACTCCAGAACCTACTGATATTCGCACAGAACTACACTGTGCAATTACGGAAATACACAGAAAGAAAAAAAATATGAATTATTTCCGCGAATGTTGTTCTACTATTCATTTTCATCATAATTTTTGCATGCTATTGTCCGGCCACCAGGAGATGGGGGTTGCCCACGCCTACGTCACATGGTAAGCGACGATTCTATAAATCTATTTGAGGGGTTACTGTCGTTTTCCATTTTCAGTGCAAATGCACAGATTTCGTTTCTAGTTTATAACATAGAGGAATTGATGATATAAAATACGACATTATATATCTATTATTATTATTATTATTATTATTATTACATATTTTAATAATAATTTCAAGGAGAATTTTTATTTTCAGTTTCAAAAAAGGACATTGGTTTTGATTTCTTCAAAAATATAAAAGTGTTTTATTTTATTTTATTTTATTTTGCATTGCACGTTTTTTATTGTTCTGTTAGAATTCTTGAATGTTAATTTATTTAATTTTATGTTTGAATTGGGAAGGAGAAAGTTTTCTTTTCCCATTAAAAGGCTTGAGGAAGAACGTCCGGTAAGGAGTTCGAAATATTGCCTGAATGAAGTTATGGAGTAATTAAGAAAAAAAGTAAATTTTGTCAATTTCTGTTTTTTGCTTACTGATAAAATCTATTACATTATAATCACTGACTTAAATAGTCTCCATTACTATTGATGCCTTTTTATTTCCCGCAATTCGAATTTTCTGAACACTTCCTGAACTGTAAATAGTTCTGAAGAAACGCCATCTCCAGTGTTATATTTTTTTCGTATCTTTTCCGCATATTGTACAGATGAATTATTTATTTTCTATTTAGTGCCATACTGTGATTTTTCCAAAGCTTTCTTCCGAACCCTGATAAGACTCACGAAAATGAGCCCTGATAAGACTCAAGAAAATGAGAATTCCGACATTAAGTTTAAATATTACTTGCGAAAAAAAAATAGTTCTAAATTAATAAACTGAAGTAATTACATTTAGACTAGCCTAAACTCCCTAAAGTCATTACAGTTTTAACTTTTTTTTGTAATTTTTTTGCATTATTTAAAAATAAAAATAACGGCTTCTTTTTTGTTATGAAGAACTGGTTTGACAAAGTGGTATTTAAGTGGTATTACATCACTTTAAGAAAAATGAAATATATCTGGTAAAAAAAAAAAAGAAATAAAAATCTTTCTACAATGTTTATGTTACATGAGTGACCTAAAATGCGTGTATGACCGCTTCTTCTATGAAATACTTTTCAAACGCTTTTTCTTGCTTCGCTGGCGACACAGTCCATCAAAACACCAACAGAAAACAATAAAAGACAGATTACTCTTGCGATAGACCCTCGAACTTTCCCTTCACAACAAAACAACAACATCTGCTACACTGTGTTTTTTAGTAGCTTTTTTTTTCTTATATTGTTGGGATTTCATTTAGCAACCGTGGACTGTATATCGCAATATGTTATTTCTATTTCTGCATTTCGAAGCACACGGTCTATAAAAATCAAAGCGTACGGGGGGTTCTTTGTAAGGACTTCTTGATCCCCTGCATTTATTATTTTTCACAGATCGTAAGATAAGAGTAAAAAGCACCGCCACTTTCTTTACAATGTTGGGGATGACAGCTTGTTAGAAATTCCCGATCAATCCTTGGCAGCGTTCCCGGGCTGTTCCCTTCATTCGCCTTCCTCCCCCCCTTGCTTCCAATATGGAGTCTTCCATTTTCTATCTATACCACATCTTCCTAGGCGGTCTTCTGCGAGAAAACAAAGACATCCGAGTAACCACCCGCAACCTGATTCACCAGATGCACGATGTTAAAAGACTCGTAGACAACTCTCCTGTCGATTTTTTTACCATTTGTTTTTTTACTGAAGAGGGATGTTTTTTTCTGATGACGCTGAATAATTTCCAACGAGTTTTAAATGTTTAATCTTGTGGCCCGGTGAAAATGAAGTTGAAACTCTGCCAGAAGAACAATGGCTTCTGACCCAAAACGGCTCTAACTTCCTGTCGGTCACAACACGTTGCGCAACGGAAAACTCTGCCTCTCGTTAATGACTTTTGAGTCAACAACTGTGGTAATTCACAGTACCACGTATTGGCACTTACAAGTAAATTTTCAGAATGCGAAATAAAACAGTTTGCGTTATTCAGTCTCCGTGTCTCCTTAGCCCTCAAGGCATCCAAAAGCTCATTAACAAATCTTGACCTGCAGACATAAAGAATCCCCAAGACCAAGTCAACAACAACAAACGCATTTATGTAATTAGCTGTCCAACAAAAAACAAATTCACAGAGAAACGTAGCGACTACTTCCCGCAACAACACCTTTCCAGCAATAAGCTCTAACTATTAAAACATAGGATATCAAATTCCTGTTTTTCGAGGTTTCAAGCATTTTTCTCGTAATTAATCCGTCAAAGTACAAAAAAAAGTATCCCCGGAGGAAATGATCGATACACTTATAATTAAGCTGACATATAAAGAGAGGGAATAATAAAAATTTGAAATATTCTATCTCTCAATTTACTATCAATTTTAAAATCTGTTCGTCAAGTTAGCGAATGTATAAAGAACTGTATAAAATTCATAAAAGAAATAAAGATAGTAAAATTTCTTATATACCACAGATGTAAAATGTTAATTAAATCTACCTAAAATCTTAAAGAGAAAGAAGTTGTTGTAAAGCCTTGAGAGGGGTTGATATTTCCTATAAATAAATATTTACATAGATATAATTGCTTTTTCGCATTACTTTTTACAGTAATTTTAAAGATATTTCCAAGCAATTCAACAAAAATCCCTTAATAATCATTTCTATAATAAAATTTTTGTTAACTTTAAAACGTTAATACCGTATTATTTTAGCTCAAAACAATTCGGGATAAGTAAATTCAGAAACACTTATTTTAACCCCAAATACACAAGGTACACTACTCATATCCTTCACTGTAATTATTTTACCCTTACAGTTCATATAAAACAGTTTTTCAACCGTTTTTCAATCCACAAAAATTTATCTATCCTTTCTTGTAAACGTTTTCTTAGCCTCCTTTTATTCGTTGGTTATTTATTGTGCTCCTTTTATTGCGGACACCCCAAATATATTTCTGAGATTTGATATATATACATCAACTTTTCTTAATTTTTAGCGATTAGATTAGTATATTATTTTTATTAGGCCACAGAAAAGGGTGGAAATTTTGCCTCCAGGTCAAATTCGAACACTGTTCGATTGATTGGCCACCCTGATCTCCGGATCTTACATCTCTGCTATCAAAAAATAAAATCCGGCTAAATAAACAAGAAATATTAAAGTTTACCAGTTAAAGAATCACGCCTTTTCAAAGGATAGGCAGCATAGGGATTAAGGATCCTGTGATCATCAACTGTACGAAAGATGAAGGATTTAGGAAAATGGTTTATCTTTAGTTTAGAGAAAATATTTCGCCAATACCTAAATACAGACAACACATTTTCAGTTAGATTGAATTATCGTTAGATAAGATAACGAAACATCACTCAATCGATCGGGAAACCAGTCCTCCCAAATAACATATGTTTCACTAATGCGTCAACAGAGGAAAAGATAAAAATGAGTACAATCCTACTGAATAATGTGGTAGATTAAACGATTCAGTTCGGTTTTATCAGTGATATTGGTTCAATCTTCCATTAATCTAAATACTTTTAAATAAAAATAGAATTTTTTAACAGGAACTGATTGGATAATTTTTGAAAACTTTTTTTACATGTTTTTCTAAGATTTTGAAAACTTCAAATCGTAGATAATCCAATTTTACTATTATTACGTAAAACTTTTCAAACATTGGGTTTCCCCAATTGTAGACTTGTAAGTTAGTGTATTCAACTGTAATTTATCAATAATAATAATAATAATAATAATAATAAGCGTCGAACAGATGGCTGATGAGTGGTGAGCTGTTTGGGGAGACCGAAGGGTTCATGATCGCGATACAGGACCAAGT
>JAFIDM010000007.1:21796817-21843660 GCA_023159025.1 Thereuonema tuberculata | reverse complement strand
TTCCCATCAGCAAGAACATGCAGAAAACTCACGCTGACAAGATAAGTAAATACACAGACCTAGCACACGAGCTCCAGAAGCAGTGGAGGCAGGACCGAGTACGTGTTGTACCCATCATCCTGTCCGCTACTGGTCTGGTGCCTCACACATTGCATCACAGCCTCAGCACACTAGGACTTCATAAAAACACTTATGCACAACTCCAGAAGGCTGCGGTACTCAACACAACACGCATAGTTCGGAAATTTATGGACACAAGCACACATCCCTAACTATTCTTGCAAAATTTTTTTTTTTTTTTAATACACTTGGCAATATGTGCTTTGGTCCTTGACCGGCCATATTGTCTTAGCTGGGGAATCCCATGGTTTGAAACTTTTTCGATATAATAATAATAAAAAAATAAAAAAAAAACCTAAAATTAATTTTCAGAACCCGTTTTCAAGAGACATATCCCTAACGGGACTTTACTGAGCTAATAATAAATAAATAAATATATAAATAAATAAATATATAAATAAATAAATAAATAAATAAATAAATAAATAAATAAATATTATTATTGTTTTAAGCTTGGCTTTTTATATGTGCTACATACATTTTATAAAAATTATTTATAAAAAAACCCACTCAATATTCCAACCGTTTTAATGAATAAAATCCTCTTAAAATATTAAATCTGCTTTCGTAAAACTTCTATTCAAGTTGTTATAACAGCCGAGTCGTTAATATTTGAAAGCAGTTCAACTAGGTTTTCTCTATAGAGCGTTGTAACGATCTTTACAGGAGACGATCATAAGAGAGAGTAAGCTTCATTAGGGTAGCCACAAGATATTTTACTTCCACAGAACAAGTTGCAACACAAAAAACCCTGACCTAATCTCAAATTAAATATTCAATTTACTGCGATTCAAATGGAGGAAACAAGAATAAGAAGAAAAAAAAAATCATAAGATTTATTTGTTGTACGAAGAACGATGTAATGATTTTATTTACTAGAATTGAGTGTTTTGTGGAAAACTAATATAATTTTAATTTTTCAGAAGTGTAAATAAAAAAAACCTTAAAATTACTTAGTAAGTAAAAAAATAATGCATTCCGTGCTCATGGTAGATTTAATCCCCCTTTTTTTTTTTTTTTTTTCATGCCGGTTGATTCTTTGCGCGCAAGAAAGTGTAGGCCCCCAAACACAATAAGTCAATAAAAGAGTTTAATACTAGAAGGCTTTTCGTCACGGGAAGTAACCAAATGCTCTTTTTTTTTTTTTTTACAGAGTTTGATAGACTATAGGACATGTCTGTAGAAGGCTGTGGATTCGGAAAAAAAATCATGGAATCAATCATGGTTTTTTTTCATCGGCGCAAAAACAGTTAGAATAAAAACAACAAAAAAAAAAAGTTTTAAATTGAACGGTGATTTCCAAAACCATCCCAAGTTCAGAAATCAAAACAAAAAAAAAAAAAAGGTTTTAGATATTGTCTGAAGAAACAAAAAAAAAAAGGTTTTAGATTTGTATTACACCTGTTGTTATTCAAATTCTTGACGTAAGAGGTTTATTCCCTGATTATTCTAAGCATCATTTTTTGAAAAGCCAGTTTTAGAAAAACACATTCTATTTTTATTTTTTTTTAAAATATTTTTAAGAGACCAATTTAATATTACTTAAAAGAAAATAAGAAACGCACATAACTAGGGAAAAAAAACCCAACAACAATAACAAACAAACAAACAAAAATTCACTGAGCTAAGTTTGGTTTTTTCTGGGAACCGCAGACGGCACCGTTTCGAGTTGCTACACTCTCATCAGTCCGGTCCTGCCCAGCATACCCAGCTCAGTTAAAAAGGACAATACACAAAACGGACAAACGAATAAGACAATGACCCCACATTTTAAAAAACAAATCAAGAATAAAAGGGGAGAACAATCAATCCACGCTAGCATTAAGCTTAGCTGATTAAGGATTAATTCATTTAAAAAGTTAGTATCAAATCAAATTTAACGTGCGTGACAAGTTATTATTACTTAAAAGAAAATAAGAAACGCACATAACTAGGAGAAAAAACAACAACAACAAACAAACTAACAGAAATTCACTGAGCTAATTTGATTTGAGACCAATTTAAATTTGAGTTAAGATTGTCCAGGAGTCTATGATCCCAATCCCAAGAAGCTGAACTTTTATACGTCAGCGTAGATTGTTAGATCCCTATTGATTCTGGTATTGATAGAACCACGGGCAGAAAAGTTGCCAAAATACGTTGTCATCAATATGCAACAATGACGATAACTCAAAAATTATTTATTATATAAAACTGACGTAGTAATGGTTCATAAATATTATCCAACGAGATCTTCCTGTTGACTTTCATAGAAATTGGACCCATCCGGACCGAAAACTATCAAAACATTACTCTCCGAAAACAGTGACGATCAATATAAAATGATTACAATGTATTGTCCGTGATAGGATTTCTTTGGACAGGTATACAGGTATTCGAAAAGTGGCACGCTATCTATATCTTATTCCTTCCTAAATTCCTCTCACCTACGCTGCTATCAGAACGAATGCAAATAAAGAAACAGCAATAAAGATAAAATAAATGCAATGATTTTATTAGACTGTTTTTATTTCTCTACGTGCTTCAACCTTTCTAATTTGAAATACATACTCAGATATTTAACTTATTTGGTTACCAAAGAGATAATTTAAATACAGAACGCGAATTTCCCAATTTCGTAATAAATATTGACTGAATACAGCTGGAATATACAAATACATGCCTCAATGATTTCTGAGAAAAGTCTGTATTTAGCGCTAGACGTCATACAAGTCATGTTTTGTCACTTCCTTGTAACCATAGCAACCGATACCTCATCGGAAAAAAAACAAAAAAAAACTTATAAATTGTCTTCAAATTACTTACTATCATGTCAGGGGGAAAAAAAAATTTACTGAAATTTTCAGTCGATTTTTGCTTAAGAATTGCAGGCTGTTGTAATCTAAGACTTACACAATATATAAAATGTGAGTGACGTCAGCGGAATGAAATATTTTGTGAAGATGTTAAACAAGAACTTTTTGAATAACTTAAAGCCTTCTTTCTGTATGATTCTGTCTTTAAAATTCTTTTTATCTTATTATTTTATTTACTAGAGGATTTGACCGTCGTATATTACGATGGATACAAAATTAAAATAAGTGGATTGATAGGAACACAAATGGATTTTTTTATTGGATGGCTTGATGCGGGCGTTACTGGGAACTGACGGCGCTACGACTTGAATGGCAAATACTCGGTTTACTTTAATATAATTACAATGAATCGAATTTAAGCGATTTAAGCAAGTATGGCAGGATCTACTTATTTATTTATTTATTTTTGAAAATGGAAATCCTCTGAAACTTTACTGTTTTTATTCAGGAGCAGATTTTGTACTTTGAAAATATACGAAGATTTCTCATTTATTCTACCCAGAAATACCGTGAGGCATTTGAAGCGCCATAAATTGTTAAATATGAAGCGCATCGATCTTTGGATTGTAGGCTTATTGTTCTTGAGGAGTGGAATCATGTAGAAAAAAATGTTTCTATTTCACATAATCATCACCAGAGGGCATGTGGCGCTGCTGTCGGCTATGCAGTATTTTCTGGTTTTCGTTACTCGTTCGAATTCGGAATTGTGGAACAGAAAGGTTGGTCACAGAAGATATTCAGTTTGTCCTCCATCCTCAGAGAGAGATCATTTGCATTCGATGCCTACCGTGCTCTAATAACATGTCGGAGCAATTCATCATGCAGACGCGTTTTTCAACCCTGCCTAGCGTGTGCACCCTACCTCGATAGACCTATCCTTGAGATAACCCCAGAGCCAAAAGTCACAAGTTTGATATCAGGGGATAAAGTAGGCCATGCTTAAGGATAATATTTGCTTATTATACGATCATTAGGAATTTACTCTGCAATCGCATTCCTAGCATCACGTGATGTGTGCAATATACCTCCATTTGAATAGCCGACAGCAGAGCCACATATAAATTGGAAACTTTTTTTCTCATGATTGAATGCCCATGACCTATAATCCTACAATCCACAGAGCGATGCCCTTAATATTTATCAACTTATGGCGCTTCAAGCTATTTCTTGGACACCTGGTATTTTCATGTTGAACAAGCAACAAATAAACCGCAAGAAATAAGAATAGAAAGTAATCTTCAAAGTATTTCAAGAACTTCTCACTCAGTTTTAGTATCCTCGGGCATTTTAAAGCCTTGCTGTTACATAATACGATGTAAGGTACAATTAGGTATAAGTGTTAACGTATCGAACGATGGAATTCTTTTATGGACTGCTTGACTTCGCAGCATCTCAAAATAAGTGGACGGCTGCTATGTTATCTCTCTGGCGAATGTTCTTTAAATATGTAAACATATTACAGTCTCAAACTCTTAACGCCGTTCATTTTTCCAATTAGAAAGGAAAAAAAACCAAGTAAAAACGCATCGCAGTGAAGAGCAAACAATAAAGTGTTCTCATGGTTTCTGAGAGACGATGCAATTTGCAAGAAAAAGCAGATGGTGAAGAATACGGATAAGTGGGTGGCTATGAAACCTCGCTTCAAAAGGGATTAAAAGGAGGATTTCTTTACAAAAATAAATAAATAGAACGGAAAGGAAGAGAATAATCCACTTGAGCAGCTGCTACCTAATTAAGAATTCAGTAAAGGACTAATAGTTTTGAAACAAAACTAAATGAATCGATGACGTTGGCGAGGAGACCATTTCCGTTGCAAGCACGTCTGACATATTTATGCTTGTCGTAAATCGTCCGAATGTTGGTATATTTGCTGCAAGTGTGATGTTTTCGTTATCAATTGGTTTTCGTATTCAGTTCCAAAAATCTGGTGCAAAATGTATTTACGCCGCTTTGATCCGCGTCACCAAACAGCAAACGGCGCTTCGTGAATTTCTGAATCGTTTTTAAAGGCTGTAAACACTAGGACTTAAAATCGTGTTTATAGGTTTTGTATACATGAAGAAATAGAAAAGAGAAGAGAAAAAAAAAAGTAGGAAAAGTGCCAAAGCTGTTTTCGAAGATAGCCAAGGATTATTAGATGATTTCTCGTGTACGATCAGCGCCTGGACAAAAGACGTATGTTTATCTGTTAAATTCACACCAGTATTATTCAATAATAGAGAGAGAGAGAGTCCTGTTTTACAGTTATTGGCTGTAATTCCTTGAAATTTACTAACAAATAGAAGAAGTATTCTCGTTTCACTCACGTTAATTGGTGGCTCCTACCAACAAAACTTCGTAATTTGATAATTTTTGTATTATTTTTTTAATTAATAGATTACAAAAATGTGGGCCCGGTAGCCGAGTGGGGGGGGGGGGTTTGGAGCGCTTGGCTGCGGGTTGGAGGTGGCGGATTCGATCCCCAGCCTGGGCAGAGGGCGGGAATTTTTCCACGTTCCTTCAAACAGGTCAGAGGGTCTACCCAGCCTTCTGTTTAATGGGTACCGGGTTTCTTTCCGGAGGTTAAAGGCGGGCGGGCGTTGGGCTGACCACCTGACCACCTCAACTTAGTCCCGTTGGTCACGAAAGGCCGGGAGCCTTATCTCCCGCGACCCAAAGGGCCACAAAGGCCTGTAGTGGGACACTTAATAAAAAAAAATATATATATAAAAACTGTATTAATACATAAGTAAATATAAATATTCTTTTTGTACTGCACTGTTACTTACATACAATTATTTGCAATTAGTTTTTTATTTTAACTTTTAGCTTTTAAGGACATTTTGTTTTTAATCTGTAACTTGAGTTCTATCACCTGATCACATACAACAATTGGAGAGCAGATGTAGCTAACAGATGTAGTGTTTTTCCTCAATAAAAAGTTTTTGGTAATTTTGACATACCACATTTTGATCTAACAGCGATGATATGGATTGCATTATACAATTCCCAGTCAGAACTGTACTCCCAATCAGAGTCCTCGTGTGGAGTAGGTGATTTAAAAACAATTTAGGTAGCCATTATATATATATACATAATGCCGTTATCTTATGCTGAAATTTGACATTTGCCAATCTCTTGGCAAATCCTGTAATTAATTTTCAAGAAATGAGTTTTCCTAGGCATTTCACTGTAAATAGGCTAAGACAAATATAAATATTACATATAATCCTTAAAAAATCGTATCTTATAAATTAGAAATAGAAGATAATAATAAAAATGAGCATAAAAACGCACACTGAAAGATTCACTGAGCTATTTTGGAAATTTCGTACCGGAAACCCAAGACAATTCGCCCAGTACTCGACATTTTCAAAAATAGTTCAGTGAATGTGCGTTTTTATGCTTATGCTTATTTTATGCTTATGTTATATATTTTCATGCACGTAACATGTTTCTATTATGTATATGTTTGCTTTAGAAATTAATCCTTTATCAGCTAAGCGTTCTGCTAGCGGGGATTACTTTATTGCCCGTTTTATTCTTAATGTGTTTTTTTATTTTTTTTTTAACTCGAGGGTCATTGTTTTGTTTAATTTTGTCTTTGGTTTATGCTTCTTTTGATTCCACTGAGCTATGACTACTGGGCGAATTCGACTGATGATCGCTAGGAAACGTGAAACAATCTGTCTTGGATTCCCAGTACGAAAATAACAAAAGCGTTTTTATACTAATTTTTATTGTTATATGTGTACCACACAAGTTAAATTTTGCAATTATATATTTAGAGGATTTTATGGAGCATTTATTATGAGGGAAAACAAAAAAGAGCTTAAGGGGTAATGTCGGAGCCCGTGGAAAGTTGGTACCTGTGTGCGGTGCACACATCGCACCCTGTATTGCGACGCCTCTATTCCTATGTAATTTTTGAAGTTTCTGCATTGGCACACTCCAAATTATATAACAGGTGAGTGTAAGATGATCTGGGGGGGAAAAAACCTTGATGACCTAGATGCAAAAGTGTATTATCAGCGTAAATTAATTAAAAATTAATTAAATTAAGCAAAGTGATGTTACAAATGTGGCTGTCCCTGTTGAACTTAGCTCGGTTCATTCGTGTAATGTTAAGCTGGGAATTGCGTATCAGGTGCGATGATCCATATATGGGCTCCCTTCATTAGTTCAGCGAGGGAAAATTGCACACACCCGTCCCTGATGTGGGTGACAATTTTGTATCGTCTAGAAACCCCCGAGTCAAAGTTCTAACTTTCCACTGATAATAAACATTATTGCCAGTGCTGTGATAGCGGAGTTGTCCAATAAACATTACTTAACGAGCCGCAGTCTTTTTAAAAGTTCATTAGAATTATAATCACTTAATCGCTTTCAAGTAATTCCCTGGGAAAATGGAGGAATTCAAAATGGCCGAATACAACAATGAAAACCCGATTTTCACTGCTGGAATTTATGAGTCGTTTTATTGAAATTTATTCGTCTTCTCCAAGAGAACAAAGCGTTTCGCTGCTATTGGAGGGAATAAACGCATAGTTAATGGTGTTAGATTTAATACAAGGCACTTTTCATTCAGATAATTTCAGTCAGGGAGGATATAATGAAAGATAATATTTACACTTTCAGAAATGTGATGTAATAATCGAACGATACGTAGACATGATAAGGGATACGTATATCGAAGGAACCGGACTTTGAAATAATTAGGCTATTATTTTAATTTATTATTTAGTTATTACGAAATAACTATGGAATTAAAGTAAATGTTTGTGGAAAAGATTAACAGTTCTTATGAGGAGGTTGAGGTCATCAGACATACTTGCCAGGATCTGGTTTGAATCCTGCATAAGGCATAGCTGTTTCTTTTCTGACTGTCCGGATCAAGGTTGAGAAAATTTTCACTTGAGAATTTTCCCGTGCTATGCTCTTTCTCTAGTTTCTTTTGATTGCTTACAGCCCTACGGAAAGCGACGGGAAACAGCTACTATGTTCCTCCAGAGTAGCTAGGAATGCCGCAGAATATGATACCTTGGTCAGTTAATGACAGCCTACAATACATCTACACTCACACACGTTCACAGATACGTACAGTATTTCTGGTTCACGAATGAAAGAACAAATTAGTACAAAGTGGAATTACATTCTTTATTGAGGGCGTTCTTTCAATTCCCAACAACTGAAATCATAAGAATGCAGTGCAATAGCAGATCAAAGGAACAGAGAGAGAAAAAGACAAACCACACAAGGGGCGTACGTAGATTTAATGGAGGGGTAAGTCAAGTTAGGAAGTCTGTCTGTTTCTGTCTGTGCGTGTCTGTCCCAAACCAAAGATCGGAACGGCAAACGGACTTCACCATCGTGTCCAGAGGCCCAAATACTGTAGGAATAGTATATTTATTTCTACCTCTCTGGAAAAATTCGGACAGAGTCGGCTGTTTGTTTCCGCAAATTTGGAAATTTTTTTCCTGGACAACTACCACTGACTCGATCGACTTGAAATTTGGATATGCTTTAGATTAGAGTGACTACTACACATTCTACGTTCCTATTCGACCGTATCTATAACAGTCTGCGGACACAATCGTATACGTCCGCATTTTTCCGGATAGGTAGAAATAAAAAAATATTCATTATATAGTAAACACTAAAGCATTTTAAGTAAATCAAGTCAGTAGTTGTCCCGGAAAAAAATCCCAAACTTTACCTTTTTTTCTTTGGCTCTTCTCTCATTTTGTCATACACGCAGAGGGAGTGATAAGAGATACTTATAAATAATTAGAATATGGTCCCTGTGGCCTAATGGCAACCTAATCAGAAGGCTGCAGGTTCGATTCTTGTCTCGACGTTTCATTGTAGGAATTAATTATTTTAATTGCAGTTTAGTTATTTATAGATAATTCGCTTGTCACTATTGCTTTTTAAAAATGCAGAAAATAAAACTTATAATCCCTATAATTCATATCAATCGACTATAGATTGCTTCACTTTTACTTGTAGACTAATAACGTCATGTATCCTTCCGCTTTCTAACTTCAAATGCTGTAAAATGTCCTGTTCTATTATTGGCGGGAAACAAATTCAAAATTTTCTTTATATAATAGAAAGAAAAACAAATTAGCATTCATGTTATTATAAAACTATAATCGAACGTGCTGTCAATCATTAAACACAACAGCTCTTTTTGTAAGCTTATCGGGACTACTTTGTTGGCGGAATCACACAAGATTATGAAAACCTGCAACTTCGCGAACAGATCAACAGAAATAGTGTCTTTTAACCTTACGTTGCCTGCGTGCTTACAGTAAGCCAAGGAAATCGTGAAATAGGAAGCTTATTTACAGCTAACTATCTTAGTTTTATGTTAGATGTACTAAAGTCTCTTGGGCTTATTGACAGATCGAATCAGGACTCAAAGAGATAAAATCGAAGCAGTCTCCGAAGAGATATTGGTCTGATTCCTCCTCGTAAATCTTTCTTTCTTCTTTTTTTTACCTATCAATATGAATTTTATTCCATTTGGCATTCGGTCCAAGGGTGCAGAGACTTTTTGGCAACACGAGGAGGACTGGCCGCCAAAAGATTCAACAGAGAACGCGTCCCAAAGGACAAGACTCTGAATCGAAACAAAAGCCCAAACAAACATTAAGCTAATTCCATCAGTCAATTTTGTAAGGATTCCCACAACACATCTGGAGTTATATTGAACTTTCGAAATAAAATAAAAAATATGAAAAAAAAATTATGGTTTGGGATAGTTAGAAGGCAAAGATTAAGTTAGAAATAGTAAGTACTCGTAAAGTTCTTACACATCTGCTGATTGTGTATCTTCACACTTCCTAATGAATGTTAATGTGAATTTTGAACAAGTTATGTCACAAAACAAACACAACTCGTCCTTTTCCTGTAAAACTATTGGACGAAGTAAATACCTCCGAAGATGCATAAGCATTATATTTTGAAATTTAAATGTATATTTAAATCTTTTATATAGTTTTCCAGATCTGTCCGTGACTAACGCACACACGGTGTTTGGAAAATATTTTAATTTCCCGTGAAAATAGAAATAATTTCTTCCATGAAACGTTCGCGTTAGAAATAACCTGCAACTTTCTGATCCGAAGTCTAACGTCTTATCCATTAGACCACGGGACTTCATTCTAATTATTGTTTGTTAAATATCTCTTGTGTGTGTGACACAATGAGAAAAGAGCCAGAGGGAAAAAAAATAACTCATTAATTTTAGCCTACTAGATTAAAATTTTGATTTAATTCTTTTAGCCTACTATAAGCGCAGACCGACGAGCATAAGATACAGAAGTTCACGCTTGCGACGAACTGAAGAGTTCGTTAGACATTTTTCGACATGAATGATGAAATTAAGAATAATATTTAAACAGAAAAAAATTCTACTTAAAATACTTTATCTCAACGAAAGCCGTCGTATTGTTCTCCCCTCATTGATGACGGGGCATATACGCTAGCACATTAATATCTTTTTTAATAATGTAAATAACGTACATATATCAAAACAAGTATCAATTTCGCTATATTCACCTAATATAATCATAATAATATAAGCTTTTTTTTAACTAATTAAAAAATTAGCGAAGATCACTTTTGGGTCGTTTCGCTGTTAAAAAAATCTAGCGCATTCGCGATTTGCTAAAAAATACTTTATAATTAATTTTTTAAGGTTTTTTTTTTTTTTTTTTTTTTATTAGAGCAGTACAGAAAGCTGAATCACCACTTGCTTGAAATAATAAATAGATAATAATAACAAAAAGTTTTACAGGTCATGTCATTTCTAATCTTTATTTAATCCGATAAATTTAATAATACTACTGAATTTTTTATCTATTGATTGACATACATTTTTACTTGAATAAAAATGTTTAATCTATGCCTTATTCATAATGGCTAAAATATACTGAATTTTTAGATAAGATACACTGAATTACAGAATATAATGCTCAAAAATAAAAGCTAATAAATTTTTTATTATTAATTATTTGTTAATATTTCTCTCTTTTTTTATAACAGAGGATGATTTTATTTGGATTTTTTTTTTCAATTTCGACTAAAAAAAAAACAGGGAAAAACGCATACCTGAAAAAAAAAAATCAATTTCTATATATTCAACTAAAAGAATACTATGTCGGAAGCGCAGTGGTGCTTCAAAGAAAAAAATATATGATGAAAAACTCACCAAAGAAAATCTAGTGAGAAAATTCATGTGCCAGCAGTGCGCGGGCCTCAATGAATTTATTTAAAGCATAAAATTTCAAACTGCGCATTTGAATTATTAATAAATAACAATGGGTGAGAACAAATTATTTACAAGTGACATCCTGGAACAGCTGTTTCACGCTCGTTGGTGATCATCAGCCAGGAGAAGTCACCAGTAAATAACAAGGTCTCCGTACTGAGGCTAGTATGAACAATATATCGGAAGCGCAGTGGTGCTTCAAAGAAAAAAAATATATGATGAAAAACTCACCAACGAAAAATTAGTGAGAAAATTCATGTGCCAGCAGTGCGCAAGCCTCAATGAATTTTTTTAAAAGCATAAAAAATTCAATCTGCGCATTGAATTATTAATAAACAACAATTAATGAAACCAAATTAATTACCAAGTTGAAGAAATAATTATTTTAATAATTCAAATGCGCAGATTGAATTTTTTTATGCTTTAAAAAAATTCATTGAAGCCGGCGCACTGCTAATACATGAATTTTCTTACTAATTTTTCATTAGTGAGTTTTTATTGTGTATTTTTTCCTTTGAGGTACCACTGCGATTCCGAAGAGAATGCTAGTCAAGTACGCATTCCTTGTAATTAGAAAAAAAAGAAAATTAGCAAAGACCATTGTTTGGTCGTTTCGTCCATGGAATGATCATGGTTACGTCTGAGTTGGCTTTTAATAGGCATAAAAAAAAATAGTACAATACGTCAATGAAAACAAAACATTTTTTTTTTCTGTTGTCTAATCTTTTGTTTGAATCTTGAATGGAGTTAACTGTTCAAGTTGAAATACAGGCGAATATATCTTCTCGTCACAAAAAATACTGACATAACGAAAAAACAAATTGCCCTTTTTTTTTCTATTATATTTTATTTCAGTCCATTTTAGAGTTATTTTAGACTGTCCTGAATTCAACATGTGTGTTCAACTAATATTATTTTAAACAGGATATTTGCCTGATTCTGACTAGAATTAACCAGTTTTTAATTTATTAAAAATGTTTTATATAATATTTTTGAGAAATTGACGCAATTGCAACAATATTAGAATCTGAAACATTTCTGGAAGCGAAAGAAAACTGCGACCGAAATTTTTACCAATCAAATAGAAGGATTGGATCTGTTTTGCTTAATTTTAGGAATTTTACGGAAAACAAAAAGAAAATGCAAGTCTAATCGGAAGGTAATGTTTTAAAGTAAAATTTTAGGATAGAATTTAATGTATAAAAACACTTTTGAATTGTCTGTTTAAGATTTTTTGTTTTCAGAAATTCTTATAATTTTTGATTTTATAATTTTTTAACTTTCTTAATTTTTTTTAAATAATCAATTTTTTTTTTCATATGAATTAACATTTACAATTTGTTTTTTTTCTGAGAAATGTCAAAAAAATCTAGAATGCTTCAAAAAGAAATACATTCCTCATTTGTAATCATCATCTTTGAAAAGGGTAAGTGTGCATGCGCAGTTCTTAGAAGCCAATGCCTAACTTTTTGTTATGCAGATTCATTCATATAAGCACTTAATGTACAATAATTGTTAAGTTTTAGGCGTATATACAGTTCACGCACAGCCTTGTGGTCAAGGCGCAGGCCTGTCATGAGACTGATACATCTGAATCTGACTTCGAATCCCGGCGAGG
Source organism: Thereuonema tuberculata (assembly GCA_023159025.1). NCBI lineage: Eukaryota > Metazoa > Arthropoda > Chilopoda > Scutigeromorpha > Scutigeridae > Thereuonema > Thereuonema tuberculata. Next base: position 21,830,810 of record JAFIDM010000007.1, on the reverse strand, counting down.
GACTTGGGTGTTTCTTTCTTCTTGTGTAACATCGTAGAAGAATAACGATATGAAAAACTGATCTAGGGATAAGTCACAACAACAACATTTTCACAAATTACAATTTTTACAATTATTATAAAAACGGAAATTTATGAAGCCCAGTTGTAATCACAAAGAATATTTATCTATGATCATCGGAAGCGCAGTGGTACCTCCAGAGGAAAAGTGAGTTTACAATAAAAAACTCGCTAATAAAAAATTAGTGAGAAAATCCATGTGCCAGCAGTGCGCAGACCTCAATGATTTTTTTTTTAAAGCATAAAAATTCAAACTGCGCATTTGAATTACAGTGGAACCTCGCTATTCGTACACAATCCGTTCCAGGAGGCAGTTCGAATGGCGATTTGTAAGAATGGCGAATCATTTTTTCACATAAGATATAATGTAAATTGGATTAATCCGTTCCAGACCCACAGATGATTGCTTATATAAAACTTTGTAATAATATTTTAAGCCTAAAATATATAAAAACTATGAAAACAATAAATATATAAGCCTCTATTATTATTTCTTTCTTTTTCAGTGTAGACGATATGGTTGATTTCGCCATGCCATACTGAGTTGCCAGGTCAGAGACACGAGTTCCACTTTCAAACTTTCAAGGACTTCTTTTTTTCAATTCAATTGTCGTTCTCACTGCTTTCCTTTTAGGCTTAGTTGAATCAGTAATCTTTTTTAGACCCATGGCTGCACTATTTTGAATAAAAATAACAATAAAATATCATAAAGTTTCACGAAGCTTGCGTGGATGATGCGTAGCGTACGGAAGCTAGCACGATACTGAACTGAAGCGACCACACTGGCGCGGTCAGTTACGAGGTCACGCTGTCCGAATCGCGAGCAAGCGTACGAATGGCGAGTTCAATTTTACTTGAAAAAGTTGGACGAATAACGAGTTGTACGAAAAGAGAGGCGGACGAATGGCGGGGTTCCACTGTATTAATAAACAACAAATTGTTTACCAAGTGACATCCTGGAACATCTGTTTCACGCTCTTTGGCGATCATCAGCCAGGAGCAGTCACCAGTAAAACAACGAGGTCTCGGTACTGAGGTTAATATGAATAATCATCGAAAGCGCAGTTGTGCCTCAAAAAAAAAAAAAAATGAACAATAAAAACTCATTAATGAAAAAACTTATCTATCTTAGACTTTAGCCCTAAATGAGGGTTCTGCAACTAAAAAACTCAACTACACCTTTTCAGGCACCTAACAACCTAACAAACAAGAAAAGAAATCCTAACTCTCTTTCCTAAACAAGTTACTCTGAAATAAATCACTTAGTTTCTAGACCTGCAGTTTATTCGAGAAATTAATAATTATGCCAAATATAGAATTATCATCTGACACTGAACTACTTTGGCAAGAAGGATATTTTTTACCGACACACCCAAGTTAAAAGACTGAAAAAAAAAATTAAAATCCCCTAATTTGGATCATGAGAATCAAATTTATTAGAACAGAAACATATTTGTTCGTGTTTTGTGAACTTTTCCTTCATTATTATTTCATGAATGACATCGATTTTTTGGTGAGAAAAAAGAAAAAATTTCATTTCTCTCGACAAATCTTAAAGCCATTAAGCTAAAGGAAAACAAAAGAATAAAAACACTGGAGACAAGAGTTTCATTTTTTTTCTATGTTGGGTCTTCGATGATTCAATTGCAGGTCTAAAATTTCTTAATTCTATTTATACACAGTAACTTTTCGTTTCAGTTTTGTGCATCTTCTGCGAAATCCTTTAGGTTTTACAGTATAATATTAAGTTTTATGGAGTTTATATTCTATTATAACTTTACGTTTGCTGTAATTTACGTTCTATTTTTCAAGTCGTTAATTCTCTCATCGATTTTGTATTTCTTACTCCTACACCCACGTGATGCATTTAATACTAGGACACGTAAAAAAATAATTGGACATTGTAAAAAAAAATATGATCATGTCCCATATTCTAACAAGCATTCGCTTTCGTTGTAAAAGCATTCTGAAAATGTGGCCAAATATCCAAAATTTAAAAATCTTATATTTCACGTTCTTTTATTCTTTCATTATCTTTTCCAGACTTTACACTTTCGTTGTCATTAGTTAACTTTCGTCTGATTTTGTAATACGAAATCAAGGGAAAAGAAAAAAAAAATATTTCTTATTGTACACGAATCCGTAGTAACCCCAATATGAGTTTCGTTTTCGGCCGCTTTCTGTGACTTATGAAGGGACCGCACACCGGAAGTCGCCTTTTTTTCGCTACAAGTCTAATGAATGCAATGAATAAGATATCACTCATGTCTGTCCGATTTAGCTGCAAAAATAGCCACGGATGCATTGAAGCTTCTTAAAGAGCTCCCTCCACCTTTACACTTTATGGTGGGGGTCTCTTATGACGTGTTAGTCTTCGTTTAACGTGTATTTCACTGGTTGATTAGTTTTAAAATAAACGCGTCTAAGTAAAACACAAAAAGGGTTTTTCGAATGTTATTATTCAAGGCTAATCTTCAGTTAACATATTTTTTAATTAATGTAAAAGAAATTGTAGTAGAATTTGTAATAGCAGGAGATGTATTTTAAGGTCTTTTTTTTAATCAGTCTACATGTTTAAGAACTCTATAAATATCATATTTTATTCTTACTTTAATTTAACGAATCTCTTGCAAAATCGAGATTTTACTGCTTGTGTTTTAATTTGCCATATCAGGATTATAATTTGTCTTTCTCAAAATTTATGATCATGTACATCCAACAAGATTGATATTTGAAAGCATAAAAATATTTTGAAATTAAAAATATCTGAGCTTTCATCGGTGAGAGTTTGGGACGGCTGTTTCTTAATACTCAAATTCCTTTGCGCCTGACGGTTTCGCAGGCCAGGATTTGACGGTTTGCCTGTTTTGGTTTCTTTTTTAAATGTGTTTTCTTTGTGAGGGAGGCAACAGCCGGGTGCGGGAGTGGTTTCCGTTATCACATTTGCACTATCTGAGAATTTCATCTGGTGGGTCTGGCTGACGATTCCACAAAAAGGACGCAACGGCCGTCCCAGGCTCTCACCGATAAAAGCTCAGATATTTTTAATTTCCGTGTCATTTCCTTAGGCTTTTATATTAATTTCTGGAGATTGTATTTGGTTATTGAGATTTGAACTGTGGCCTAACCTACTTTTTTTTTTCTCTTTAAGATGGGTCGGGGTGGGGGGTGAAATTTCATTATAAGAATATGATAGTTCATAAAAATCTGTCACGTCTTCATAAAATTATGTTTTTCTATTATCAGTTAATAAAATAATAATAATAATTACAATAATAATAATCAAAAAGTAATGATGCACTATTTTATGAATAATATGGATGAAGAGTAGTATTTTGAACGTGTGTGTCTTCTAAATAAATCGAATGAAATCGAGGCCACCACACTTTCAAATATAGAACTAAAATTTATAAACTTAACTAAACAAATTACATTTCACGAGTACCTCCAGAGTGTTGACACTCTTTTCTCAAGTGGACGGTTACAAATTTAAAAAAAAAGTACTCGTGAAATGTAATTTAATTAGTTAAGTTTATAAATTTTAGTTCTATATTTGAAAGTGTGGTGGCCTCGATTTCATTCGATTTAATACGGATGAAGATAATGGCGAAACCCAGCGAATGTAAAATAAAATCAATAAATATAACCTGGCTCCAAAAATTTGTTTGATTGATGACGACATTCTTGTGTCGATTTTAATTCAAATATAAATTCGTGTTCGCGAAATCATTCGGAAATGAAAACGAATTTCTTAGATTACTGAAAGGAGCGATTCAAAGAATTACAGAATAATCAAAACATTCAATTAGAATCTTTCTAAGAAACTGTGCGAGGCGCAAAAGATAAGGGATTAAAATATAATAGCAGTACTACGAAATCTAAACTAAAAGATTTAGTTGTATTTAACTTTACGCAAAGTCAATACCGACAATTTTACCACGAACTCTCTTCCACAAGACACTTCCGCGAATTCCCTAGGATTCGTGAGCCAATAGATGGAAATACTGACTTATTTCCAATGCTGTTTTCGCACTGATCTTACAGTTTCTTATATTATTCTTATCGGATTCATTGGGGTAATTTTTCTTAAATCAGACGGAAATCTCTGTGAAGACCCTCGAAGATGGTGGGTTTTCCTGACGATGTCGACCGTTCCCAATTTTTCTCGGTGAACTTGAGTACTATCCCGCCTTTCGCAATGAATCCCTGATCAATTGATAGATAGTTCACTGGTCCACTGTAAATGACTGCTTTTGTTTTTCCTTTATTTATTAGCTGAAGAGAGGCCAGTTGAAGAAACGCTCTGATATCAGCAATTACTATCGTTCGAGTATTTGTTTCTGTTGCGTGAGCTATTATCACAGCTGTATTATTATTATTATTATTTATTGTTGATTAGTTACGATGGTGTATTTGATATCAAGCACATCGTAATTTGAGTAATGTTAATAATTAAGGACACTTATGAAGCCTAATATTACAAATCCTCATTCAAAAATGTTTCTGACAATGTGCGGAGGATCATCGTCAGTTGTATTTAATATGATCCCTAAGATCTGCTGTTGAAGTGTTTGTCAATCACTTATTCCTGGCATTATTTCTAGGAAAAGATCTCCTTTCGATTTGTATTACTTACACATGAAAATCTTTATAATTTCTTTTTTACATTTTTGACTGAATACTGCAATTGGTGAGGATATACCAATAATTTTGTACATTTGCCTGATCAAAAAGGGTAATAATGCAACTACTGATAGTAGGCTTACAAGTGCACGGCTACATTCTCATCCAAACGGGTCCTAGGGTCTACCCAGCCTTCTGCCGAATGGGTACCTGGTTTCTTTCCTGGGAGTGCAGGCTGACCACCCGACCTCTTCTCAGTCCCGGGTCACTGAAACGTTGGAGCGCCCCAAAGGGCCACAGTGGGCACTTTGTGGGATACCTCACCTACCCAACCTAAATCTCTAATACTCCATCACACTCTGCTTAAGTCCTCCTTCGGATTACACCGTAAATGACGTGGGCGAATGTCGTCGAGGCAGTAGGTATCATTCGCCAACGCCATCTAGCGTCGTAAAACGAATAGCACTTCATCTGGTCAGCTTGTCCTTAGCAATATACAAAAGACACACCAGTTCAAATTTATATGAAATCAGAACCAATTTCTTTTACAATAGGCAATATCTCTAGCTATGGTATTTTCATAGTACAAAGGTACAATTTTATTGTACACTGCTCGTTATAATGATTAAAGATTTGTTCGTTATACCGGGAAATCTCACAACTATCGTCGTAACTTCAAAACCATCGTGAGATGTTGAAGATAATATATATTACTTTCAATCAACCGTTTGTTTGCTGTAGCCAAGAGGTCATTTCCATTGTTCTTACAATTCAAGTTCGAATCTAAAAATTAAAATACTGATATTCTCTCTGTGTTGTTGGCTTCAATTCCGCAGACTTTGGACTGTATTGTGGTTTGCAGAAACTGAGCTTCCGGTTTCTAATGAAGAAAGAGGAAAAATAAACTGCCATTTATTAAGGCATGCGTCTACAAATATTCACTTTTGATACACTGTGGCGGGAATTTGTTAAATTCGGGATTACTGTGGAACCGATTTTTTTTTTTTTCACTGCAAGTTTAACAAATAATCTTTTTTAGCGACTCCGTACACGAAAAGTCTAAAGGAGCTCTTACGTTCATTCTGTCACCCAAATTATAAGTCGGACAGTCGTGAGTCATCCAACCCTTAGGACTTGTAGAGTTTCCGGTCTGCGGTCACCTCCTGTTCCGATCTCGAGATAATACTCAACACCTTACGAGTGGTTTTATTCATCTCGTTCTCGTAGTCCTGATCCTAACCGTAGTTAGCACATTGCGTTGTGGCCACAATAGCCCAGGTTCGAATCCTGATCACGGCTGCAGCAATATCACGGCATATGAGGCCTTTTTCTTTCTTCTATTTTCCTTTCTTAATTTTATATTTTTTTAAATCCTTATTTGTTTGGGATGCTACCATTTACTTTTGCCCTCAATCTCCAAGTATCCTTTGCTATTTTCTAAGTGCTTGAAGAACTGTTCATTGTCAAGTGTTTTATCTGGTTAGTAGAGCAAACTTCAGTATCTTTCTGGAAAGGCAATTTCACACGGGGGCTTCTGGTGATCTTCGATCGTTACCCATTTACGAGTTCTCGGATTTAGACCAGAAGACAACCGCCACCTCTTGTTTGTCCTTACCTCAAGGCCACCGCCGTTTCTGACAATGATTCCTATTCTGGATTATTCCAGAACAGGAGAAATCTTCGTCAACTTTGCTTCTACGCAGTCAAATTGCGGGCTTTAAATTGCATTTATTTATTTTAAACTTTAAGCATTATCAAAATAAATTTGTTGACGGTTAATGCGGAACACAGAATAAAACCTTAGTATCCAATGTTATATAGCTTCGATTTTTTTCCGGATTAACGAATGTTCGGCTAACTGAAAAAAAAAAAACCAACTTAAATTTCGAAACGTATTTTTACGTATTTAAAAATTCTTTGGTATTGTTTAGTCTGATTTATTTATTTTTCCGAACCTGTTTTCATCACAAAAAAATAGGGATGGACGGGACCCGATATTTCGGGAAATTTTTCGGGAAAATTATAATCCCGTTTATCGGGCGGGATTTGCTTTACTTCGGGATTTCTTCGGGACGGGATTTCGCGATTTATTTAAATTCAACAAAAGGCTTAATAATGCTGGGATTATTAATCCTGGCAACTGAAGACTACAATAAATCATTGAGAAATACTTTGGACTATTTATTTTCCTTCTAACTCCCAATATTACATCAACAACAAAGTGTTTTCGTCATGGCGTTAGCGATCGACATGGTAAAGATGAAGATACATGGTAAAAAGTTTTGCAATAAAAAGTATAAAATGTTTTTGTTTGTTATTATTATTGTCATCCATATCAAGTTTCAAAACCCGAACAACTATTTCCCATTTACTGAAGGAAGGACAATCCCGTCCCGAAACCAGTCCCGATTTTTGCGAGGGAAAAAAAAATCCCGTCCCGTCCCGTCCCGACCTAAAAATCCAATCCCGTCCATCCCTACAAAAAAAATTTTGTATTTTTATAAATATTATATATTTCGTCACAAATATTGGAATATTGGTGAGACTTATATCAGTAGTATTCAACGTTTGTTCGCGTATCCTCAGATATAATTTATCTTTTAACTATATACCCTAAGGTTGTTGGTGCATAATTCGAAATATTCAATTTACTAAACACAAAACAAAATTCTAGAACATAGAGCACGCTTCTAAAATAAATTAAATAATTTATTTACAATATAATATATTAGCATTTGATAAGACTTAATACTTTTTAGAAATTACAATAAGTTTTAATGAAAAAGCTTTTTGAGTTTTATTTCAAGCTGAGACCCTGAGACAGCTATTTCGAGCTTATTAAGCTCTCCTCAGCCAGGGCTATCCTCAACTAGCAACAACCCAAAGGCGTACGAGGGAAAGAATAATGTACTCACGATGGGACAAGTGAACCCTCAAAACTAAATATCCAAAGATTTGTTATTGTTTTTTTTTTGCTTCTTTTTAGTTTTGGTGGTCATTTGTCCCATCAGGAATAAGTTTTAATTTTACAAATACGTATTACTTAGAAGAGACTAAGACAGGATTAAAACCCCTAGCAGAGCAAACAACTAAACTAAAGCTTCAAAATAAAATGCAAGTGAATTTAATTTTGTGCTAAAGCATAAATTTAAGCGCGACATAATAATAATAAAATTTAAAAATAATAATAAAAAAAAGGAAGAAGTACATTAACGAAAGGAAAAACAAAAAATAGGGAAAGAAATTAAAAAAGTTAGGAAATTAAGAAAAACAAAACAAAACAAAACAAAAAAAAGGCAGATAAATATACGGATTCGAACCGACAACCTTCAGTATATGAGTCCGAAACATTACCCATCAAGCTATAGCTGACAATTGAAATGAGATGGTTGCATTTCTAACATTTAAGCTAATAGCAGAAATCCAATGAAAACAATGCCAAATATCCCCAAAATGGGGGACGTTGGCCCCTGAAAATACCCTATTCTACGTGTTTGGACCTCTGAACAAGGTGGTGAAGTCCGTTTGTCGATCAGACCTTCAGTTCGGGAGTTGTTAGGGGTGGACAGACACGGACGGACGGACAGGACAAACGCAATAGCTCCAAAATGGGTCGCTAAAATGAGAAATGAGATGGAAAAATTAAAAGCATTGCCAGATTTTTTTTTAACCTATTCCCTTAGATGTCTTCTCGTATTTCTAGATGCACGCGTAGCCCAAGTGGAATATCACTGTTTTAAACGACAAGCACTAAGTTCACTGTAACTCCAGGAGGAAGGAGACTTCAAATTCAATTCGAATATCAATCTTCTTTTTTAATTCTATTTGAATAGAACAGAAGTTTGGATGGTACAAGAGTTGTGGAGGTTTTTCTTCTCCCGAACTCCAATTCCAGTAGTTCAATAGGATCCAGACAAAGATTAGACTATGATGTGAACAATTCGTACTCACATCAACTGTACACTTGGCTCAAATCCGTCAAACACTAATTCGCAACTTGATAACCCGCCTTAGCCATCGAATAATATTTTGAAACAACTGTTCGGAAAATGATGGGAAAATCATACATGCATAATCTGTATCTTCTATCAAACACAAGTTTTAAGTTATTATAATAAACCTAATAGTATATGCTTTTTTTTTTAAGAAAAGAAAATTCAGTAAATTTGCAGTACTTAAAAATTATCAAGTATTGTTTTAAATTCAGTACTTCAAAATTAAACACAGCTACTGCAATACTCGAAACAAGGCACCAGCAGGTAGATGAACTCCTGATATCTGTGTGAGGATAAACTATACAATTTTTACACTTTTTGCATAATTGAGGATTAGCTTTGCTACATAATCTGACAGATTTATTTGATCCCTTTCTTGTTTTAATAAATTGACGCAAAATTTCTGAATTTGGTCGCGCTACCACTTTGTAAAATTACAGTCGGGGACGCGGGAGAGGCTGGGCGGAGAGAGATAACGGACCTTCGGCCGCCCTCTGCCGACCATCGCCACTTTGAACCGAACAATCTGAAACAAATGTCACTGCAATAGAAGCAAGGCGTTAACGTTATTGTAGCGCCTACGAAGACGAAACTTTTATCCAACTTCTACGAAACCTAAGGTGGAACTGCACAGCGTTTAAAACATTTTCAACTCGGAAGGTGCTAAAGGATACAAAGCAATGAAAACAGAAACTGAATGCCATTAAAAATTAACATATCTTTCAAACTTTACCCTAAAATATTTCGGATATACAACTATTAGCCAAAGAATGTGAAACAATCAGAATTGTTGAAATTTAAAATTTTTTAAGCCGAAAAACTGGCTAAAAAAAAAAAAAAAAAATCGGATGATTTAATTGGTGTTTATTTCAAAATTCGGAAAACTACATTTTAAGTTATCTTTTAATGTCACAAAAATTGAACGTGTGATGTACTCCTATTATACTAACAAGAAGTTTGAATACGCAGCTTTCCAAATTAATTCGGAATTGCCTAGGAATTTCAAATTCCGAATTTTTGGAAAGCTTCGAACTGTTTCGGTACTGAATCAATACAAATCACTATCACTTTGTTTACAAGGAAAACATCAAATGAATGAACCACAACTGAAATATACAATTTCAAAATGTCAAACAAGATATTTTATAAGTTCATTCTCTGATAATTCGAACTGAAATGCAATTTAATTAAATAAAATTTCTGAACCTATATAAATAAAAATGTAAATGTTCGTTTGTTCAAAATCTTAAATCTCCGAAAGTTCTTCACCAATTGCTTTGAAATTTTGACACAATGTTGCATTCGAATACGATCGTGTTTTTATATATCTATTATATAGATGTCACACCTGTGACAGGTAAAAACATGCTTTTTTTTAAAACGCCAGGTGTTTGGCGCCGACCCGCAATACACCTGAGTTAAGCGGAGAAGCTACAACGGGCTGGGAAGTCGTATATTCTCCGATCTCGATATTAATTTGCTAAATAAATAAAGTTTTTGTTTTTAATGCTATATATGCAATGGTTCCGGTATCCGGGTAGTTTCTAAAAACTGTTTCATAAAAAAACTTTTTTTTTTTTTTTCCATTTTAAAAAGTCAACATAATGTTGATGATATTGTGATCACGTATCCAAAAAAATTACATCTTTCCAATTCTCAATTGTGCTTAGTTATTAATTAATAATTAGTGCAAATTAATGAAAAAATCTGTCTAAATTTGAGCATTTTGTATTTATTTCTAAAGGATCAATTTCAGTATCATTTTTTAATTCTTTTTAACCCTCTTGGTTTATATTCCAATGCTCAAAATCAGCCTCATAAAATAGTATGTCTATATTTGGGTACGTAAATGCGACCACTTTCTCCAAAATTTACAAATCGGTGATAAATTGGAAGAATATTTTTATGGATTTCCTTGATATCTCGTTTTCGGACAATCGACACCTTTTATAAAAGATAATTACTTATTATCATATATTATCATATTTAAAATATTACTTTGTTATTACAATTAAATAACAGTCAATGAATATTTTCTTTAATAGCGTAAACAGTTATGTACATTAGTATATAACATTTGTATATTAGTTCAAGTAATTTACAGTGATTTTTTAAGTAAATTAAGATTAAAAATAATAAAAAATACTAATTTAATACTGTAATTGTTATAATTTCAGAACAATTGAAATACATTTTCCGTATGGGTTTTCATGAAGAAATTTCGCAGAGAAGGTGTCAGAAATACTCATAGAAAAGAATCAGAAAAAACAAAAACACAAAAAAAAACAAAAAACAATGAATTTCCTTCGATGCTTAGCAAGGTTTTAAGGAATTAAAATTACTGAGTTTATTTAAATTAATTTTAAGAAAAATCAAAATTTGAGGATTTGTACGCGACTGGTAGAATTGCAATTGACAAATGTACGGAGAGTTTTTATTTTATATTGTTTTCGCGTCTAAAAAAAAAAAAAAAAAATCAAGGAAAACGGTTTTTTAATTTCTCTACGCATTTCCTTTAATTGTTCCTTTAAATAATAAGTGATATTTCCTATATATTTCTATTTCGATTTATTTTTTTACTTGCATTGTAAGATTGGTTATTTTTGTTTTTTGTTTTTTTTCATAATCTTAATAAAAAAACAACAAAAAGCAAAACAAAAACAAAAATCACCATCAAAACTGCTGTCTCTATAACCTACTCTACAGCTAAGCCATAATTGCTATATGACCTTATAGCTATCTTCATATTGATTAAATAACTCATCAATATTTCTTGCAAATAAATTCCTTGGATAACAGAAATATAATCTTTTCATTAGCACCTATTATTTATCTATTATTTAAATAAATGAAATTTTATTTATTAGCAATAGTTATTTTGAACTATTTTAATAAATTAATTTTTCAAATATTAAAAAAAAAATCATTACAGTATTTATTATAGCTTCATAATTGATAACGCGTAATGCTAATTCTAAAAATTATTATTATGTTTCAATCATTTTAATTAAGCTGAAACTTAATTGAATTTTCTGAATTAAATGTTGGATTTGCTTTTTTAAATAAAATTTAATGAATAAATTATAATTAAATGCTTAATTATTGATTTATGCTTATAATTCAAACCATATTATATTTTGCTGACTGCGAACAAATTTTATTAATAATTAAATACAGTACAAGTTCTTATTTACTTTAATTCGTTTTAATTAAATTATAGATAACTAAATAGAAAAAAAAAGTTTACTTCATTAACATTTACTATAAATATTCATTAATATTAACGAAAAATAGCGTTCTTTAGGCAATACTGTTCAATACTGTTTACCAAGCAAAAGACAAAAACAAATTAAATAAATTAAAAAAAATAAATAACCTAACACTGTCCAGTTTCGCACTCAAATGACATAATTGACCTCATTACGGTTATTAATTATACAAGGATACTCATGACGTCATACAACAATTTTTTTAACAAACTGCGGAAATTAACTATTCTGTAGTTAACAAACTACTAGTTGGAATATTGTTAATAAATAAAGATTAAGAAATAGAAGACGTTTTGATTAATGTAAACAACAATTAAAAGGAAATCGAAAATAAATAAATAAATAAATAAATAAATAAATGAAAAATCGAAACTAATTGAGCCTAATTTATAATATTTTTTTTTACTTTACTATTGAATACACGTAATTGTTTTGAAAAAAATATTAATTTGAGACAAAAATTAAAATAAACAATGAAAAGTGCTTGTAAAAAATTTTTAAAAAATGATACACGCTTATTTAAAAATAAAAAAAAAAATATTTATAATGTCTTATAAATTAGGAAATGAATTTCATTACACATTCAATCAAAATTCAAATCTGTCTTAAAAAAAAACAGAAAAAGAGCAAACGCCAGCGATGTAATGCCAAATCCTTCAAAGGTAAGAGGTTTACTAATAGATAGGCTATATTTTATATTAGATAAATTATCTAATACTCGATCGATTGCAAAACTTAAAAAATATAAATTATAGAATAAAAGTAACGATCCACTGTTAACATTGTGACTGATAAATGTAGTATCCAACACTGGAAGGACTTGTGTGTCTCAGGTAAATAACAAGCAAAGGTGACACCCGTCGCGGGTCAACGGCGGAGTAGCAAAAGAAGAACCTGAACATGTACTTACCTTGCTGATGGATGGAATATCCGCTTGTAAAAGCCATCCCATCCGCGGGAAGACATAATGAGTCGGGTGCAGTAGCGAAGTATTACGGCCGAGCATGGCGACCGACCAACGTCAACTGAGTGCGAGCGCGTGAGTGTGTGTGTGTCGAGGTAGACACTGAGCTCTCGGCTACACCCACATATTGATTCGCGGCGCCAAAAATTTCAATAACGCGCGTGTGTGTGTGTTTGGATTTCGGGTTTTCGCTGAACGGCGCATGGAATTAAAAGTAATGGCGTGTTCCAGAAACTCCTCCAATCCTATGATTGAGGGTTTTACCGATTATCTGATAATTAATAGCTTGTAAAGTATTAACCCCCCCATTAAAAAAATGAGACAAACAGATTTACGTTCGCCACTGGTAATGGATTAAGAGTCTTACTTTTTAATTTTTATAATAGTTGGAATTAAGCCAAAATAATAATAGTAAACTTTTAAGCTTTTATTTTTAATATAATATATGAAAAAAAAAAAAAACCAACATAAAACTACGGAGCCATAGTTGAATGTAGAGAAATATGTGTAGAATGTAGAAAACTAGGAATATAAAATATATTGAACGATAAATTAAACCATCCCACTACAGGTCCCTTGGAGCCGCGGAGTGATAAAGCTCTTGAAATTTTCTGATACCAGAGGGTCAACCTAAAGTCAAAAGACAACCCAACCCTCAGGAGACAAAACCCGGTACTCATTCTTTCGAGGGCTGGATAGACCCTAGGACCAGTCTGGAGGAGAATTCAGCGGGGGTTGAACCCGAGGGGATCGGAGATCGAACCCGGTTTCCTCAGGCCGCAGTAACCACTTGGCTACTTAACCACATGTATTCAAATAAAAGATATATTTTTTTTTTATGTACAGTAAAACCCCGCTAATCCGTGATTCCGTGTAATCCGAGGTGAGACTGAGTCCAAGGTCACGCAGGGCGGCCAGTCAGTATCAATCTGTTTGCTATTGTGATCAGTTCGTTCGACAGTTTTTTAAAGTTGTAAATGCTTATAAAGAGGCTTTTCGTGTAACCAAGTAACATTGTTAATGTATCTGTAACTTTACTATCTATTGTAAATTAAATTTGATTCGTTTTACTTGAAAAATCCTAGGTTTTTTTTTTTCTTTTTTCCGTGTAATCCGACGTACCATCAGCCCCAATTACCTCGGATTACCGGGGTTCTACTGTAGAATGAATTCAAAATAACTGCATTCTTTACTACATTTTACTTTTTCTTTTTAAGCATAACAACTTTTTTTCCTTTCAAACTGCAGTAGAACGTAGTTTTACAAAAGTATTGCAATTGCAGTTCTAGAAGGACGTTATCAAACTTAGTTTCAAGTTAGAAGGTTCGAACACAGCGTACGACTCAACACTCAAAGCTCAGTAAGGAATGACTTAACTATCAGTAAATCGGAATCATTAGATCTAGGATGGATCCAGATTAGTGATTTTTTTTCCGGAGTACCAACAATTTGCTTACAAATTACAGATAAACACCTCTAACTCAATACAGGTTGAAATAAAGAACCTGTAAATCTCTACAATAAAGGAAAGTAAATTAGTAAAGATACTAAATAAAAGCTCAAAGAACTTAAGTCAACTTTCTTCAAACTGCGATCTCTCTAAAATTTCTGTATTTTTCTCTTTGTTTGTAAATCGTGAAAATGACGTCATACAAAAACTTAATTTTTTTTTTTCAAATTTTCATATCTGCTTAATACAAACAAATAGGATTAACTTTGACCAAATCACACACGGATTAATGGATTAACTAATGGATTAGATTAACATTCACTGTCATTATAATACAGTACTAGAATAGAAATCTATTGTGTTTAATTCGAATGTTATCTATGGGAAGTTTTGTCGACTGTTCAAATATTTCGACAGGAACCCACTTGGAAAAAATAATAAATTTAAAATGTAAAAGTAAGACCGTCCCATGTCCATAAATATGCAGGTTAAGTTTCATAAAGATCTAACCAGCGGTTCAAAAGATATTGGAGGGGACACACATGCAGACCGAGTGATCTGATAAACCTCACTTTCCCAGGAAAGTAAGCTAATTAAAAGAAATTAGAAACTACATACTACTGATTATTATTATTATTAGCAAACCTGTGATCACGTGATTTCGTCTTCTGAGATAATTTTCTCACCGCCCATGACAGCGACTGCTTTCTCACAACCCGCGAGCGCGTCTCGGAGATCTCATGTTTGATCGTCAGTCATGTGACTTCCGGTTGACTCACGTAGATGAAAACGAAAATGTGAGCATTCTCAATACTATACCATAACATTTACCACCTTATTTGTATTTCTGTTGTCTTATGGTTTCGGAGGAGATAGAACCAGAAAAAAAATCAACTCTTTTATACGGTCGATTTCTTTATTATCTTCTTAAACAGTAAGATGACAGTTGCATGATAGGTTCTATTAGTAATTCTTTCTTTTGTTACAATGTCTATTATTCTTCCATCATATTTTGGCCCTTAATGAAGCATTTACAGGCACAATATTGGCGGGGTTCAAGTTAAACTAATTTCAATAAAGTATTAAAAAACCTGTTTAATTTTTAATCCCTATGATAATCCCACTGTATCAGAGCATCCATGCAATGAAGAATTAAGGTAATACTCAGATTTTTTATGGTCAATGATGTAGAGCCTCCGAGAGTTTAATTTTCGTTAGAATATTGCTATAATGTGAACGGTAGATATCGGAAAGTTCTTTTAGTTGTGTACGGTATTGATAGCCGGCTATTTTTTATGTAGTTATTGATTTTAATGGAGTTAAACCCAGGGTTTAGGATCAAAGTTTATTTTTTGTAACCCTTCCGTTCATAGTATTATCTGATTGATTGAACTTCCAAATTGTTTTTTTGATCAATCGATAACAGTCAGTGTGAATGGTTGGGCTTGTTTGTTTTTTTTTCCTTTTTTTTACATACACAAAAAAAGATTAAATTTAAATAATTCACAAAAAGTAATGTATAAAAAACTGTTGAATTTTATTATCGAAGTGAAACATAAATATTTATACCTACTTAAAGAAAACAAAATCAAAAACAAAAAATAGGAACAATTCTTTTGTATAAAATTTGCCAGAAAGATTGGTTCTACAAGATAAAGTTACCAACAACATATATTTTTGACTGTAATCAAACAAAACCGATAACGCTTGGTGTTTCAAATCATACAATATTTAAGTGCTAATCATATATTTTCTCTAAATGCTTTGGAAAGCCTATATCCGTTAATTAACAAATATTCACTAGAGAAATGTTCACTATTGAAACAATGCTATTAAATACTATAATAATGTCAACTCACTATTTAATAAGTCTGTAATGGTCGGAATTTAATGTTTTCTAAACAACTCTCAAATTTTATAGAAGTCATTACTGTCTTTTGATAATATTTCATCCCATTTACAAATATTGATTTTCATTCTATAACAAACGCTGTTTTAATCTCATACAACGATTTGTTGTAAACAGAACAATAGATGTTTTTTAAACAAGTATCTCATTGTAATTTTTAAACAACTCCAATCATATCTGGATCAATCCATTTCAAATCACCCAGACCATGTTGCTCAACATTTTTGATTTTCCTAATTTTTTTACCAGTTACTCCCCAATACTAGGTGAGTGCAAAATGAGGGTTAAAAATATTTCTTTAAAGGATTTAGTTATCGAAATCCAATTAACTTTAATCCCATCAAAGCATGTGTAAACTAATGGATTACTAATACAAATTGCTACGGTCTGGCTAAAAATTCAATATTTCGGTTCAAATGCTTTTTCGTGTGAATTTCAGGCGCTAACTTCAAGGACAGAGAAACACATTTTCAACTATAAAGTTAGAATGCCTCTTGTCCATAAATAGGCAAAGCAAATTTCAAGATTATCCAACTACAAAATTAAAAATAAATAAATAATAATGAACGGTTAGATTAGCCTCGCATTTGTAATGGAAAACAACTTTTAATTTATTCAAAAAAAACAAAACAAAACAATTTCATCATTAAAATAAAACGAAAAACGAAAAATAAATTAATGTTTAAATTCTAAAAAATACAAATCTGCGCATTTGAGTTGCTCATGCAACAATACTCTTGTTGCCTAGCAACGCGCGAGCGAAATTTAATTGTTGCACAATTCAGTTGTTGCCGACATGCGCTCACGAGCTGTTTATTTAATTATATTGATATAATACTACATATGTAGTTGTATTTATAATGTAGGTTTTATATGTATTTACTTAATAGCTATTTTAACTCTAACTATATAAAAAAAGGAAAAAAGAGACGAACAGGTTCAATTAATTGTCAGTTGGGAACAACTCCAAGGGAATGGTGTTATGAAATCATTGGCTGTGAATCGATTATCTATTTGGTGAAATCACAACCAGATCCTTTGGGATCGAGGCCAAATCGAATCCAAATTTTCTCTTTATGGAACTCTGCCTTATTAACACAGAAATCTCACAATTCAGTCAAAAAAATACTACCAAGAAATTCGTGAGGAAAACACGAATAAGAAAACAGGCGACATTATTTCAAGATTTTTGTTTTTTTAAATTTATCAAAAAAATGGACATTTATTCAAATAAATAAATAAATAACTTCCATATTTTCATCTATAAATAAAGCGATAGGATTTTTCGAAACAAGGTGCAAACATTATATCCGTTAAATAAAAAATATATATATATATTTGAAGTTAACATCGTTCCCTAGATGGTGCCATCTTTAATATAAAATTGTAATAAAAATATTTACAATAAATCGGTACTACTGAGAAATTGAACTTTAGTTTCTGCTGCAGATATTACGGATTACTTAAAAAACAAAAAATA
Organism: Thereuonema tuberculata; assembly: GCA_023159025.1. NCBI lineage: Eukaryota > Metazoa > Arthropoda > Chilopoda > Scutigeromorpha > Scutigeridae > Thereuonema > Thereuonema tuberculata. The sequence continues at coordinate 21,813,061 of JAFIDM010000007.1, read as the reverse complement.
CACTAATAACTAATTATCATCAAAGGTGACGCTATGGTTATGCATACCGCTATGGTTATGGCGTGGGTGTGTTTTACTATGACAAAAATCGTCGACCACTAAATTATTCAATCTGTTTATCTATATTGGTGAATAATAATAATATGTTAATAAATGAGGGTTCGGGAGTAGAACGGGACAACTGATATTTGAAAACCAAAACTTACTAAAAAATATATAATGTAATGTTTGCCATTTTCGGTAGATTTCAAAGTTGGTTTCCAGAAGCCACCAAAGATAAATCATCAATTTTCCGGATTGTTATTGAAACTGCGGAAAAATCTCAGATATTAGATTATATATTAAAGATATTCGAATGTCATATTCTGTTTTGAATCTTAATTTTTCGTAAAAACAACTTTTTTTCCCAAGACTTTAATCTTGTAACCGAAATTAATATGAATTAATAAAATATGAATATAAAAAATCATTAAAAAATGAAAACCCTTTCGGCCACAGCTTAGAATATCAGCTCCGTCAACGTTGGTGATTGGCGGATCGAAGTAACATAGTGGGAGGAGTATTTAGAATTCTCGATAGAATTTTTGTTTGTTTCTTTGGTCTACGTTATTAGGAAACAGACCTATCAGATCACCCAGTCTGTATATGTGTTTCCGAGTCTGTATCTTTGTGTGTGTATCTTTCCCAACTTTTCAACAGCTTGGCGGATCTTCTTGTAACTTAGTATGTCTATTTCAGGACAAGGGACGATCCAATTTTTTGATTGCAATCTTTTCCAAATGGATGCAGTGCGAAACATCAACTTAAAGTTCCCATAGAAAAGCACCGGAATCTGAACAATGGTTTTCTATCCTATTTCTGTTACATACTTGATTATCGTAAGCAACGGGATTTAATTCCTTTAGCTAATGCACTGTATTGGTTTAAAATACGTTTAAAAATTAATCCGATTTCGACAACTTACGGAAAAAACAAGGATTTATTTATTCAGAAAAATGAAAATTTTTTTTCCTTGTTTGGATTTAGCAGATTTTAGAATTTGAATATAAAGGTAAAGAAATAAATAAAGACCACCACACAAATACATTTACAACAATTTTTTACATTAAAAATCACAAATGTTTTCAAAACGACCTACGTTTCATTTTCAAGTGAGAATTCTCAATTGAAAACGAAACGCAGATCATTTTGAAAACGTTTGTGATTTTTAATGTATAAACTTGTTAAAAATGTTTTTGTGTTGTGGCCTTCAATTTTTGCTATGAACATTTTACGCACGTTAAACTATTTAATATAATAAAGAAAGAAAGAAAATTCAAGAAAAATCATTTTAATAAATGTAGAGTAAAAGTTCATGATGGAGACTGTGAACTTAATAGCTAAATAACTAAAAGCAAGAAAATAAAAAAGAAGAACAAAACGGCCGTCCCAGAGTATCAGATCGACTCAAAAAGGCATTCTTATTTGAATTAGACTGTAAGTTCTTTTAAATATCATGTTTCTTTTTACTTTTCTATGATCTAAATTTCATTAAAAAAAAATAAAAAATAAAGCTGCATAAAAATCCAACTTAGAAAAAAAAAAAAGGGGGTCTATTTTTTAAAAAAGAGAGAACGTCCGGATCACTACGAAAATTTGTTATTGATTGATAAAATTTAATGCTATTACTATATACCCTGTTTCATGAAAATAGATGAAATAGTATTCGATTTATTATTGTGGTTTTGTATTTTCAGAACGACAAGGATTGGTCAGACGTCCTAACGTCTATAAATATATATATTCAAAAACTAGTACTTTCAAAAGTGCAATTGCTGTCAGTTGTAAACAGGGTTGTAATTGCGGCCAGGGGCTTCTGGGTCCATTACAATCCCTTAATTAAAACAAATATTTCACTTGTGGAGGCCATTTCACGTCGTGTTCTGGAGTGCTTCAAATATGTGCAGACACTTCACGGACAGGTTATTTGAAGGACAGCTCATAAATTACGTGTAGTGAGGGAGGAACTAGAGCAGTGGTTCCCAAGCTCTGGTATGTGGGTCGCCACATATTTCAAAGGCCTGAGAATTCCGAAGACTTTTGTAGCAAGTCTCTGAGCGAGGGCAACAACCTCACAACTGAAAAGCTACGTCGTACATAGATGCTTCTACAATTTTTTTGTAAATTTTTAGAGCAAAAGCTATATTTCAGAAATAAGAAAGATTTCTAATAACGAATTCCATTTTTATTTTGTAGATTTATTTTTAACTGAAGCACTGATATTAATTAAAAAGTTGGTATCAAAATTTTATCAATCAAACAACGAAAATTACTTGTTTCAGCTTCCTAAGGTAAACAAGGGTAATCTTGCTCAAGGGTGAACCTGTGTGTGACAAATATTTAACTCCAAAGTTGTTTTTATTTTTCTGCTTTTTTATATCAAGAGAAAATGTTATGATATTCTTAGTATTACTAACTACAAATGTTTTGGGAGCCCACACATCGGTAAGAGGAATTGTCATGATTTTAAGGAAATTCATGTAATCTCTTTCTCCTAAGCGAAATAATATATAATTTTTTGTTTAATTACCATTTTTTTTTATTTCCTTTATATAATTTTATAGTATAAAATACATTGCGAAAAAACTTAATCCTCCATCGTCTCGAAAACGTTCTGCGGCGCCCACGATGCACGTAGTACCGAACATGATCATACGTATCAACTAGGGCAGAGGTTCCCAAACTTCCTCGGTTCACGGCGTCAGTTAAGTGTCTCACAAGGAACGCGTTTGGGTCCGAACAAACAAATACTCACCGAAATTCAGAGGAGGATCACTTTCTGACCTCTGAATTCACTGGTGATAGTCGTTTTTCTGTAAACCTCTGCAGTTGGTCACTAGAGATCTCTGAAAACAAGGGACATGCTGGAGCTTGAATAAGCGGATCTACATGCACATAGGACAGTGTGACGTCACTGATTTCATCACCGATGGTCAGTTTTCTTTAGAACTGACGGAATTAGTGCAAATGTCCTAAGGATAATGCCCATGAGGAATTTCAATGAATGACACATGGCACTTTACACTTCTTTAGCGGAGAAGGTTCATAATTAATTTGACTGATTCCATCTTCTCTCTTCGCACTGTCAATGAATTGCTCTTCATCACCAGCATCAAACCTGCGTCTAAAGTTACGACACTATCCGTTCTAACTGGTTTTCATATTTTTGAATAATCAAGGAAACATGCGAATGACCATCTAGACCAACACCTTCCAGACCAATACCATCTTCATGCTGCACTTTTCGTCGTAACATTACCTCAACCAATCTCAGTACATTATTACCTGGGTTGATCATCAATCTTCAAACCGTTTTCGCTTCACTACATAAACAAACAACCTTAAATAATGTGAGACAGGCACCTGTACAGTTTCGACTGGAGTAGCAACAAGGGAACCTGGTTCGACCTGGTTCGAGGTTTTGCGGAACAGATACTCTAGTGAATAAATGCAGAGGTTTACAGAAAAAACGACTATCACAAATGAATTCAGGGGTCAGACGATGAACCTCCTCTGAATTTTGGGTGCATATTTATTTGTTCGAACCCAGAGGTGTTCCTTATCAGTAATTTTTTTTCACAGCGCCGTTAGGCGAAAGATTGTGTTATTTCGTCAAAAACTTTGAAATATCCCGCGGCTTCCAAACAATTTGGGAACCACTGGACTAGTGTTAAGAAGTGAAAGTTTATAGTATAATTTTTTAATTATAAGTATTTTCATGACAAATACTTCATTCACATAAAAATACTTCTCAATAAGGGCTTGAAATAAGCACGTGTTTACATTCATCTTCTTATAAACCTTTATGATAACCCAGAAATACTAGTAATCAAACGCCAACAGACTACTTCACTCTATAATAGGATTCTAATAATACACTTACAACCTTAATATATTTAGAATTAAAAAGAAATCCTTCGGCTGGTTTATTTTTAAAAAAGTGTAATAAAGAATATCTCTAAGATGCAATTTTTAACTTATTTTCCTAAGCTGAAATGAGGCTTATCAAATCATACAGTCAGTGTGTCGGTTCATGTCCATTAGTTCCCCAATATCTTTTGATCCAAAACGGCAAATTTAACGTGTATAGTAACATTTAACAAAGGCATAAAAAAAAAAAACGCACACAAATACAAGACCACTGAGCTGATTTTGGAATTTCTGATACCGGGAATCCAAGACAGACTGTTTCAGGTTCTTAACCTTCATTAGTTGGATTCACCCTGTGTCTGCAGCTCTGTGAGATCAAAGAAAATCTAAACAAGAGTCAAGTAGACACAACAACGATCTTTCATATAAAAAAAAAAAAACATTAAAAAACAAATTAAAAAAACAAATTCTACTTGATGGATCTTCCTGAAGCTTGGTATGCTAATTGACGGATAAAAGACGACCAAACTTTTATATTTAAAATATTTCAGTTCTTTGAGACAAAAGTAGAACGTGAAGGCGACAAAATTCCCAATGAAAAGCATTTTTTATAGCTTTTTAATTTATCCTCTATCGTAAATCCTACCACAGATTTGTGTAATATTTAAAATGATTAAAATACATATAAGTTAATAATAAACATTGTCCTTTTATGCTTTCTTTTCGAAATTTTAGAGATTTTTTTTAAAAGTTAGCAAAGTAACAAAAAGCAAGACTTACAAACAATGTATTTCTGAGAACTTTATTCGTAAGAATATATCTACAGTTTACAATCAATTTCCTACGAATAAACCATCTTTTAATACGTTAACGTAAGGTTAACGATACGCAAGTACCAATTACTGAAGCAAATTCCAGGGCAAAGTCCTCTGAATTAGTTCCTAGTGGAATCTAATTCCCAAACCAAGTGATCCTGGATTAGTTCCTTTCTCAATTCCACGTTGTGTGGTTTCAGGTTAGAGAATGTAAAATCCAACCCAAGTAATTCCGCCCTAAACCCTACAGGAAAGTTGAATGTAAATAATTGGGCTCAAACTAATAACGAATTAAAGCTCTTCGGTCAAAATCATTTGGGAACTCCTCAATAACCGTGCAGTTCTCAAAATACAGAAAATAGTTTGTGGACACTAATGAAGAAAATTTATTTCGTTTGTAGTTTGCACCCCATATATTAGGTAGCTACCACAAGATAGTACAAGTTTTTTTAGCGACCCATATGGGTGCTCTTGCGTTTGTCCTGTCCGTCCGTCTGTCCCTCCACAACAACTCCCAAACGGAAGATCGGATCGGCAAACGGACCCAAACATCCTAGGCATGGGATATTTACTTTTGCCTATCCGGAAAAATGCGGACAGAGTCGACTGTTTGTTTCCGCAAACAAACAGTTGACTGTGCCTCAAAATGTTATCGATACGATCAAATAAAAATACAGAATATATAGCAGACACTAAACTAAAGCATATCCAAATTTCAAGTCGATCGAGTCAGTAGTTGTCTAGGAAAAAATTCCCAAACTACATTGTTTTCCGTTGGACAGTCGGCTGTCGTTGCGAGGCGGATAATCTTTCAACGCTCCTTATGTGAAGTTTTTAAGTCAAGTTCAGGAATTTTTCCCTCGACACGTTCAATGTCCACGTGGGTTTTAATAAGTTATAATTTTATGCTTTAGCACAATTTTTTTTTACTTTTTTACTTGTATTCTTCTTAATAGATACTGGAAAGAAAAAGGGTTAGGTTTTAAAGAAGATCTGTCTTTGATCAAGGTAACGCAAAAACCATATATCCTAGGAGGCTGAAATTTTAGGGTTGCTTAAAAATTGTTAAAAGACAGATCCTATTGATTTTTGATACACATCCGTCCAAAAAATTTATCCGATGTAAGAAATGGAAATTGCCCAAATACGTTGTCGTATAGCGAATACTAAAAAAAAAAAAAAAAAAAAAAAAAAACTTTACACCTTACAAAGCTGAAATATTAAAGTTAGTTAAGCATTATCCAATGTAATACCTCTATTACTTTGTAGACAACCTATACAATTTGACACATTGGACATGTAGAGGCCGAAAATTATCAATTCAAAAGTGTTGATAAGTAGAAATAAATTACATAATTGTGCTAAACAGTTACTTATCACCTTCCCTATGATGCAACAAGTTTCGTTCCAAAAAATAGTTACTCTGCATAAACTTTGGAGTGATGATAATTCGAAAGCTGGAACGATAACAACATCTTTCTTAAATGTTATGTAAATAAAAACACTGGAGTTGTATATATTATCCGTACTTCCCAAGTCTTGGCATTGCAGTTTGCTTTTCTTCCACAGTTTTAATGTTGGAATATTTACAGTTGAATGAATACATTGTTAGTCACAGATGTTATGACTTGGCAAGAAGAACTATTTGTTGAAGCGGAAAAAAAAAATAAAAAAGCACTCATTTTATTAGCGTATTTCTAATCCTATTTTCGTAACGTCAGTATATCTATTCAATGTATGTCTGCATATGGGTAGATGTGTTTCTCCGACAAACTATGAATCGATTAATGGATCATCTTTAAACATGGTATGCTTATTTACGGATGTGACACGAACTATCTTTTGTAGTAAAACTTTTCATATGTGACTCCCTATCGAGAAACTTACGCGTGAAGGTGCTGTAACATTCCGTTAGAGACAAAAATAATGAGTTTAAACAATGCATAGGAATCCATTTACTATTATCGTCGCGATGAGAGTTGAACCCGCAAACACATTATCATTGACTAATTTCTCCAGTATCAATGCCGTAAGCTCCGCAGAAAATATCAATCTCAATTATCAAAAATAGGAAATATCAAAAATCTCACATACACCTTCTTGAAATCGACGAGCAACGTTAAGAATAATTTCCCTACTTGATTTTTGAGACCTTTTCCTCGTCGAAATGTTGAATGTGAATCAACGACCGCCATTTTGTTTTACATTTGAATGTGACCGACAGGCCAGGAAAGGAAAATCTATCATCTGCGTTGCATTCTGGGAGGTTCATCTTTGGGCGTGCGGATAATAAGCCACTATTTAGATGTGGTTACAATTAATTGGTTTTATGTAAACATAAGTAAATGTTTTTGTATTTACTTTAAGGATTTAAGTAATTTTCGGCAAACGGAATATTTTGATACGCTTCAGGTATTACATTATACAAATGTAAAATGATTTTTCCTTTGTATTGTTTTATGTGATTATATTAAAAAAAAAAAGAACACTAGAAGGAATATAGGCTTCACATTCTTTCAGAACCTTTTTCTGTAATTTGCAAGGATATTTTGAAGCTGTTGAATAATAAAAAAAACGATGCTTCAACAGCTGTCAGGAACATGTTGAAATCGTATCGAGTACAAAAAACTAACCAAGATATTTCAAAACTGATTTATTTTAGAATGTAAAATATAGAATGTAGAAAGCAGGGAAAAACGTATAAAAAAACAAAAACAAAACATCGATTTATAATTTTTTTATCGTAATAAGTATATCATTTTTTTTTCTCAAAACACAGGACGAAATTCAGGTAAGTATTAAAATGATAATTTCGGAGGCCGAAGTCTCCGGCTATCTGAATTCTGACGTTTATCTATCCGTGATTTGTTCTGTCGAACAGTAGTACTCTGTGTTTATTACTATTATGAGAATGGCCTCCATTTCCTCACCGCAGTAGTGGACAGAGTATTCCGTTGTTTGTACTGGCAGTGTTGGTCTCTCTGCTGCACAAATATCCAGACTCAACTGCAATGAGATTTACGTTTAATAAAAACCAAAGCTGTTCAACCAAAAAGGATTCTAGTGATTTGCTATAAATGAACAAATCCGTATTTAGCGCAAAAACTAACCAAGATATTTCAAAACTGATTTATTTTATCAATTGTGGAAAGGCTTATTTTCTTTCTATCTGTCTAACATTGGACTTAATACCAAATTCTTCAATGATCTTCCTTCTTTCCATCTTAAATACGTTAGACAAATATGAAAAACTCTTCAACACATCACACTAGAATTTAAAAGGTTTATTAAATACTAAAAGACAAATTTTCAGAAATTGTACACATTCCCTTTATTGCTGATGATTCATGCCTTTGAATTTTATTATGTTATTCTACCCGTTTTTGTTTGTTAATTTATTCTAATTTTTGCTTCATGGCTTGATAAAGAGAACGTATACAAATCCTGAAAATTTGTCTTTTAGTATTTAATAAACCTTTTAAATGCTAATGTGATGTGTTGAAGAGTTTTTCATATTGGGCTTAATAGGTTAGGTCTAATGTTTCCGATTAAAATAAATCAGAGAAAAAAAAATATCAATAAATAAATATCAATAAATTTTGTTAGCATGAAACAAGGTGTCTTGAGATGTCAGTTTGAACACTGGTCTCAAATTTTAATTTGTTTACACATTTTTAGGCGCTTTTTCTTTATTTACATGCGCATAAGAAATTCATTGAGGCTGGCAGAGCAATCAGAACATGAATTTTCTTTTCTTTATTTTTAATGTGTTTTTATGTTTTTTAATTTAGATTTGTGGAGGTTCCATTTCTTTTCCTACTCTACTTCAAATACACCTCCGTTATGAGACCTGCAATGTTCATTTTGACTACTCTCAACTGATGATCGCCAAGTTAGCGTGAAACAGGCTGTCTTGAGATGTCAGTTTGAACATTGGGCTCAAATTTTAATAAATAAATACATTTTTACGATTCAATTCTGTCGAAATACTCGTGTAACCCGATATCTCAAAAACTATAAATCCAAAGAAAACTTGGATAGATTGAAAGGTGGATTTCATTTATTGAAATGATCATCCCTATTAATCTGTGATGAAAATCTGATCAGTAAGTGAGGATATAGAAGAAAGAAAAAAAAAAAAAAAAACCTGACGTATTAAGTGAAATAACTGAAAAAACCCCTGCTGATTCAGTGAAATCGTTTCGCTAACTTTAAAATTACTTATAATACAAATTGAAATGTTAGAATAGATAAATGTTATAAAAGATAGGACCAGTAGTTTAGGAGATGGACTGCGCAATGGAGGAACCCGGGTTCAATTCCCGGCGATGCCATGGTCTGGTATTTTTCCACAGTTTTTCCTCTTTCAGACGAACCCAAGGGTTCACCCAGCCCTCTGTCGACTGAGTACCGAGTTTTTTACTCGGGGTAAAAAAAAGCGGGTAAGCGTCGAACTGACCATCCGACATCAGGAAATCCCATTGGTTCGAGAATCGTTGGAAGCCTCAACCTCTCGCGCACCTCAGGACCTGTATGGCCTGTTGCAGTACAGTTTAATGTAAATGTTATTAAATGTGATTCCTGTTGATCTTAATAGAAACAGAACCCAAAGCCTCTGTAAAGCGCTATTAGTCGGGTTTCGGCACCAAAATTGTGGGGATGTTTCGGCTGCCAAAATCGTAGTGTGAAATAAGTGAAGACTGAAGCTGCGTCTGGACTGAACGAACAAGAACTAACAACCAACTTTATTTCAGGTTACATGTGTTTAAATAGACTATGTACAAAAGGATTCGATTGGTTGTGGTGTTTACAAATTGATTGGGTGCTTTAAATGCCATGTGATCACAACGGGTTTTTAAACCGTTGTGATTTAAAAAAAGTGAATTAAAAGATGCCACAACCGTTAAAATTCAAAAATAAACGGATCAACCGATAATTACAAAGGAATTGAATAATAGAGATTAAAATACAGAAAAGGAATAACTAGAATACACTATTATAAAACTATGATACAAGTATACAAATAAATATAAAAATCACTATATTATTACTAGTCAAGCTAAAATTCAATGGAAGATTTACACTATATTGTTTTATTGAATTGTTACTGTATTTAGTTTTGTTAAAGCTGTAATATATTTTAAAACGGATACACGTACAAACGAAATTTGCTAAAACATTTTTTTAAAAAAAATTTGAAAACCATTAATTTTTTTCTTTTAACCATAGAGAACATAGAGGCAATTAAAGTATGAAGGGGGATAACATTCTGTTTTGGAGCGACTTAAATGAACCTCTACTGTCCTAAAAATACAATTAGTGACACCCCCACAGCCTCTTGTCCAACGGACCTCTTTCGAATAGGATTCCACAACGGTTAAGTCGTAAATTAAAAACGTGTAAACAACAATAGTTTCGGTAATATCTCATTAATACAATACTGTCACCGAAAAGCCCAATCTACACCACGAAGAAAAACGTGTCCAGTGTTAATTGACTATCTTAACACAGTGTTGTCCTAATAACTTACGAACCACTGCATGGATTTAAGGGCAACAGGAGCCCTAATTTTTATGTTTGAAATTTTGCCAGTAGGGGGGTCCTTGTTGCAAAAGAAGCGCGTGAAGGTGACGAAAGAATCGAACATTCCAATTTCTATTGATCTTAAGTAATAGATGTTAATCCTCTTAATATATGCGCGAGCTTTCATATAATTAAAGTTAATCGGATGTAAACAACTTAAAGATTTAATTATTTTTTTCTTTTTTTATTCAGCACATTTTAGAATTTTAAAATCAACGAAACCTTACCTTTTTTATTTCTACGAATAAAAAAACCAAACAAAAAACAAAAAATAACTCAAAACTTAAGGAATATACACTTCAAGTTATTTCAGGATCTTTTTATTATTAACGCTGCTTAAATAATGGACCAGTTTACTTTTACGACTTAAGCTTAAGCTTTCTTTGTTTGGTATTCGTCTAACGAACCCACTTTAGCACTTTGGTTCATTAATAACTGATTATTTTGGACACCTTCCCCCTGCAGCTGAAAAATAGCGAATATCCTGAATGTTTGAACAATGAGAGACGGGGAGACCAATAAAACACCAACGGCAATTTAATAGGGAACGGGGGGGGGGGGCGCTGCTATTGTTCTACTATACCACCCACGCACTGACCAAAAGTATTTGGGTCCTATCAAAACCCTCCGTCTTCTCCGTGAAATCATCCTTCAAAATAACAATAGACAAGTCCTTCATCTGATCTTTTTTTTACTTACGAGGGATGTGCGTGACCTCGAACGCTGAGAACCGCCCGAAAATATGCTTAGAATATATAATGATCGCTCATCCCAAAAACAGTGGTAAGAGTCATTCCCATGCAAAACTCAGCTGTTGTCTGCTAGCACACTTTGAAGACTGAATAGCTGTTCAACACTTATCAGGTCAGTAGGAAAAGTTTGTTGTTCAGAAAGCGTAATTATTTTAAGCAGAGGGAAATATAAGCAATATAGTCACGACACTGAAATGTGTGTGATTTTTTTGGTCCTATTATATCGTTAACAAAGTTCCTTTTTCGACCTTCAATAGGTGATCATTCAAATGTCTCTCGTGGTAAGACGGGCAGTTTTGCTTGAGTATGACTCACACCACTGTTTTTGGCATGAGCAATTTATATTCTAGGCACATTTCCGTGCGGTTCTCAGCGTTCGAGGTCACGCACTTGTTAGAATGACCGATATATGACCTACAAAAACACCTTTCCTGCTGAGACACACTACAAATATACACAACAGTAGATATAAAGAAATCTCATTTTCTGTTGTATCTACTGATTTTCCTTTTAAATTACTTTTACAATTTTGTTTTTAAGTAAATAACAACGAATAAACCTTTAGCCAATTGATTCTAAAGGCGGGAAGTTAATAAAAGCCCAATCTCACTGGAGTGCAATCATTTCGGAACCTGTATTAAGAAACGGAAACTCACAAACACCATTGAGAAACGTATTTTATTTGTTTACCAACTCCTGCAGCCAAAAAAACACACTTCTGATAAATGGGATTTCCACCAATGGCAGTGGAAAGGTCATACGTGACTCACAAAACCCAGACACAAACCTAGTCAAGGTGAAGCCTTGAAACAGGGACGTTATGTGGAATACGGGGGCCACATTCGGTTTATCCCAATTCCGCTGTATCCGAAATACAAACCGCGCTATTTAGCTTAAATATCCAAAGGAAGTAAAGCTCATCAGATGTCTACGTATGTACATTTCCCAGATTAAATTTTGAAGCAGGTGAGTAGATCTTCCTGAAACTCATCGTGCACATTTATGAGAAAGAAACGATCAAAATTCGGTACCTGCAAATTGGATTCCTGACAAGAAATTGGCGCTTGAAAGAGATAAAAATTCACACGGAGGCGAAAAAACAAGTTTCTCCCACGATTTAACAATGAATAGTAAATCCTTTTCGCAATTGCTTTGAAATGAGTGTTTATGGGTTTCGTTAATTTTGAGCAAACGATACATTTTCAATGTGACAAAAAATTCCCATAGAAACCCATAATTAGCGAAATAAATAACTCAAAGCAAAGGCTATGTTTCCCGAAACGATAATAATCTCTTTTATTTGCTTTGATTTAATTCAGATTAACTGAATTAAGGTTTCCCCATCTCCCAGATTTATTTAATTTTCAATAATGGCCTACTTGAAGGGTAAGCTGCATTAATGGACATTATAATTTAAAAATACTGACTTTTTCTTTTTTGCATAAATTTACCATTTAACGACTTTTACAAAAAAAAAAAAAGAATGAAACATTTTGAGGAATGTAGGTTTCAAGTTCTTTTAGGAACCTTTTAATTAAGTTATTGTATGATTAATCTTCAAATTGAAAGTCATATTTTCTCTCTTGTAATATTAATCATACAAATTCAATCTAGAGCAAAAGACTATTTTACAAACAACGAATTTTCATTTGTGAGCACTAAAGTCTTCGCGGCCAGAGTTGAAACTCCCACAATACAACGCAGATTATAGATTTTCCTTTCCTGGCCGGTCGCGCACATTCAAATAATAGAGAAAACGGCGGTCGCTGCTTCACATTCAACATTTCAACGAGGAAAAGTTCTCAACAGTCAAGCTAAGGAAATTATTCTTAACGTTGCTCGTCGATTTCAAGAAGATGTATGTGAGATTTTTGATAATTGAGATTGATATTTCCTGCGGAGCTAATGTCATTGATACTGGAGAAATTAGTCAATGATAATGTGTTTCCGGTTTCAACATTCGCCGCGACGATTATAATGGAGAGAAAAGCATAATTCTAATTAATCAAAAATATAATTAAAAGCAAGTTTAACGTCCGTAATTATTCATAAATGGAGAGAGAAATTCGCCAACCGGACAATAATTCCGATTCTGGCCGCTGGTAGCCCAGATCCAATGAATCTTTTACAATATCGAGACATTCAGTTGAATTTGCAAGGCAATTTTTTTCTAATTTTAATTTCCATTTCTATTTGTTTAATTTATAATTAATATAAACTTCGTTATGTAATTAATCAATTCTTAACTAATATGAATTACAGCTCAATTTTGATGAGATTATTGCCATTGTTGAAGAACTTATTAATAAAATTCTATTATACTAATTTTCATCTTATTCTAAAACTAGGCCATCTCCCGTGTACAGATTGTTCGTTATAGATATTTGAAGAAGAGATTTATTTAGATGGACGTTGGTTGATATAGATGTTAAATGAAGATCATAGCTTATATACGATACTCCTGGCGACGACTTCATTGTGACTATTCTTTCGAGTGAAGATAACCAAATTCTGATGACTTGTGAATCTAGACAAATTATCCTCTTTGGCGGAGACTTCAGACAAATTTTACCTGTAGTCAAGAATGGCCGAGATTACGACATTATTAACAGTTCTTTGAAAAGATCTCATCCTTTCTCTCGTTGTCCATTTCGATACTAATTGATTATCGATGATAAAACGATGGTTTATATGAGATAATCCAAGAATAATCGATTCCAATGAAAGGGGTTAAAGCAACATTTTGAAGTTTTGAAGACTCTTTTCAAGCCATCTCTTTTTCAAGGATAATAAAATTGGAATAAGTACAACAAAACAAAATAGTTGGAAGCTTAAACAAATTTCAAAAACACGTGAATCAATAAGTTTAGTTATTTTTACAAAAATATATTAATAAGGTACAATTCAATTATTAAAAGTAATAATAATAAGAAAATAAAATTTAAGATAATCTAACAAAACTCGATTCCAAAGAAAGCAGTTAACGCATTATTTTGAAGTTCAATAATGCTCATTTTGAATTTGTCGACTTCCTCGTGACAATAAAAAATGAAAAACCGTTTTCCATTGTTGCACTAACATTGGGGCACAACAACAACACAACAATTGCGGAGATATAAGTCAAAAAAACAATATGAAAAGAGTTATAGTCCCTACGGCCTAATGGATAACACAACCGACTTCAGATCAGAAGGTTGCAGGTTCAATTCCCGTCGCGGAAATTTCATTGTAAAAATTATTTCTATTTTCCATTCGCACAGAAAATTGCGCCGGACAGACAAGACACACAGACAGACACAGAAATAAAAGATTTTAGAAAAAAGATTAATAAATATTTGTGGCAATCTAATAGCAAAAATAATTAACTATTTAACAATAAACAGTAATTTATCAAGAACAATTAAATTATCTATTTTTAATAATTTAAATTAACATTGATTGAAATTTTAATCTTCAAAATTAAGAAAACACGAGATAGTTTTGAGATTTTACATTTTTTCATTGTAAATTGCTCTCAATATTATCATATCATTACAAATATCTAAGCTTGGATACAAGGATAAATTTCTTCTTAATTCCATCAAATTTTCTGTTTTTCTTCTAAATTTAATTAATGAAAATCTCATTTATTTTGGAATGGCACATTTTTAATATTAAAATAGACTGACTGACTTTTTAACATTATTAGTAACTTGTTCTTCATTTGTATGTGATTATCTGACTAATGGTTTGCAATTCATCCACAGCAACGTTTAATTAATCTTCTTTTCCCTCCACCTCCGAGACAAAAGTGCAAATTCATCGTGTGTTTCATTACAGCTAAAAGGTGTTACGAAGCCCCTCTGTACAAAGGTTCACGATTTCAATGAAATTAGTATTGAAAAAAGTAGGACGTCAATTCCAGAAAAGTTTACCAGTAACTCCATTAACTGATTAAAATCAAACTAAGATCAACAGATAATAATCTATCTTTAGATGATACGACAAAGCCTGACGCGTCTTGATAAAGAATGCTCTTTTTATTCTACTTTCCAACATCAGTATCAGTATGGGGTATCAGTATCTAGTTTCTCAAGTTCATGTTTTATTAAAGATTTTTTAGTTTTTTAAAGTTTTTAAAAAAGTTTTTTTAAGCAAGTGTGTTAGATTTTAGGCTTCTGATACCGTGAACCTTATATCCCCGGTTTGTCTTTCAGTCTGTGAATAAGTATCAACTCATCAACCACGGAGGCTAGAGACTGGATTAGGGTGTCGTTGAAAGGTCTTGCCAAGAGTAGTTCTCAGAGCCGTAGAGTGGTATGTCTCTAGCTGGTCGGGCTCCAAGGTAGCGATAGCGATTAGTAAACCAATCACAATGCTTCGCAACGGCTTCTGATACGTGAATGAAGAAAATTATTCAAATGTTATTGAATTCAGTCTGTTAACAAGGTTTGAGCTAAGAATGATGATTATGCCATACAAATAGTGATTTTTCTATATTTTACGTAATGTAGATAGGAGCTACTTGCATCTCGTTTTTTAAATCATTATTAGAAATTCAGTCTATTAACAAGGTTTGAGGTAAGCAAGATGATTATTCCATATAAATAGTGATTTTTCTGTATTTTAGGTAATATAGATAGGATCTCTTTCTAAATCATTATTAGGAATTCAGTCTATTAACAAGGTTTGAGCTAAGCATGACGATTATTCCATATAAATAGGGGTGAGTAAGATAGCATGGGGTCCTAAACAGACTCGCGCGCGTATTCTGAAGCCGGGGTGATCTAGTCACCTTTACGTTAGAATAGACTGCGTCGAGACAGGTTCCGTACCTGGAGGGTATGGAATGATGAGCCACTGCGAAGCATTGTGATTGGTTTACTAATCGCTATCGCTACCTTGTTTTAAATTCGTCCTTAACTGTATTCACACACGTTTAAATTCTATCCTCACAGTTTCTCACAGTAGCTTCTGAGTTTTAATCATCTAGTCCAACAAAAAAATAACAACACCACCACACACCATCGTTATTTACTGTTCGTAGTATTGAGAGAAAAAAAAAAAATGCGACACAAGACAATGAAAAATCGACGTAAAAAGAAAAAAGAAAGAAAATTCTTGCTATTCTTTTCTTCGTAGACTAGGCATTTATTCTACATCGCAACGAGTGTTGGCTTTTGTTCGCCACCGACAAGAACTTACG
>JAFIDM010000007.1:21760652-21786817 GCA_023159025.1 Thereuonema tuberculata | reverse complement strand
TAATTGAACCAGAAAGGCAATTTGGTTAGATTTGTGCTGAATTCATTTCTTGTTTTATTTAATTACAATATAATTGATATTGCTTTAATTTCCTTATTACTATAAATGTGATTGTTGCAAATGCAAAAGGCGCAATTGTTGCGATTATTGTGATTGTTGCTAATGATAATTGTCCACAAATAGACGGACAAACCGGGATTAGAAGGCTTCTGATACTTGTATCAGAAGCCTAAAAACGAAATTTTAAGAAATTCCATATAATGGACAATTGGTTTTAGGTTCTTTCGCACTTCTTGCTTTTCCCTCTAATGCATATTAAGGGGCATTAAAAATGCTAGATCACATCTATAATATCCTGTGATATCTAACTATCATTCGAGAATATACAAAAAAATAAAATAAATAAGACAGTTTTGATCTGTTTCTACAGATGTTCCGAAGTTTGTTGTCAAATTGGTTATTTTTGATTTTTTTATTCCGGATCCTACATTCGCAGTCACTTCAGCCAAAGCATTTTTGCAAACGCCAATCAAACACACCTTTCGAAAACAAAATAAGACATTCTGAAAGAAACCAGACTTAAGACGCAAATAGAAGCGACATCTGTTGATTTAAATAAAAAAATAAATAAATCACAACTCCCCACCGTCAACACGGGACTGTAGCTCATTACGATTGAAGTCACGTGGTAACATAAGAACATCGATTGCTCCTTTACAGCGAGTTTAATAAAAATACAGAAAAACCCGGAGAGAAAAAAAAAATCTTATTAAAAAAAGGGTATAGTTCAGATTTCTTTGATCCGTTCAGATTTGTTACCGTGACAAATGAATGGTAATTACCATTACTCGTTTTTGCAATGACCTAACAGAAACAAAGCATAAGTCACTTTCGTTGTTAGCAACCCAGCGTAATCCACAGAAACTATTTCAGTAGCAATTACATGAGGAGAGAGGAGGCTGGGGCAAACGGAATTGGCGACATTCGAAAAGGGGTAGAAAAATGGACTCGTGAATTTATTTATTTTTTTTTGTTTGGCTGATATTAAGCACTTTTTTTTCACTTATAGAAAAAAACATCTCCGTCTTGGAACGACCTTTGAAACATTCGCACCGTGCACCAAAATGTCTAGCTACGGCACTACTGCATGTTTAATAGTCTACAATAAAATGGTTGGGATTTTAATAATAAAAAACGGTATTTAAAAATAGTAATAAACATTTCCTTCAATTAATTTAGTAATCACAATACTAAAAAAAAAATGAAATACAAAGGAAGGAATTTGATTTCAGTGTGTCGCGACACCTATCGACGGCAAAATAAAATATGAAAGAGAAATTATGCATTGCTTTTAGATATCATTGACCTTATGTTCTTATTATTATTTCTTATTATTTTGAACTTTATATATTTTCATTACTGCTTGAAAAAGGGGAAATGATTTATTTTAATGTCTCCTCTTTTGCATATGATTTATATGAAAATAAAAGAAGTGTTTTGAAAGTATATTTCCTATTATGCGTTTGTCGTACGTTTATGAATAACGACGAAGAAAGAATAAAATTATTGGCTCCAATGCTGCTAAATCTAAGCTCATTTTTAGTATACTAATGGAAAATAAGGGGTTCCTGCTCCGATCAATAGATGGCGCAGCAGTACGAGTCTTCTTCAAAACGCAGATTCAACAAAAAAAAGGAAGAAAGTCGAATGAAGGTTTTGTTTTTGTTTTGCTTTTTCAAAAGATACGACTTTCATTTGCTTACGATCGTTAGTCTATTGCAAATTTAATATTTACGATATATAACATTGTAATATGAAAAATCTGGAAGATAAGTGTATATATGTTCAAAAAAGAGGAAATACAGAGAATATACTTTTTTTTTTTTTTTCCTTTCAAGCCTATAGTTATAATCAGAGGGAATCTGGGACAGCTGTTTTGTTCTTATTTAGGACTCATCAGCCAGATTCACCCATTGATGGCCAACTCTATGAGGAAAAGACTATAGCTCTCGATCTTCCTTCCGCGAGAGAGACCCCCCCCCCCCCCCCCCAAACAAACGAAACAAGAAAAAAACAAGTGTAATAAAACATAATCAAGCGAAATGCGTGATAAGAAAATAAGAAAATATAAATTACATTTAAGATTAAAAAAAAAAGCGGATGTCTGCTAACTTCATTTTGTTGAACAAATACTTTTCTGTTTGTATATGGGTATATCTATCTGATTATCTGTAACTGGAAATGAAAATAAATTTCTTCCAATGTGTACTACGATAAAATACCTGACACTAAACCAATAAAAATAAGAATTAAAGAATATACATTGATACTAATTCTGAGAACTCAAATTTACATAAAGCAAACTTTGCCACTGTGGAGAAATACGTCATTAATATTGAAAGAAATTGAATATCTCAGAATATGTAAATATCATCCTTTGTCTTATATGAGTTCTTACAAACGGTGCTTTACAAACGAAAACTTAAATTACTGATTAAGAAAAAAAAAATCGAAGGAATAATAAGGTCTGAAAATTTATTTATCCCCAAAGAAGTTGCTAATTATGTCGTTGTAGCGATGATCTAGGCCTTTTATATCTGTCTATATTTTGCCCGGACTAAATAACTTACAATAATCTATATTCAAATACTTGAAACTTTAAAAAAAATAAAAACTTAAAGAGATTTTAAGTCATTGTTTTTTGCAATGTCCTATTGCTTATACGTATGAAGAAAATACAAAAGAACTTTCACTTTTAACAATGCCAGCATTTGATTACAAATTACACGAGATCGCTTGTTTTTTGTGTTTAGTACAAATCTGCGAATTGCTTTGCTAATTATTAAAGATATTATTCAAAATGTCTTCTCTTTAAGTTAAGAAATTTATGAAATTCTTTCTGTCTTCACAACGCCATGTAAGTCAATTAGGTCAATGTTTTTGTGCTTTTGTTCTAATTCTTTTAATGGATGAATCCTTTACAATTCCAAAGAAGTTCACTCAACTCCGATCACCGCATTCAGGTATTTGTTTCGGAGGCGTTGGCTCTGTTGTTTACTTCCGAAACAATCAATTTTTCAAAAGCCGTCTTCGTCTATTTGCCGACATCGCCGCGATGCCAGCGACATCTACTGAGAAACAAACGAAAGAATCCGCGCCTCATTAATAACACCACACGCACTCGCTCACTTAATCTGGGAGAAAAACAAAAGGATGACTTAAAACTCGGTTCTGGCTTAAATACACTTCACTATTTATTCGTTAGCGCTTTAAAAGCAACTTCAATTCAAGGTTTTATTGTTTTGTCTTTAATCAAGTTTGGAATCAAATATTACAACAAAATCAGTAACTGTAATATAGATCAATGGTATTCAAGCTTCTTTTTTTTTTTTTTTCCCCGTTATCCCCAGATAAGATTTGGGAGTACATAGTTAAAGATAAAGTTATTGGTGCATAATTCGAAATATTCAATTTTACCTATACATACAGGTAAAATTATTTACGTATTATTTTATTGATCATAAACTTATAGGCCTATTATTCAAAAACCAGAAAATATTTAGTCTTTCTCAGAGCGAATTTAAAGTAATGTTTAACATTAAAGATGAGATATTTAAATAACAATTGAAAAAAAGAAGCAGCCCTACAGCAGAGATGAACCTGCGACCATTAAATTCATAAGCCATCAATGCACCCACAGGACTGTGCAGACGATTGTACTGTCAGGTGCATTTCCAATGTCACATTGCGAAGTAGTGCTTTCCTGCATTGCTTTCCTTAAACCAGTGTAACAAGGGAATGGTTAGGTTTATCATATCGAAACATCCCTTGACATTTTTATCATTTAATCAGGAGCTTAAGGAGTTGACGTATACCAAATTTTAGCTCCTTTTTTGCACTGAAAGGGGGTTAAAAAATTTGTAAGAGCTGAGAGCTTGTTGCACTGCGGGGAAGCATCGGGCAGCTAATGAGACATTGGAAACGCCACCCACAAGTACTCCGTAATCAAGGAATCAGGCAATTAAAAGTAGAATGACCTATCTCGAAATCGGGCATGGGGAATATTCCCCAAACATATACCCCATTTATACGGGGTGGTTAGGTTCCGGACCCCAACCGAAAAGCCTTCCTTTTCAAATGAAGGCAACACTACAGGTTTACCCTATCATATATTGAGTGCTCAACAGAGGTCTGAATAACGATACGAAAGTAAAATAAAGATGTACTGCCACCCACATAATGCTTGCCTTAAAATAATTTCTTTAACTTGTAGTGGGTAATAAAATGGCGGCATCACTGACTCATCTCGCATCAGGCCGAAGAATGGCCGATAGAGCAGCACAAACGCCGAACGTAGTAAACATGGATTTTTGTCTTAAAAATCAGTCAATGATGTAGATGGCGCAATGTTTCCTTATCTGTGCTAGGGGTTCACTGAGACACACATTTTATTTAACTCTATATTCAAAATTAAAAGATAATGATAAAAATAATAAATAATTTATGGAGTTTTCGGTGAACTTTACGCATTGGCAACAAAACAAGATTCTATTAATTTTCAGGGTATGTGTATATAAAGAAAATAATTATAATTTATTGTTCTGTTGGTTTAATTTAATAGGATTATTGATTGGATGCCCATTAATGAGTCAGAAATGCAACTGATAGGATCTCTTTGGATGATCATTTGATGGTAATAAAAACCAATATGTACTTTTCGTAAAAAACAAACAAACAATGATTTACATAAAGCAAAAACAAATGACAAAGAAAAACAACAAATAAATAAACATTAAAAATGTGACTACTGTTAGATAATAAGATGATTTTACAGCTACGGTTATCATAAAACCTGAAGACGACATTTACAATTCGACGTTGACATTCTGGCGTCATTTGAACATCACGAATTTTCCCTGGATAAGAAATTCCATATTTGTGGTCGTTCGGTAACGCGATTGTTATCATAACATGGCAAAGAGTGTATCTGGCACTTGGTGACCCGGACAACCAAGAATTTCTCTTGGGTTGCTTCTTGGTGATGCTATTTTGAATCTCGAGAGCAATAACACGCATTGTGCGATTATGTGTCATATATAACAACAACATCCGGAAGTTATGCATGTTATTTACTTATTTTTGTTTATATTTTTAATTTTCCCAGATACCTCAATAGAAGGCGTTCAATTTCTAAAAAAAAATTCCAATTTATTTATATAAAGATGCATTTTAGTATTAGGCGTGTAAGAATCCAGTTTTGTGATTATCTGTGGTTCAACCGCAAGCCATAATCGTGCGTCCTTTTTTTATCAACAGTTACTTTTACTTTTCCAATAGGAAATGGGTTATATAACCTCTGTTTATTAATTAATAATAAAAAAAAATCTGCTATTAAAGATAGATTCTGAATAGTTTTCCGTAGACTGCAAAAATGTAAAAGGCGGCGCTATCGAGGTAACGAAACTTAATTTCTTGATTATACTAAGACTACTAGAAATTAAAATAAAAACAAAAATCAGTATTGCTATTAAAAAAAAAAATAAAATCTGCGGTTTGTAGGACCTTGCTAGTACTTCAAGCGAAATTATTATTTCACTTTTTAAAAGTTTATATTAATATCTAATAAATCAGCAAAAAAATTTATTTTTATTTCAATAAATATTATTTAATCTAAAGGTTAAATGAATTCATGCGAAGTTTTACGTGTTCTGAGAAACATTAGCACCATTGAGAAAGCCGTACATCTGCATATAAGTCTTGTAAATACCCTCTCTCGAGGTTTGCGAAAGTAGTCGTGTTCTCTTGTATTATTAAATTGTGATTTATATTTTATGCAGGTGTACGGCTTTCTCAACGATGCTAAAGGTTAAACTTTGAATAAAATTTTAAAAAGCTAGCTGAAATTCATTAATCTATGAAGTTAAAAAACTTACGGTTTCACAATCTCAGACATACGAAAACGGGTCACTGGCTAGTTACAAGCAGTTTATCTTTTAAAAAGATACGATTTTTGTGGATCCCATTTTGTAGAAAGAATTCTTTCGTGGCTGTTTTATTTTTCTAATCTGGTCGTAGATCTATTCAATAAGAACGAATCAGCAAAAAAAAAGAAGCCTATTGGAAAGTGATTACGGGTTGCCTGATAGTGATGGATTACGCCTTCTTTGTCAACTGATCCGTAATTTCTCAAACGCTATTACATTGTAAGGGTCGTTGAACTACAATGAAAGAAACGACCTCATTTCTATCAAATATATCATCTACCCATAGGCTGAGTTGGAAGTTGGGGTGGGAGGACGGAGATAATTGTAGCCCCCGCCTTCTGCAATAAAAAAGAAAAGAAAAACAACACAAAACTCTCTACTTAAAAGTTCGAATATCTTCTGAATACAGACACAACAAACTTTCAATTTTTTAAAGTTCTTGGATGAAGCCAACACACAAGTCTAAATAAAAATTAAGTTAAAATTTAAAAAACATGAATATTTACAATTAAAACAAACTAGTTTCGGCCCCGTTAACGGGTCATCATCAGTCAACGGGGTCGAAACTAGTTTGTTTTAATTGTAAATATTCATGTTTTTTAACTTTTAATTTAATTTTTATTTAGACTTATGTGTTGGCTTCATCCAAGAACTTTAAAAAATTTTTAACACACGTAAAAAACTTTTTTAAACTTTAAATTTCCTGAAAGGAAAAAAAAATCAAGGTAGTGAGAGCGATTAGTAAACCAATCACAATGCTTCGCAACGGCTTCTGATACGTATAAGACAATATAATTGATATTGCTTTAATTTCCTTATTATTATAAATGTGATTGTTGCGCATGCAAAAGACGCAATTGTTGCGATTGTTGTGATTGTTGCTAATGATAATTTAATGATATTGTAATGACACTTGTCCACAGACGGACGGACGAAGCGGGTTTATAAGGCTTCTGATATTTGTATCAGAAGTAAACAAATAAATTCGCATTTACTTAAATTGTATAAGTCGGATTAACATTAATCAAAGGCAAGCACCAGAAATTAGTGGATTAGCTAAACGGATTAATGTTCATTGTTAGATATCACTATTTTTGTTCAAATGCTTATTCTATGGGAATTCTAATCACCTTTACGTGTCAGTTTCTCGATAAGGTTCTATGCAGTTGCATAGCCGAGGGGCGTTCTTGTACTTGACTGATGTGTCTGAATCTCGAGTTCGAATCCCAGGCCTGGCCTGGCTCTTTTCTTTATTTCTTCTATTTGTATAACCTAGAGTCTGAACAGTCAGCCTAAAAGGTGTACCCATGGATCTCTCAAAATCAACAAAGCCAACACAGAAAAAAATAAGTGAATGTAATTTTGTGCTAAAACATAATTTAAGGGCGACTCATAATAACACAAAAATTTAAAAAATAATAATAAAAAAAAAGTACATTAATATAAGTTAAAATAAAAAGAACGTTAGGAAAACAAGAAAACAAGACGGGGGCATGAGAAAAAAAATATTAAGAGAAGAAAATAAACAAACAAACAGTAGATACACGGATTCGAACTACAACATTTATGGCCAAGTGCACCAAACTTCAATTAACTTTGACGGCTGCATTGTGGACGTAGCTAAAATTAGTGGGGGTGCTGCTCCAGGAAAATTTTAGCCTTTGTTTTAAAATTGTGTGAAAAGAAAACAAACATGTATAAAAAGAAAATTTATGCAGATAATTGATAAATTTCTTTTTATACGGTTTGTTTCCTTTCACAAAATTTTAAAACAAAGGCTAAAATTTTTCTGCAGCAGCACCCCCCACTAATTTTGGCTACGTCCACAATGCAGACGTCTAAGTTAATTGAAGTTTGGTGCACTTGGCCATAAGTCTTTGAGTCCGACAACTCGGCGATCGCGCTATGAACTGAAATAAGATGGTTGTATTTCTAGGCATTTAAGATAATAGCGGAAATCCAATGAAAACATTGCCAAATATCTCGAACATGGCGGGGGGGGGGGGCATTGGCCCCTGAAATTACCCTAATCTTATGTTTTGGACCTCTGAACACGATGGTGAAATCCGTTTGTCGGATCGACCTTTCGTTCGGGAGTTGTCAGGGGAAGACAGACATGGACCATAAATGTGTGCGCCAATTTTCAAGAATATCCATGCGACGGTTCAAAAATTATTAGGAGTTGCACACACACATATACATACACACTGTTTACAGTTTACAGACTGAGTTTACAGAATGAGTGATGTAAACAACCTTTTCAGCGATACATTACATGCAGATCTACACATAAAAGTTACACACATTTCAAACTCTCGTGTCCGATATTCTCGAAATCCAAGGGCCATTAATTAAATTCTGAAATCAACAACCTGTTAAAAGAGTGATCTTTTAAATTCACGACCTGATAATTTCCCAACATCCTGTCGTAATTGTGTAATGTTAAAATTTTTAATGACACAACTGAATGTATCCTTTAAATATTAACTCCTGTAAAATTCATTATCGCCCTCGTCTTATTTGTCTGGTTTCGGTGAATGGAAAATCCGACGATTCGTTGGTCAACCACAGACTCTTGAACAACGACTCGCTTCAGACTGGAAAATAATCCATGAAATAGTTATTAATGAAATACGATGGACTTTCAAACTTCAAATCTAAGCCCCTGCCTTGGGAAATCTGACACTTGATACCTATATTCAACGAGCGAAAATAAATCTAATTATTCGGGATGATGAGAAGCGTTTTCGCTAATGACTTTTCCACTAACATTGATCTGCATTGCGCCCCCAAGCGGACAAAATCAACAGCAAGTAGATCTCATAATAATGATTTCCAATCTGCCTCGAAGTACTGTTTGTATTCGCCAGCATTTAATCTTTAATTAAAAACAAAGCAATTAATAAATTAAAAATGTAAAGGTAACCTGAAAATTACTATTGCTACTATTAAATATTAATAATAATATTACTAGGATTGTAATTGCTGCTAGCCAAGTAGGCTTATACAGTCACCTTATTGGTCATGCCTGAATCCCACATGACAGAAATTATTCAAAATACAAATATGAGATTACAACGCTCGTAGGCGTAAGTATCTCATTGTAGTTGTTTCCGCATACAGTGATTGTCTGCCAGCGGTTTAAAGGTACAGTACATATCAAATTGATAATACTGTACAATAAGTGCTTTACAATTATAGTAAACACATACATTACAGATACATATATATACTCCTTATTGTACTGTACAATAAGTGCTTTACAATTATAGTAAACACATACATTAAGTATGTATCAGTTGTCCAACGCCATCATTCTTCACTATAAGGACACACGTCTCACAGCAGCTCCTTCGCAGGCTTTGTTACGTCGATGTGGGGTCGGAAGTCTCGGAACACCCTTCGAATTTGCCAGACCGGAATCCATGCGACTTTGATTTGATTCCAAACTCAAGCTGCAGATGCTTGGGGAACGCTTGCGAATAAATATGAAATTTTGACGGCGTTTCGGCGAGAGGTCTCAAACAGCCAATGGTATTCCCGCCTTCTCAAACCCTGGTGGAGGACGACAATCTTGGATATTACTTTGAGGGTTGTTAGCAATGTGTATGGAACATGTGTTCCTTTTTCTTCCTTGGCTACACTGCATTGTCTTATGAAACGATGATTTCCAAATACGTATTTTTCCACTTGCTCCCTTGACGTTCCTTCACTGACCGAGACCACGTTAGTGATGCCAATCAGAAGAAAAAAGGCTTTCAAACGTGTATTCTAGAATTGGAGTGGTTTACCAGATAAAAAATAATTGCCATGACTTTCATAATAGCCCAAGTAAATATATATTATTTTATAGTTTGGTCCTGAAGGAGTAGTGAGACATGGTACTATATAGGTCCTTTTTTGAGGTATTTCCTCACTCCGGGATGAGATATTATCTCGATATTTCGGACCCGTGCCTCGGGCCTTCTTCGGAGATGTATAAATATCAATCACATCAAGGTAAGCGCACAACTAACAACTTCCGTTGGGCGCTTACCTTGATATGATTGATATTTATACATCTCCCGAAGAAGGCCCGAGGCACCGGGCCGAAATATCGAGATAATATCTCATCCTGGAGTGAGGAAATCCCTCAAAAAAAGGACCTATAAAGTATATTATATTTTTTTAATATTATATATATTATATTTTTTTTTACAGAAAACAACATAAACTAACATTATCGATCTTAATTCACTAATTCTAACAATCAATTTATGATAGTTTTATTTTTATTAGGATATTTCCCTTTACGAGGCTGATCAATTCACCCAGTCTGCATGTTTGTACCCCTTTAACTTTTGAACCTGTCAGTAGTTTAAAGATATTTAGAGATAACCTAACGTTTACATTTGAAACCTTTTAACTTATCGAGAAATTTACCACGAGAAAGTGACGAAAATTCCCACAGGAATCCATCAGATGCGAAATAGTCTGACAATGAGTTTTAATCTGTTTATATCAAAACAATGAAGTTCTGTGACGTCTGAAACAATTAATCTCTTGAACGTGAGCGCGAGTTGAAATGTCATTGAAGTTAATCGGATGTAAAAACAACTTCACTATTGGCGGATTTAATTATAAGTTTCTAAACATATTCCACAAATGGAGAACATCTACTGCTTTTATTGAACAGATATTATAATTTAAAAAAAAAATAAAAACTTTTATCAGTAATAAAAATAAAAACCCTTAGGGAAAGTAGGTTTCTAATTCTTTTTCTGTTACACGATGTCTGCGACTGTTTTATGAACTGCCGCTATTTTTATTTTTTATTTATTTATTTATTTTATTTTTTCATTTATTTTTCGTGACTGTGAAGTTTCCTTAAATGTTTTTTTTTTTTTTTATTTCCCAATGAAACATTAAAAGTCTTTGTAATCTACTGAAAAAAAGAAATGTATCCCAACAGGCGTTGCGGGTCTGAGGATGCGCAGGAGGTTTAGGCTCCCAGAGATTCTCGGCCAACCAGATTTCTATTTACAGAGGTCAGATGGTCAGTCCGACGATCGCCCTCCTTAGTAAGAAACCCAGTACCAAAGAATCTTTAGGTTCTGTATAGTTATTATTGTGTCCAATAATATCTTAGTTTCCACACGTTAAAATTGAGTTTATAATTTTTTAGAGGAAAAAAAAAGGTATAAAATTTTCCTGTTACAAAAAACATTCTTGGTTGAAAAATTAGCGAGATACTAAAATTAATAAAAGAAAGAAGAGAAAAAATGTTGATGATTTTTTTTTAAAACAAATTTAATAAATAATTACATATTTAAGGGTAAAAAAGATTTGAAGGATTTAAAAAGACAGAAATATTATAAGAAAATTAAATAGTAAATATAATACAGTCGGACCTCGATGTAAGGTCACCCCTGGGGACCTCGCGAAAGTGACCTTATAAGCGGGATGACCTTATAACCGATTCATAAGCATTTATCAATAAATAAGCATTATATAAATACTGTATAGTATAATTCTTTGTAAAATTTAATACGTACAAAAATATCAGTTTATTACGTTATAATTTTTTAATTTAGTTGAACCAATTAAAATTAATGGAATCAGAAAGAAATTATTTTTTTAAAATTTAATTCGGAATAAAGTTGTATACAATAATACTAGTATGCTCAAGCAAAGTACTGATGTACAACTGACCTTACTTAAAATAATCTATATTACAGGACAAGTGAAGTGTGTCACCGCTTCACTTTCAGTATCACTGTCGTTATCCTCACTTTCTAATGCATTGGAATCTAAAACTTGCGAAACAATTTCGGAAATCGAAGCTTGAGAAGTGGTAGCCATTTCATCATCAATTCTCACTTACTCATAAATAAACTCAAAAACACCTTCACTGTAGGTTTTCAAGGTTTTGTGAACAACAAATAAAAAATAAAATAACATAAAAAAGAAAGAGAAATTCTTCTATCATTAAAACAATATAAACCATATAATGTATAAACAATATAATATATATTAACAATATATTGTTTGCCAACAATAGTCACCGTTTTTATTGTCCAATTTTTATTCACTTGCTTTGTTTATTCATGTTTTTTAGTTGTTGTATTTTTATATTGTTTTAATGAGAGAAGAATTTCTCTTTCTTTTTTTATGTTATTTTATTTTTAATTTTTTGATCATCAAACTAAACCTTGAAAAAGTTTTAAGAAATTAAAACGAAATATTAGTATCAACGGTATCTCACTTACTCACTTTCCCCTTCTATAGCACAATCGCGATTTCTGAGATCTTGTATTAACACAGGTAAAGGAATATCGTCTTCATCATCTTTTTTCCTAGAATTTGAGGGGATGAAGTGCTTTGTGAAAAAGCTGATCCCTCCGTCAGTAGGAGAAATGACGCCGATAAAAGATCGTACCCACGGAAAAATTCTTGGAATTGAATCAGTATGGCACTGAAATCACAGACAAAAGTGACCTTATATGCGATTATGGTATTTAAGACCTGACCATATATCCGATAATCCATATCATAGAATTCCTATTCAATGAGCAAAGTGACTCATATGCGGGGTGACCTTATATGCGGGTGACCTTATATCGAGGTCCGACTGTAGTAGTATTTACAACTGGACAATAATATGCCTTCGCACATTGAGCCAACGTAAACAGCAATCCTGAACAGCTGTTACATCCTTATTAGGAATCATCAGAAGAGATTACCCTTAATGTCAGACTGCGCGAAAGCTAAGGGAAAAGCAATGCCACGAGATAAAAAGCATTCAATTAAACAAATAATCCTGTGAAATCGACAGTATTCATCCCTTGTCCTTTCACTGAAAGGCACTAAGGAATTGAATCTTCTTAATATATAAAACTGAATGTTTGTTTCTTTGTTTGTCCCGTATGCATTCCTATACCATTCATCAGATTGCGATGAAACTTTGGTGAGTTGTTGTGCGCACAAAGATTTCTGAATTAGTAGAACCATTTTACAATATCTGGTGCGCGAGTCGTTGCAACAAATGAGTGTATTTCCGGTTTCAACGTTTGCAGTTTCCGGTGCGACTCGCATTTGCAATGACCATCAACAAAGCACAGGAACGACACATTGACAGCTACATGTGGCCTGCTCACGCGTCGGAAAACCTTCTGATTTATTCGTGTATGCACCAGACAGAAAAACAAAAAATTTTGTGTATCCAAAAGCACTTCAATAAACAGAATTAAAACATAAACACTTTCTTTCTTTGAGTGGCACTGCAACACATGCCGGAAACAGCTAGTTACAAATGAGAAACATCATAAGTGCAATGAAAAGCAAAATTTAACGTTCTTAATAATTCATAAATAGAGAGAGAAAAAGAAAAGAGGCTGCTTATTATATGTATTTCAGCTGAGCTTCAGATTGGAGAGGGTTCAGCTCAAGCTTAGGCACAACTTAATGAGAAATGCCAATAAATGGTCAACTAACTATTCTTACTTACTAGAAATCAGATACATAACAAAGGAAATTAGTAAAATAACTAAAGCACTTAAATTAACTTTGTTTTTTATCAAACAGTCATTATATTTCAGAATATTTACTTTTAAAAAAAGAAACAAATTTAAACTGCGGATAATTACTTTCAATAATTAATATTTTAATCAATAGGCAGAATTAAAAGATTTATTTAGAAATGTGAAGAATTGAAATATTAATAAAAAAAAAAAGAAAAGAAAGGTAATTATCGTATTTGCCTGCGTATAATTTGCCTGACGCATCCGTTTCCAGGTGCATTTCTTGGAAAAAAAAAATATTTTGAATAAAAAAAAATATACATTCGTGGAATAAGACGCATCCACTTTTTGAGACAAATTTTTAGGGGGAAAAAAGTGCGTCTTATATACGAACAAATACGGCACATACGAAAAATTCTTTGGGGGGGGGGGGGAGCGAGAAACGGTTTGGTGAATGCGTGTTCTCATGCGTAAGTCTGGAAAACAAAATTGTAGACTTAAAGTTTCTTTATTTGATCATTTAAATTTATAATTCTTGAAATTTTTTATTGTGTTATTTGTGTATCTGTGTAAATATGGAAACTGAATATAATATTTTTTTTTTACGTAAAAATGGTTAGATTTTTTTTTTATTATGATTATTATTCGTAGAACGAAGCATAATTAAGTCTGGATGCCAGGAATTAAGTCGATATAAATCGGCAGATTGTTTTTATATGATAAATGGATTGTTTTTTTTTTGTTGAAAACGCTGAAGGGTTTTTCTGATAAAATCAGCAAAGAGAAGGAAATGGAATTGAAGCGTTTGGTTTTCAGATAATAAACAAAAAAAAATTATATTCAAGTTATCTTTTGAAGTTGAGAGACTCATCTAACCTTTTGATTTCACAAAAATTTTTTTGACTCAAACTGAAAGGATCAAAACAAAATTGTAACGGAACAGAACTGTTATTTTTTTTGAAATTACTTACTTAAATAAATAAATAAATAAATAAATAAATAAATAAATAAATACTTATTTTTAAAACGTGAATTAGCGTATCCGAGCAATTCTTATAAATGGTTGATTGCTAAAAGTAAATTGTTTTACATAAAATTAAAAAAAAAAAATTATGTTGAAACTAGAAGCTTTGTTGAATAAAAAGAAAATTCTTAAAATTATTTTAGCATTTAAATTCAATAAAGAATAAAAGAAAACACAGGAAAATGAATTACCTATTTTCAATTATTTTTTTGATAAACCTAAAAACAAAAACACAAAAAAAGAGAAAGAAAATGTCTAAAAATGTACATTAAATCTCTAAAAAATAGATCTTAGGGGAAAAAAAGTGCGGACTTGCATTTGGACAAATACGGCACATAGTTAAAATTCATTGAAACTTTTTACTATTCCCTAAAGAATTATCGGAATTAAAATTAACCCGGAATTTAATTGCGGATAATTACTAAAATAGATTAAAAATTGATCTAAGATAAATTGAAAGAGTTGAATTATGAATTTCAAATTATTATTATAATTAAAAAAATCCATCTATTTCATTAAATACGATGTTAACTTATTTACAGCGAAATTCAACTGTTTTGTATCAATTGGTTTATTTAGTTCTCGGTTCTCCCGCTCCTTAAGAAAGGCGCAACAATAATGCGTTGAAACAGTAAACAAGACACCTTTCAAATGAATATTTTTGTCAAATCCGTTTGATAGATAATCAATTAGCAATAAAAAAAAAAAAAATGCCTAAAAAAAATAAAAAATAAAGATATCTAGAACAGCTTGATTTTACAATTTTATAGAATCTGTTGGGCATAAGTAAATTCTTTGTAATGTCATAAATTGTACTGTTCAGATTTTACTGTACAGGGTTGGCCAAAAGTTTTCATACATAAGAGAAATTAATATTTTCTTTTGCTACTTTTTTACATGACCAGACCTCAATCCTCTGATTTTTACCTTTGGGGACATTTCACATTCGATTCCGTTTTCAAAGTACATTGGCAATGATGTACAGCAAATTTTATGAATAAAATCATTTTATCAGAGGAGTTTTTATTAACTCCTAAGAATGGAAACTTTTGCCCTCTCCCCCCTAGGGATTTTTTTTTTCAATTTCAAAATTAATATTTAGGCAATTTTTAAATTGTTTTACACAGTTAAATGTCTGTAGACACACTTAGCCATGGATTTTAATTTTCTCACTTGTTAGTAGTTCTCGATTCCCCCACCAGAGTGACGCTGTAGCTTTACAGTGGAACCGTCAAAGAGACACTAGGCTTTTTTTAGTAGTAATAATAGTTAATTTAGTTTTTTAGCGACCCATTTGGGAGCTGTTGTGGTAGCTACTGCGTTTGTCCTTTCCGTCCGTCCGTCGGTGTCTGTCCACCCCTAACAGCTCCCGACAAGGCCCAAACACCATAGAAATAGGGGCCATCGCCCCCCCCCCCCCCCAATGATCGAGATATTTGGCATTGTTTTCATTGTATTCCCGCTATCATTTTAAATGTTAGAAATGCAACCATCTCGTTTTAGATCTCGGACTCAAATGCTGAAGGTTTCCGGTTCGAATCCGTAGATCTATATTTTTTTTATTTTTCCTTCCGTTAATGTACTTCCTTTTTTTTTGGTTTTGCTATTTTTTTATTATTATTTTTTTACTGTTATGGGTCGCCTTTAAACTTATGCTTTAACCACAAAATTACATTCACTTTTTTCAGTTATTCTTAAAAAATAAATAATTAAAAACCATTTTTTTTTTTTTAAATTAAGCATTTAATTTTTTTTAACAAAATTTGCTTTTATAAATAATTTGTTTTTAATAATAAATTAAAAAAAATTAAAAATAATTTACAATTGGTTTGGCTTTAATTGCCAGCAGAGATCCAAGATTTTTCTCTGTTTTTTTTTTTTCCCCGCGAGATGGGTCCTAAGGTTCACCAAACTCTCTATAAAATAGGACCGTATATCTTTCCCGGATTAAAGATGGCGTTGAATGACCCCGGTCCCAACTTCATCTCAATGGTCGCGCATGTGTTGGGAGCATTAATATCTTTTATTAGTACCACTTCATTCGATTTCTCCTTATGTTTATTAACTTATATGCAAATACACGATAGCCCTTTTCCATGTCTGATTATCGCACCCACGGAAGGAAAGTGACGAAGTCAAAAAACGAAACTTCCAGGAGAAGCCTTTGAAAATTGTAGCTTTTTTTAAAAAATCAATGAGATTTTCCGAAGAACTGTTGCTATTGACTTGTATCAGTTTTCTTGATTGAAGACTTTTGTGCTACGAAAGTAATCCACATAAAAACCAAAAATTTAATTTTTTTTACTTGTATCACTTTTTTGGCGGGAGTACGATATATGATGTTTCTACAAGTTGTGTGTAATATTTGAAGGACTTTTAACTTTAGCTTTTAAAATCAATAATACAATAATCCTATCTTCTTTATAAAATGAAATCAAATTTATTTTCTTTCTGTTCTTTTTTTTTCCCCTCCTTATCTAAAAACCAAATACTGAAAATCCATTTCTTCTCTTTCAGATCTCGAAGAGAAACAAAAAAAAAAAAAAAAAAAAACCTAACGTTTCGAAAGCAATCCATTTGAGAAATAAAAAAAAAGAAAAAGCTCAAATTTATCAACTTAATGCTTTTACTTCATGAATTGCTTATTTCTAAGAATCTGTAGAGAGAAAAAAAAAAAACTGAATATCTGCCTTTAAAGAATTACACACGAATGTAGCAAAAAAAAAAAAAAAATTGAGGTAATCTTTAGTTTTAGTAAAAAAATTTTTTGAAAACTTAAATAAATGTAAGTTATCTAATGAAAACTACTTGAAAATAAAATAAAAAAATATTTACAAAATATGTTTTAGTAAAAACTTTAAAAACATTAATAAAAACTAAAAAAAAATTATATTAATTGACCGGATTTTTACTCGTAAAATTTTGAATTTGTTTTTGCTTTTATAACTTAAAAAAAAATTGCAATATAAAAAAAAAAAGGTATCCTCCAAACAAAAAAAACAAGAAAAAAAAAAATTTTTTCAATCAAAATTAGATTACGCTATCCGGAAGAAAACATACAAAAACAAAAGAAGAAAGATCTTTTAAAAAACCATGTTTCTCCAAAACAAATATATATATTATATTCCTAAATTCTTTTATTTGCTCTGAAACTCAAAAACGACGAAATGTACATTTGTAAGCGAAAAACAGTTTTTAATTTAATCGGAATAACTATAGAACAAACGTTAATAATAAATGTAAATGTCATGAAACGCCAAAGCATATTATTAATAATAAACAAAAAGAAAAAAAAAATCTTAAAAATTTTTGGCTTCAATAAATTTTTATAGAAAGATCATCATATGTTTCTCAAACACTACATGATGTCACAAAAACGTGGGTAAATGTTCTTTATAAAAATATAGCAATACATCCTTTTATTTTACTTAAGGCGGGAACTTTAAACTAGAATGGGCTTTGTTCGTTAACAGAAAATTTTTCTACGAGTGCTTGTGTATCTCTCGAGTGCTTGTGTATCTCTCGTATTGTTTCTCCTCAACTGTGAGCAGTCATGGAGTCGCATCCCGTGGGAGATACGATACGTAAGCTGTTATATACTTAAATCTGTTGAATACAGGTACTCTTCACTTTATGACCTATCTGCTTAACGACCACTCGCACTTACGAACTCCGCCCTTGAAGGTACAACTTCATCGTTGTCATCTCCCTTAACTTGACCCTCTACAGCTCCAGATAACCAAATAAACAAATGATAATATATGCATGTCTTTTTAAGAATAAATTTAAAGTTTGTTGCATAATTTTAATAATTTTATAATTTTACAACGATCCTATATTCCCGGCGCAAGCTCCTCGCTTGTCGACCAATTCGCTTAACGACGTAGTCGTCGAACGGAACTCGGTCGTAAAGTGAGGAGTACCTGTAGCTACTGTAAATTGTCTCACTTTAGCGGAGGAATTGCAAGGGTCCAATCGCACCAACGTAAAGATTGGCTAATACTTGTCCGTTACGATTCAGACTTGGGATTAATTTTAACAAGTGTAGAGTTGGTGAGCCAACTTTTTGAGTAATCCTGCTGTGATAAGTTTGCAAATGTAGTTGATCAAAAAAAAAAAAAAAAAAAAAGAAAGAAAGAAACCGAGAACCCAGGAAATAAAGAAGTCGTAAAGCGGCAACGAATATTGAGGCGAATGAAAAAAAAAATGGAAATAATTAAATGTTCATCCGAGAAAAAGAATTCGAAATAAAAAAATAAGATGGATTGCTTTTCTAGTCATTTTTTTTTATTTTTTAAATTTTATTTTGAGATATGATAGTAAGAGTCGAATTGAATAGACCAAAGCAACGGTCACGGTGGTCGGCTTCCCTGCCACCCACACTCACCACATAACTTAGGGTCCCAACGCACTTGCAGCCGAGTTGCAGCCAAAACCGCAAGATTGAGAGGGTTCATTGGAGAACCCTCTTTTTGCTGGAGGGTCTGAAAGCACATCGGAAAAATAAAACAGGATTCATCCAGAGGAGTTGAGAATAGGGGATCCTCACGATAGAAACGATCATTACATTGATTGAGGCAGGCAGTAAAAGGGAGATTCTCCTCTCATTCCTGTGGTCAGAGCTGCAAGTGCGTTGGGAGCCTTAAAGAGTCAAATTGGAATATAAGGCGATTTTTTGGCCTTTAGCTGCTTACTTTGTTCCGACTTACACGAAAGACAATAGAGATCTGTATTACTTTAATGATAAATTCGTGACAAACGCTTCAGTTTTGCAGAGGAAATGGATTTTTCACTTACCTTAATCTCAAACGGTTGGACGGATAAGCGGACATCAAAAATTGCGTTTTTGTTTTCATTCAATTCTTTCTTCTTGTTGTTTTTCTCTGGTAAATATTAAGAGCTTTCACTAACGTTACATAGAACTTACTGTATGTCAAGTGATGCTACAACCATGGGGATGTAATTCAGGTCCTCATAATCTTCAATGAATACTGGGCGTCGCGTCGTTTCCAATTTAAAACATTTCCTAAATTGACTTTAATTCAAGTATAAGATGATGTAAATGATTACTAGTTTAATATCCAATACGAATTTATTATTATTAATAAAGATGTAAGTAAGTGTTGTCGTTAAGGACAATTCCCGATGCGCCGTAACAAACCGTGCAGTACAGCAGCGCCCTAAACGAGATGCGGATTCTAGTTTAATTACAAACAGAATAGTCAAAATATCACAGAACAACAAAAGAAGAATTTCCTCAACGAAAAGTAGGGCAGACGGATAAAGTGTCCTTGCTCTTCGCCCACGCAAAAACAAAAACCCCCTCAACGACACGAGAAATGTATTCGAGTAGACCTTTTTACGAGACCCTCATTGTCTCGTCTTTCAGTTCGTTCCGAATCTCGACCAAAACCACGAGTTAGCTTAACTACATCCTGTTTCATATTTAGCTGCAGGACTTCTCAGCGGATAGACGAAGACATCATGCTGAGAACTATAACTAAACTGACGAGTAATAATAAAAAAAACAAAAACAGCGAATAAGTAAAAAGAATTAAGTCGCCAATGCCTCGTGATATAACCGCACTTCCTCGAAGTTGTCGTAACTGACTGGAGTTGCTTAAATTTCTACATCGTAAGTGCTGAATTAAATGTTAGAAAACTTGAATATACTCTAAATAAAATTTAACAAAATATAATTTTAATGCACTACAATGGATCTGAAATAAAAAAATTCTTTTTCTTTTCCCGTTCAGTTTCATCACAAACTATTTGTCCTTCACCTGTTGTTTGATTCTGATTGGTTAAAAAGTGATCAAGTCGTAAGTCTCGCGCATCTCGTTCAAAAGAGTTATAATATCATGATTGAATGAGATATGATGAAAGCACGCACAAACTATTGATATTATTTATATTAGAATTAAACAATAACAACAACAATAATAATAATAATATTATAATAATAAAAATATTAATCAAATTAATCTAAATACTATTCTTGATATAACATCATTTTCAGAATTAAATCTGATTTTTTAGATTGTTATTTATTTGCTGATTCAATTTTTCTATATTAATCAAAATTTGCTAATAATTGGCATGCCAACTCATGGGAGATCTCATGAACACTCATGGGAGATCTTAAAAAAAAAATGTAATTCGTTGTAAGCACAAAACAAAGTCACCTTGTACAAACGTCGCAACCAATCAGAATTTGAAATTTTTCCATCTTGACTTCTCTTCCAAACGAGTCCTAGGGGTCACTCAGCCCTAAGGTGGAAAGGTACCGGGTTTCTTTCCAGAGGTTAAAAGCAACCCTCCTGACCCTTACTTAGTTCACCATCGGTCAGGCAACAAAGGGAACCTTATCTCCAGCAAAACCGCAATGACATGGGCGCGTGGGTGGTATTCACACAATCAAAGCAGTGTTTTTTTGGATCCGTAAACGACAGAATTAAGTTATTAATGTTTCAAATACAAAAATTATTTAGTTTCAGGGGACTGACTATGAATTCATAAATTGCCAATGACGATTTCAAAAATAAAAAATTTCTTGTGAAATGTCGGAATCGAAGACAATGGACGCCATTTTGTTTGAATTCGATAACAATTTTTGTTTGTTTTGTTGGATAAAAAAAGTCTTTCAAAACAAAGAGTCGGTACAACGAGTTGAAACTGGTATTTGTGTAGCTATTGGAGGTCTCGTGGACGATTAAAAACAGGATTATTTTGGGAAGTCCTAAGAATGAGTGAAAGCTGAGACTCTGGGACTGCTGTTTCGAGACCCTTCGTAGTCCTTATTAGGCGCTCTTCAGCAAGGACTACCAAGCGTGCAAAGATTCAGGAGTACAACGGGAAACTTAAGATATTCCAAAAAACTAAAGTGATCCCTCAAAAATTAAGATTAAGAAAATAAAAACAACAACAAAATATGGAAATCAAATCCTTGGGCAGTTAAACGCTCGCTGTAAAACGCATTTGACCACAAAAGAAAAACAAATGCGGTGGTTAAATGCCTCTTGTGATGAGCGTTTAGTTTCCCAAGATTTGTTTTCCCACTTTTTGAGGTTGCTTTTATCCTCCTACGCTTGGTTGCCGGTTGGAGGTGAGGGCGGAGGGCGGTGATTTTTCCAAGTTCCATTCTCCTCCAAACGGGTCCTAGAGTCCACTCAGCCCCCTACTGAATGGATACCTGGTTTCTTTCCCGGGAGTTAAAGGCAGGCGGGCATCGGGCTGACCACCCGACTTCAACTTAGTCCCATTGGTCACAAAAGAAAGTCCCGTGGCTCACAAAGGCCTATACCGGGACTTTTAACTTTTATCTTCTTAATCTTGGTTTTTGAAGGGTCCACTTTAGTTTCTATTAATAAAACAGACAAACAGATTATTCGCGAAATACAGTTCATACTGCTTCCCTGTAACCAAGCTACTAAGGGTAATAAAAGTACCTAAAACAACAGCGTCTTATTTTAAAAAAAGCAAAACCAAGTTTTGGCCTCCTAGAATAAATAGTCTCTGAATCTTCTCCATCACAAACAGACGGACGGACAATTCGACTTCAAATTCTAAAACTTTAGATCTACCCCTTTTTTCTCTTCACTATTTATTAAGTAGCATTATTAAATGTTAGACTAAATCTGTAATATCCTGTGGTAGCTGAAGTTACCATGAGGTTATAATGAATCAATATTCAATCTCATATTACTAATTGTGGTTGACAAGCGTAATTATTTAATTAAAAAAAGAAATCAAAAAAAAAAATTACCAAGTCGTAATATGATTTGTGCGCCATCTAGCGTTTAAAGATTAAATCTGTTTCTTTTGTTTTGTTTTTTTTTGTCTTGAGCATGACCTTAATTATTCGATGATGAATTTTAAGCCGGAATTAAAGCTGCATTTTTAAAGACTCCTTGTCTCCACGGAGGAAAAACAGACAGATCTTGGAACAGAGACTCCTTCACGGACGAATAACTCTGTCAAGGGAAAGGAGGACGCCAAGTGACAGCGAATTCTACGACATCATTGCTTTTGGCTGCCCAACGTCGTCTTCTTCAGTTCTTGTGGAAATTAACGCAATGAAACATTGAGGACATCTTTTTTTTTCTTTTTTTTTTTTAAGGAG
The DNA here is from genome assembly GCA_023159025.1 of Thereuonema tuberculata. Taxonomy (NCBI): domain Eukaryota; kingdom Metazoa; phylum Arthropoda; class Chilopoda; order Scutigeromorpha; family Scutigeridae; genus Thereuonema; species Thereuonema tuberculata. The sequence goes on along the minus strand of JAFIDM010000007.1, from coordinate 21,764,188 downwards.
ATCTCAGAGAATAAAGCTGCAGCGAATCAAGAAAAGAAACGAAAAAAAGAAATTATATTCGCAGAAAAAAAAAAGAAATAAATAAAAAAAGTTAAGATAAATTCATTAATGAAAATACCATCAAAATAAATAAAAAATCTTATTTGTCACGTAGCAGAAAATAACAGACGAAATGATAATGAAATGAAGAAAAAGAAATACTAAATAATTAAACTAAATAATTTTTTATCTTAATCAGTATTTATTTAGATTGAACCACTAGTCGTTATTTGTTGTGATGGACAAATATGCCATGAATATTTGTTTACCTTATCTGGACCTGAAGCGGCTGATCAATTACTCGTGAAGTGCAATGTGGTGTTTCAAGATAAATTTGCAGTGCTTGTCAATTGTTTGCGATCGTTATCACTACAGATTTTAATATGACATTCAGGAAAAAAGCCTGGGAAAATGAGCTGTTAAATATTTGACATTAAATATACAATAGTATTTTATTAATTTTATAAGTATTTGTGAAGTTTCGCAGTAGATGGCGCTCACAGGAATCGACAATCAATAATATATACAAAAGAAACTAAGATTTGAGTACTCTTTGACTCTGTTATTTTAATACATATGGAAAAATAAAAATAATAATAAAAAAAAGATTCAGTCCTTGAACCACAATCAATGCAAGCACAGACCTATAGCCCATTTCCATTTTTGTAGTCCACTGTTGAAATGACAATGATATTGCAGCGAGCTTTCGTTTCGTTAGATCACAATAGCTATTCAGTGCTGATTCAATTTAACATTACTATCATTGTGAACGATCTTCAAAACCAAGAAGGGCTGTAGCCAGTTGCCAATTAGGCCTTATTAGAGAAACTACCCCTACCCCATCCCCTGAGCTTTTATTTGGTTTCCCGCGTTTTGAGATGGGTATATGTGTGACTCCCTTCTCAGCCCAAACTGGAAGTCGGAGCCTCATGAATCAAATCTCTTAGGACTCCCTATAGCCTGGATGTTTGGGGGGGGGGGGAATCCGACTTTGGGTCAAGAAAATAGTGGCAACTGAACAAAATTAGGAATCTACCTATACTGAGAACGAATTTGATACCCTTGATCCAACTTGGCCACTTTCAATTCCGATTCCGCATCAGTGGTAATGCTTGGACAGCAACAACTCTCCTGCAAACCTATTTTTGTATGCCAATAGTGTACGGAGGAGGTCATAATGTAAAGTGTACTGACAACGCTTTAATAAAGAGTTTTGTCGTTCCAATCAGTAAAAATGTCACTTTTTAAAAAGCCAAACGTTTAATAGACTGCAAATTGTACGGAGTAGCTGGTTTTATGTTCAAAATAAAACTGCAAATCGACTTTTTTTTTTGCAAATCTTTACATTTATTCCACGCACAAAGCTCGTATAAAAAGCTTCAAGGTCTTCTTGCTTACACAAAACAAAATCGAAATCATGGAATAGGAAAATCTACCACAAGCCTTTCAGATATTTATTACACACACACAAATAATAATGGAAGATTTGTAACGATAAAACTGGCAATAGCTACTGATTATTCGAGAAAAACTCTTTTGTTTGGTGTTACTCTACAGATATTGACCTTTTAAAATACCAAGAAAAAAAAAGAAAGGAAAAAATAAAGGATTATTGAAATCCAATCCAAAGCACAAAGAAAAAGATTAATTTTGAATAACGGCCACCTGTCGTCTTAATTCAAACAAAGTAAACGGTTTCGCGGGGAACAAGAAATCGTTAGCTGAAATCCAGCCAATAATTCACACAAACTTTATAGTTTCAATTTATTCTGAGGAAAAAAAAAAAATGAGATTTTTCCTTTTTTTTATTTTTTCCGTTAAAAAATCAACTGACTTTTCTGCCGAGTTATTAATTCAACTCAACAACGAAACAATTGAATTTCACGTAATTTAAAAATGCCCAATGAACGTACGAGCGCGCGAGACAATTAAGAATTCCTAAACTATTTAAAACATTATTAATAATTCAGAGGTTCATTTAAAAAGTCGTTCTTAATTGTATTTTGTTCTGTTTTCAAAACTGGGAGTTTTAGTAAGTTTTTATTGTAGTACAGAATTTGATTTTAAAATTCTTTTTTTAATTGTGATATTAATTACAATTTTTTTGAAATCATACTGGAATGTTCCATTCAAACTTTCTAGGATTTTTGGATATTTTTTTGGATGTTTTCTTCAGAATTGAATCTTCATCAAATTTGATATGAATATTTATGGACGATCAAACTTATGTATTTCAAAAAACTTAGAGAGGAAACATTGAACGTGAACATGAAAAACTATTAGAAAAATTGAAAATAATTTATAACAACGAATTTTCATGAAATATTAATCGTTTAGTAATCCACTCTTATTTGCGCGTGGCTTTTATAAATAAACTTAACTGAATTTAGTAATTCAACTAAATATTGGCGGAATTAATTAATTCTGAGAAAAAAAAAAAAATTGAAGATTTTATTCAGCAGATATTACAAAGTGGAGATACAAGGAAGTGTTATTTTCCTTGTATTATTTTTTATAAAAGAAAATAAAAATAACCAAGCAAAAACTTAGCAGTTGCATGAAAGTAGGCTTTGAGTTCGTAAGAAAGCTTCTAATTATTATCTTGAATCAAGCTTTTATTTGCTTCGTCGTAAAAATGAATCGGCTTTAAAATGAGGCGGCGTAAAATGACCAACATCCTATCCAGAATTATTACTGTTAGAATTAGGTGGCGCTGCGACTAGGGAAAGTTTCATTGCAGGCTGATTTTCGTTGGGAAGCCAAGCCTTTCATTTCTTTGATGACATTTCAACGCTCAAAGAGACACTTTCTTTAGAGGAAAGGAAGCCAGGGACGTCAGCCTCTCTCCCAACGGAAATGCCTTATTCTGAGCCCGAATTTTTTTTTTCGGGAATCCAATCGCACAGACGCTGACAAAGATCAAGGTTCGCAGGCAGCTGCATCTGCAACAGGATCCAACGTATATCGACTTGGAAACTTGACAACAGCACGTATAGATTAACATCTAATTTCTCCACTAAATTAAAGAGATTAATAGAGGAAGCCTTTGAGCTACTATGTCGGTGTGTTACTTAAAATATCATTCGCTTTTCAGAGATATTTTTATCATTTTTTTTTTTTTTGTCTGAAAATCGTTCGGCTTTTGGAATGCATCCAGGCTGTGGTCAGTGGCGGGGGTGCCAAATGATTTCCAATTGCCGTCTCCAAACTAGACCTCATCCTTCATGTAAACTACAAATGATAAAAACTTTGTTTTACTAGTTTTATAAAAGTTGTTATTGCTCGCCGTTGACGATAAGCGACTTAATGAGAGCATCTACAATAGTTCTCCAGATCTCGTTCTTACGACCTTTTTGTTTTGTGGACGCTGGACGTATAGCGAACCGACTCTTCTCGTCCAATGAATAAATTTAACAGTCGATCTGTTTGTCGATAACTTATCTATCTCTATATACAGGGTGTTTCAAAAATACACGGCATAATTTCAGGTATGTATT
>JAFIDM010000007.1:21727956-21750652 GCA_023159025.1 Thereuonema tuberculata | reverse complement strand
GTATCAATCCGCGACCACATGACGCTTTTTCCAATGTAAACAAAACGAAATCTCATTACCGCTATCGCGATATAATTCTATCGTATATTTAGCAATTTCAAAAAAAAAAAAAAAAATAGATAAAAATTAAACTTATTAAAGAAAGAATCTATTTGTAATTTTAAAAGAAATCGTAAGTTACAATTACAGATTACAATTACAGACTTTAAAACGAAAATAAACAAAAAATTAAAACTTCTTTTTTTAATATTGAATTTCAACTGACTCAGAATCAAATTGCAACATAAATTTTTATAATTAAAATTTAATACAAATATTTAAAAAATTATTAAAATTGTAATGGAAATTCTTTCTTATTTGAATTTTATTTTTACAGAGGCCTGTATTTCATTTCAAGTTTTATTATTATTTTATAACAAATAAATGATAGCTAAAACATACGGAAGAGATATTGTCATGTTATGATTTTATTTAAACAAATATAATGTTTATTCTGAAAATAAATTCATGTGAAATAGAAAAGCAAATTAATCCTCTTTCGTAAAGAATTGATGGCCCTGAAAAGGGCCGTTTTTCAACAGACTCAATGAATTAGTCAGTTGAAAATCCCGGGGGTTGAAACATGGCCGCTATGTTTGACTTCGCTCTTCATGCGGTTAATACTTGCTATTGACACACCTGTTAATTCAGCAACCATAACTGTTATTGCATTGTCCGACTGATCCTGGTGCTTCTCTCTTAACTTGCACAAAACGTTAAGAATGATAATCTTAGCAGCACTTTTTAATGGTTTTCCTGGTTTATGTGGTTGAAACTCAATAGAGTTGGAAGACGCCATCTTAACTCAACTGTGAAGGCTCACGTGATTGGTTAATTAACTTAATGTACGGACTACTTTTCATTGCGAGGGTATACATGCAGTAACTGTTTCTGTACTATCAGATTAGGCTAGTTTGTTTTATTGCTTAGTCATCATTCAAATTATTCGTGGGCTGTTATGGAAGTCATGGCTTTTTAAAAAGGAGCTTAGAACACCGTTTTCATTCTTGTTGTTTTTGTTCAAAAATGTCACGGTATTTCAAAAATGTGGAATCTGTTTTACTTCCGTGAATATTTCACGGGTTGCCACTAGTATGAATGAATCTTAAAACAGATGAAACGGATAGAAGATCTTTTATCATTTAAAAGCAAGGAAATACGAAATGGAACGTGAATTTAAAAAGATTATTAAGATTAGAAAAAGTTTAAAAAAAATTATAATAAAACAACTTTGAATAAGTGCATAGGATCTTTCAAAGCAAATATGCTTTTACTTCTTTTAAGACATCCTGTATCTCCTGGGATCAGAAAAAGAAACCAAACAGCAAATGAAGCGATCTTGAGTCCAGAGAAGGCGGAAATTACAGCTAATCTGAAATGGGGGGGATACTAGAGGTTGATTTCTCAGGTTGCGAATGAGATCCAACAGAAGATCATCAATTGGATGTTTAATTAAGAAAATGTTCTACAAACAGAGAATGATTGTTGAAGGAAGAAAACAAGTACTAATAAGTTAAAGGTGATTTTTTGCTTTCAAAGAGCATGTGGCGCCATCTAATGTAAAAATTAAATATCATAATTCTCTAAGTCCGCTACAGAAACAATATGAAATCATGTTTACAGTTTCAGTTTTCGTATATGTAAAATGCTTTACATTTATAGTCTTTATTCATCTGTTTAACAATATAAAAAAAAAAAAAGGTCTTCGTTAAAATGATGGTTTTTTTTTTTTTGTTTGTTTGTTTGTTTTTTTAATATTTTAATCGTGAAAATAATATGAAGAAAATTTTCAGTATTTGTAATTTTTTCTCTGCCAAAATCTGATTAAGTCCAATTGATTTGAATCGAACGAAGGCACGCGCTAATTGAGCCCATTAAACTGCATTGTTGAGTATCAGACAGCACCAGATTATTTAGATGTTTAAAGTCCGCCAAACCAAAGAACGACCGTGGCCACCAGATGTCGCAATAGTAGAATTTGAATCGATTGTATATGTCAGTGTTTATGGCGGGAAAGTTTATAGCTTCTGATTGGCGACTCTCAAGCGAGGCAAACCTTTGTCAATAGTTTCTCTCAACGAACTTAAGTCCTGGAATGATTAAGAGATCATAGGTGCATTTCAAGGTCAAAGTCGTTGTTTCGTTTGGCCGATAGTACATACAAATTCATTAATTCAATGAATGAATGAAAACTTTTCTCACATTCTGATGCAAATTTTTCTAGATTTTAAAAAAAAAAATGATCATCTGTTGCCCCAGATTTTCACGCCAATTTTAAAAAAGTTCCATTCACTGACCTAAAACTTACTAGGGTGGGGTGGAGGTGGGAGATAAATATACACCCACCCCTAATTAAATGAACGTAAAAGCTAAAAAAAAAATAATATATATAAAAGTTTATTTATTCATTCAAATTTGAAAATGGGAGCCCTAACTGTAAACACGTAGGAGAAACGGGAAGACAGACCTGTATTCGAATAAATGAGCACGGTACTGCTATTGAAAAAAGAGATTTCAAATATCTAACAGCAAGGCATCAGAGAGATACCGGACACAGGCTCATGACAAACAAGCCAATTGTTTATGGCCAACAAAAGGACGATTACTTGCGTAAATTCTTCGAGTCAGTCATTATTAAAACCACCAATTGTTATAATAATGAACTATCTATCAAAGGGGTATTAGATTATAACTTGCGTTAATGTTAATTATTATGTAAATGATTGTTAAATACTTACGATGTTCTGTATTGTAAGGCTGTTATAAGCCTATGTTTTTTCCGTTTTCTGTTTATTTACAGTCTGACGATGAATTTTCGAAACATGTCACTGTTATTATGACTTGATTTATAAATTACATCTTTCTTATTTGTGTGGATGGTCTTATATAATTAATTAAATATAAAAGTTTATTGAATAAAACAATACAGAATAACGTGTGCAGAATCTGTACAAGTACTTTTTAAAATTTCTTTACACTATTAAGAGGTGTGTAAAAATGACAATGACCTATACGTTCTTTCTATTAGGTCACCGAGTAACGAACAATGATGTATAAAAATTCCTGTCAGTTTCTAATAGAAAGATTAATTAAAAATTCCATTCATTTACCCATTACTCTCAAAATATTAGCAATTGATGGGAATTATAGAATATCCACACAGTATATATATCTATATATATAGTAAATGTAGGCTAATGATGAAAAAATATTATGATATATTATGATGAAAAAAATAATCACAAGATTAAATTTATATTTTTCATTTTTAACATTCCACCTTAGCAGGAAATTCAACAAATACAAAAAAAAATACTTCCATTCGAATTCATTTCGTGATTAAAAAAAAAATCCCGTCATTGGGGGCTTTGTAGAAATAACAAAATTGCCTTTTCAAGTCTACTTTTTCCACTCAGATACGAAGAAAAGAAAAATGTCATGCATACTTAAAGATCAAACAGAAGAAAAGAGGAAAGTTTTGGTGCCTGCGTCCTCGTAGATTGTTTACTTAGGAGATCGACTTTTCTGCGTAGCTGTGAAGTTATGCAAACAAGAGAAAGCATTCATTATTGAGAAAGCATACGGAGAAACATCAACATCATTCCAATCAACGCCGGGAAACCCTTGTAGTTGTAATAAAAGATGAACGAATGAAATATCATCATAATTAACAAAACGGAAAAAAAATCTTTTAAGTTATATACAAAATTTACGATGTAGACAGTGACCCCATCAATGAGTAAAAACAAGAACAAAATGTGAAATCCAAACACAAGCTCGAAACGGCCGTCCCCGAGTATCAGGTCGACTCAAAAAGGCATTCTTATTTGAATTAATTGCTTTTCTTTACCCCGTAGAGGGTTATTTATTTATTTATTTTTGTTTTCCTTTTTTTTGATCGAATATCTTTTATTGTAGCCTGAGTGCTGCGCAAGGATTTGTATTCCACGTTTTGTACTTGTTTTTTTATTTTCTTGTTTTTAGTCATTGAGGGGTCACTGTTTACATCGTGAATTCCCAATTTTTCCCATCGTACGCCTTTTGAGTCTTGCACTGGTTGATTAGCTCTGGCTGAGGAGAGCCCAACAAGATCGAAACGGCCGTCCCAGAGTATCAGCTCGACTCAAAAAGGCATTCTTATTTGAGTTATATACAAAAGTTAAGTTTTTTTCCTATCTCCTCCGAAACCATAAGACACAGAAATACAAATAAGATGTCAAATGTTAGGTATAGTATTGAGGATGCTCACATTTTCATTTTTATCTAAGTGGGTCAACCGGACGTCCCGAGACATCACGGGTTTCCGAGACGGTCTCCGCGGACATCACGTGACTTACGATCAAACTTAGACGCCTCCGAGACGCGCTCGCGGGTTGTGACAAAGCGGTCGCGGTCATGGGTGGTGAGAAGATTATCTCAGAACCCAACATCACGTCATCCAAGGTTTGCTAATACGTATTATATTAAATAAAAAATATTTACATACTGTCTTCAATTTAACCTACTGTATAGTCCTTTTTTCTTGCAGTTCATTTGAATATCTCGGGATTACTAATATAATAACTCTCTAGATCCTCATAATATTATGTTAATAATAATGTTAAACTCTTTGTTTTTATAATTTAGCAGAGGTGTCCAAACATGCTGACTCTCAGACATACAGTAAAACCCCGTTATTACGCTCGTCAAGGGACCGTGACCTACAAGCGTAATAAGCGGGATAGCGCTATAAACGGGGAATGATTTATATGATGGGGAAACATTTAGACACCATTTTACAGGAAAGATACTTGATTCTGAAATAGATATAGTGCAAATGTGAGCTTATTTCCTATTAAAAAAATCTTTGATTGTGGTTTGCCGTGTGTGTATGCTACTGTTATAAATTATGACATTTTCAATGCGGTTCAAGAAACTATTAACATCAATTGATACTCCACTAGGAGCAATACAAATATATTTTCGGAGCAGATTTAGTGCACTGCCCGCTATTTCACGCGCCTTTTCTTGAATGATTGGGTCACTTAATGGCACGGATGCATCACGGGACTGATGAATCCATTCAATTAGAATTTCCTCGGCATCTTCACATTTTCCACACTTGACTTTTTTACGTTTGCAACCATCCTTCGCTGAATTGATAATTCCATTCTTATTTTTTATTATTGTTCTCAGACTGGATCAGGGAATTCTTAGATTCTGCGAAAACCTTCTGATTTAGTGTAGAATTCTCGTCGTACTTACGAAGAATTTGCAATTTTTCACTTATAGAAAGAGATTTCCGCTTCGATATTTTGCACTAACTTACTGTATCACAGACCCGCACTTCAAAGAGTTCGAAGATTCCCTCCTACCAGGGAAAGAAAAGAATCTTTACAGTGTTACATTTCTTTTCGATACAAAATTTCCGATATAAAAAAGCGCTACAAGCGGGATTTGAAGCGTTATAAGAGGGTAAAAGTATACAGAGTTATATAGAAAATTCCAGGGACCGCACGAAAGGAGCGTAAAGAACGGGATAGTGCTATAAGCGGGAGCGTAATAACGGGGTTTTACTGTATAATGTGAGGCTCCCAAGAATATGTTGCTGAACTCCTTTTTGACTCACAATCAATATAAACGGTAAATAAAAAACATTTTAAGATTTCTGATTACTTACCAGATATAAACTGAGAGTCCAAAGGGTTAAAATGTAAGTTTAATATCCGTAGGGAAACCTCTCCTAACAGTAAAGAGTCTGAGAATTCTCTGTTTGTATCCTAAAAATTCTACGTTAATGTTTGTAATTTTGTATGATGTCATCTGATTAAAATATCTCTAGTATTACATCGGAAGCGCAGTGGTGCCTCAAAGGAAAAAATTACACAAGGAAAAACTCACCAATGAAAAAATTAGTGAGAAAATTCCCGAGCCAGCTGTGCGTAGGCCTCAATGAATTTTTTTAAAGCATAAAAATTCAAACTGCATATTTGAATTATTAATAAACATCGATGGGTGAGACCAAACTGTTTACAAGTGACATCCTGGAACAGCTGTTTCACTATTTTTCATTGGTGAGTTTTTCTTTGTGTAATTTTTTGCCTTTGAGGCACCACTGCGCTTCCGATGTATCATTCATACCAGCCTCAGTACGGAGACCTTGTTATTTACTGGTGACTTCTCCTGGCTGACGATCACCAACGAGCGTGAAACAGCTATTCCAGGATGTCACTTGTAAATAATTTGGTCTCATCCATTGTTATTTATCTCTAATTTTATTTTTTTCCATATTTTTCTCCATGTTTTCATCAGATACTTACTAAAACTAGTAACAATCGTTAAAAATATCTGTTTTTATCCATTTTGATTTTTATTGTTTCATTTTTAAGTCAAATTTCCATATTTTTCTAAAATGTTTCATTACCATATTAAATTCGCTCAATATAGTGAAAAGCAATAATTAGTCAGATTTTTCAAAACATTTGGTATATAAATGCTTAACTAATACAAATTAATGGGTACATTTACAAACTACATTTGTGAATAAATATTATTACGTACACTTATTTCTTACTACAATTTTTCTAACAAAATATGGAAGTAACAATTAAAACGTGAAACAGCTGTTCGGAGATGTCGCTTTGCACTGATAAACACTAGGTAACACTAGGTCCTTTTTTAATGTGTTTAATAATTTTTAGGCGTTTTTTAATTTGATGCCTAAAGAAAATTCATTTGAGGCCAGTGCAGACTGGCACTTGAATTTCTTTTCCTTTACTTTTAACGTGTTTTCTTGTTTTTTAATTTATTCTTGGAGGTTCTATTCTTTTTCCCACCTCAATTACACTATTATATACAAATTTCCCAGTAACCTTGGGATAATCCTCCCCCATTCACTGATGGATCCTAAATTATCGGTAATCCCCGTGGCAAAAGTTTCAATCCTCCTACATTCTTTTTAACACTTCCATTACTGCATCCTCAAATGTCGAATTACAGAAGACTCTTATCCAAAAATGTGAACGCCAAGTTTCAGGAGGGTCTACTCATTGATTCAAAAGTTATTCGAGGTCCTATGCTAAGATTGAGTGATTTTATGAATTCAATTTCCTATTTAAGTTGTAAATAAAAAAAATAATAAAGAATGATTATTCAAATAAACCTCGGAGGTATTTGTAGCAAAGAAATCCAATGGTAATGAGGCATTTTAAGATAAACAGAATTCTCGGAACCCATTGATAGTTCCTCCCCGTGACCAAATTTAATGGGTTTTCTAACGACGTTGGTTCATTGGTGGAACAGATTCCCGGGGAAACAGATGCGACTCCAAAGCAATTAAATGGTGATGGTAATCAATCGACCAGTGACAGACATCTTCAAATTACTCAACAGTGATTACTCACAGAAAGGCTTCACAGAGGTTTTTTTTCCCTCAATACAACAGATTCTCGTCGATTTCCTTGAACGATGTTGTTAAAATACAGCGAGGCCCAAAGATCTGGAAGCAATGGCATTTATATAGACGCCCCCCTCAACGGGAAAACAATGTGATGGCTTTTAGTTGAGATTTGAGTACTTGTCCGCCATTTGTAATTTCTTCATTCATGTCGAGAAATGTCTCTAACGACTCTTTAGTATCGAATGATCATCTGGCCTGCGCTTGTAATAGGAATATTGAAATTAATTTTAATCTAATAGGCATTTTAGGCATTAATAGGCATTATTATTGCATTTTAGAAGTAATCTAATAGGCTAAGATTAATGAGTTTTTTGTTCTTTCTCTGGCTCGTCTCTCTGGCGCGTCACACGCAGAGAGGAAGTAACAAGAGATATTTAACAATGATTAGATTGTAGTCCCCGTGGCCTAATGGATAAGACGTCTTCGTTGTAGAATTTTTTTTCAATTTTCACAGGAAATTAAAATTATTTTTCAAACACAGTGAGACAGCGCATTACGGAAGTGCGTTAGACACAGACAGATTTGGAAAACTATATAAAAGACATTTACATCATATATCATTATATATAATACGTACTCCGTATGTCTATCCTTGAACAAAAGCATTTACTCAGCCGGTGTACCTCGGATTTTAATATCCATCTTTAATTCTCAAAGCACAAAATCCACCGGGTTAAGATCAGGATTTTTCTTTTGATTGTGGTACCCACTCTGATGGTTAACGAAAAGCACATTTTACCGTCAGTTCTAGATCTTTCGGACACACTGTATCTACTTTGGCGTTGGCCCTTGGACAAACTTTAGAGATTAATTATTAATGTTAATTATTTTACAATCTCTTACAAATAAGCAAATTTTCTTTATTTGTGCATATTTTGCGTATTATAATCATACAAAGAGATCAAGCTTTGAGATATATAAAAGCAAGTACCTGACCGTTTTAACGCCTGACCATGGCGCCTTTTTTCAAAGTGTAACTATTTATAACAATTTGAAAGTTAATACTGTCTAACACATTTATGTTGACGATCCCGTATTTTCGTGATTCCACGTAATTTACGCGAGAATAGTCTCTATCCATGTCTTCTCACAAAATATTGAAACATTTACATGAATTATAAATTGGGGAAATGCATGAGACTTTTACTAATATACTAATATAGTATTAATAACTTGAAATCAGTCAATAAACAAACAAACAATAAATTCATTATGTAGCATTTTCCTAGTGACAAGACATTAAAAATACTAAATTTCTTGAGACCTGCTGAAGAGGCTAATGGCGAGATCTCGAGAATTTCGTAATTCTCGCGCAAACATGATCGTCAAAATAAATGTGTTTGACTATAGTTGTCTAGTGTTGTGTAAACAGAGTTAGCTATTCAAAATGAAATGTAAATATATTAATTTCGAGTGTTAAGAAAATCCCATAAATCTGAAGCATATATAAAATACCACATCTTAATATATTATTTATTGAAATTACAATAAATATTATCATAATAAATGTCATATGTTCTTGCGATGATGAAACTTCATTATTAAAAGATGGTTGGATTTTTTTGGTTTATTTTTTCTTTTATTTTGTAAAAGAAAGTTAAATTTCTTCAAGATATTATAGTAGACAGTGAGTAAAATGAATATTTCTGTAAAAATGTCAACAGAAACTCGAATTGATAAATACTCTTTCTGAAAGCGAAATCAGTTTCAGTTAATAGTAAATTAACTAGAAGCATCTAAATAAGAGAACAATTCTGTAAATAACAAATTTATTAACGTGTTGAATGAAGCAGCAGACGATCGCTGCAGCGTTATCAGAAATCCACGGATCTCATCGAATGGTGCAGCGACCACGGCGGCCTCAAGCGGAGAAATGGGAAAACTAATCCGCGAATCGATGCCGAGGCATTCGGTGGGTGATCGTGTGACAGGTCAGTGGTCTTTGTCACTAGAGCTGTCCTTCTGTGAGGGTGTCCTGATCTCTCTTACAACACTCGAAACAGAAGAATATAAAAAAAAAGAAAGAAAAAAAACTCGTCAACTGTTCACTGAACTGGAAGAAGACAAAAGAAGAAATAAAAGTGAGACCGAAGTTATTAAAACGCAGTTATATGAGAAAGTCTATTTCAAAAACAGCCATGCTCTCCATCTTTGTTTGGAAAGTAAAGAAACTGAAGATTTTTTTTCAATTAATTTTAAAACAAAATAAGAGCTTATCCAAGTACGTGCCAAAATTTACAGAAATCTCGCCAATCGTTTTAACGTGATACAAACAGACAAATGGACAAAGTGGAACGGCAAAGAATTCGCACCCTCAAACAAATAATAATAATAATAATAATAATAATAATAAAATCTAAACTTCAACTAAGGAGCGTTGGAGAGTTATCCGTCGCACAACGACAGCCGACTGTCCACCGGAAAAAATTGAAGTTTCGGAATTTGTTCCTGGACAACTACAGACTGGATCGACTTCAAATTTGGATAAGCTTTAGTTTAAAGTATCTACTGTATAATGAAAATTTTTTTATTTCTCCTATCCGGAAAAATGCGGACATAGTCAACTGCATCCGGAAACTGTCATACAGTAGATATGGTCGAATAAAAAAACATTCATAGCGTAAAAGGCACTCTAAACTAAAGCGTATCCAACTTTCAAGTCGATCGGGTCAGCAGTTGTAGAGCAAAAAATTCCCAAACTTGCAGAAACAAACAAATTAGTCTTTTGTCCACTTGCACATCAAGTTCCAAGAAGATTCGTTCCCTGGTTCAAACGTTCTTCAAAAAAGGATGGACACATAGCCTCCGTCAGCAATCTGAGAAGCCACCTTTCGCTACTCAACGACGTAATATTTCGTAACCATAAATGTATTATAATACTGGGATTCCTACTGAGAATCCGTTCCCTGGTTCAAAAGTTCTTATAGAAAGAATGGACGCATAGGGGCCTCAAGGAAACTTTAGTAAAAGCAAAACTTTAGTCCTTTTAAAGATAACGACGCAATATTTTCCTCAGTTTTCTTAGCCATAAATATGCATTGAAATTCCAAGAAGATCATTTCACTTATTCAAAAGTGACTGGGAAGAAAAAACACGTTATCTGAAAAGCAAAAAAAATGATATAAACAATTTTCTCAATTTTCAAAAAAACCTTCTTCTAAAATGAAAATGGCAAAAAACGCAGTTGAATGCTTTTTTTCAATTTTCCTTCTTTCAAATGTTTTGTATTTTTTAATTCAGTAAAAAAAAAAAAAGTTAAGATATCGTACTTTGGAAAAGAGGTTTTTTTTTTTTTGAAACTTACTTAAACATTCTTAAGTTTCCTTTTTGTTCCGTAGACTGAAGAAAAGAAAAGGTTTTTTTTTTTTTATTTTTATTTTTTTTACGCTTTATCTTTGTTTGACAGAACAGCGAACAGCTGGAAGAATGTGTACGTTATGTCTACACAGATCCTGATTGGCACGTCTTGAATTATTCAGCATTTCTTAAAACCAGAAAAAAAATCACAGCAAAAAGTTAAAAGAAAATACGAACGCTTACCTGTGTTTCTTACAATTCTAAGAAACTTTGGTTTTTTTTTAAATAAGAAGAATTCAAACTTATCGGACTTAAAATAAACTCACGAAAAAAAAAAAAGATGTCGTAGTAACAACAATGTCTGAAGCGCGAATTTATAGAATTAATACATTTTTATCATGCAAATCACTCAGTCTGTGCGTGTGTGTGTCCCCACCCTTAATAATTTTTGAACTTATGCCCTAATCTTCTTAAAACTTTGTTTGCATTTGCGTAGACTGGAGATGATCTAACTACAGGTACTCCTCACCTTACGACCTATCTGCTTAACGACCACTCGCACTTACGACCACCGCCTTTGAAGGTACAACTTCTATTTCATCGTCGTCATCTCCCTTACCTGGACCCTCTACAGCTCCAGATAACCAAATAAACAAATGATAATATGTACATATGCATGTCTTTTTACGAATAAATTTGAAGTTTGTTGAGTATTTTTTATAATTTTACAGCGATCCTGTATTCTTCTCGCTTATCGACCAACTCGCTTAACGACGTATTCGTCGGAACGGAACTCGGTCGTAAAGTGAGGAGTACCTGTAAATATTTGAAATCTTTTTCAAATGGGTTCTTATTCAGAAATCAGCGACAGAAATTCCCCTAAAAACCCATTGGAATCTAAACAATGGATTTCTAGCCTATTTCTATTAACATCTCTTTGTCTTAAACAATGAATATTAAATCTTCATCCGTTAAGCGTGGTCTGATATGATTAGAAATAATCCGACTTGCTACAATTAATTATTTACTTTAATCGAATTTAATTAATTTTTTTTAAAAGTAAAAATCTGTAGTGTTTGTACTGAGTAAGTTTATAACTGTAATATAAATTGTAGCTTTTTCGTTTTCATCGTTTTCACGATTTAAAAAAAAAATAATAATAAAATTTTAGTCTAAATAAAGTGTAGATTCAGCTGAACATGACCACGTGTTTCAAAACGGGCCGAAACTGTCCTGACAGGCCTTTATAATATTTTTATGTAATTTATAATACATCCACAGGGTGATTCATAAAGTACTGGAAAAATAGGCCTATAGAGAACGAAGATCGAAATATTTTTCTAAGTCAAATTCGTGTAAAAAAAAAGTAAAATAGGGCATGGATTCCCCCCCCCCCCCTCCGGGGCTCCTTGTGTTTGAAATAAAGCCAATGGTGTCAATACTCCATTTAACTTAGCCTATTCTATTCTCGCTTCTCTTTCCTTGCTCTTCCCGGTTGTGAAGGGTGCTAACTAGACCATTTTTTTTTCGTAGGGGCAGAAAAAATGCTAAAATGGGAACCCCATCATCCGACTCAGAATCGCACGTTCGATCCGGAAATCCATTCCCTATTTTTACTTTGTTTTACACCGAATTTGATAGAAAAATATTTCAAGGTTCGTTCTTTATAGGCCTATTTTCCTAGTACTTTATGAATCACCCTGTATATAAAGTGCACTATTCGTGTAAACATTTATGGAAAAATATTTTATGGAAGTAGGTTTTAAGTTACAGGAAAACTTCGAACTTATTCGAATTTATTGATTAAATAATATCAACATCTGGATAACTCTTAACCAAACACTTTTTAATCATTCTTGGTATTTCGTTTCTTCTAATCGAAGAACAGTAGAATTCATTACAAATGGAATAAAAAAAAAAATATATTTTTATGACGTGATATATGATTCTTTTCGCAATGAATTCTACTGATAGAGGATATGTTTATATCCCTATCATAAGTCATCTGAAGAAGTTTCTTCGATTGAAGAAACGAAATATCATGAATGATTAAAAAGTTTTCGCTTGAGAGTAATCCAGATGTTGGTAAAGTTAAACATTTAGGATAAAAAAAAAAAAATTGACGTAAAAATTATTTGACTTCGATATTTCTTTTAGAGAAATATTGAAGTTAAATAATTTTTATATCAAATCCCGGCGTCGATTGAGACGAGGTTCTTCCTATCAGCACCATCTAACGGCGAATAATAGAACTAGACTTAAGTCCCTCGCTTTTGGATTCAATCTGTGAGACGTCGTTGGATTTCAATGATTGGTATTAGGTTTTCTCGTTAATAGAAAAGAAAATGATTTTTAGATAATAGGATTATCAAATTGCAGAGCTCGTCGCAAACTAATTGGAGTAAAAAAGTAAAAAGGGCTAAAACGTCAACTGGAATACAATGAAAGACAAACGCTTTATCTTATTAATTAATATTGTTGTCAAAGCTAAGAATCGTACCTCTTTTTTATTTTCTATTTCTTATTCAATTAAGTTTCATACAAATTTAAATTTTATTTTAATGAAATAAGCTTTGTAAATGTAATTTTCTAAGAATACTTTATTGATTTAAAAAAAACAAAGAAACAAACAAAAAAAAAAAAAAAAAAAGGAAAAAAAATCGTATAATTTTATAGATAGTAACTAATATTATGGGAAAATACCTTATTTTATATATATATATATATATATATATATATATTTATATATATATATAATAATAAGAATAATAATTTAGACGAGTGAAGTGAGTCTTTTCATTCCCAACTGGATCACATTTTGTGAACAATTTTATTCAAAATCTACAGTAGCCAGAAATACGAAATTTTATATGCCCACGTAGAAATCCATGTACAAGTGCACAATCATCTTTTCAACACTTAAAACTGTAAATTTTATAAGAATTATTTGTTTTTTAAAAACTTGGATAAAGTCGTAAGAAAAGCGCCATTAATTCTGAAACCGAAACAAGAATTTGTAATTTGTAATAATCCTACAGCGTCGTAGCATTAGTCACTCTACAATGCCTGGTCATACACTCAACTTAGTATTCAATAAAGTGCTAAAGTGCACGGGTAAAGACCCAGATGTTGCTCAAATGGTATTTTACATGCAACCTTTTCTTAGGATTCGGTTTCCATTGCTAGTATCAGAGATGTCGGAGTCTAAGTATTTTCAAGACATCACTACCAGTTCAGTTCATGAAAGAAGAGCTTTTGATGACGTAATTTCCTTATAGATTGATGTTTCCAGGACGTAACAGCGCCATCTATTGCTAAAATCCGTAACTGAATTTTAGAAACTTTATGAAAACATTCTAGTCTTTGTATTTTCTACAGTTAAGAATGCATAATAATAATTCAAATTGAAATAATTACAAAAGTTCCACACTATTCCCCTTACTTGGCTATGCAAAGTTTGTCCTTTCTTGGTCACGCTTATGCGATCACAAAACGACGCTAGTTTGGACTGATAGCTCGGAGGTCAAGTTCATGACGTCATGACTGGTGAAGTTTGTTCCAGACAAAATCGATCGCTACGTAATGACCATATATGGCAAACCCTTCGTTTTTGAAAACTACTATAGTTACGGGTTATTTCAAGTAATCAAGCCTAAATTTTTACCAAAGCTAATATATATCTCAAATTTTACAAATGCGAAATCGATAGATATTTAGCAATTGTAATTTCTTATTAAAATTAGCTTTATTTTATTTCTAGAGAGTCAATATTTCAAGACTGCATGTTAAGAGGGGGAAACCTTTTGAGTCAAGCTGAGATCCTTAGGACGGCCGTTTCGAGATTATTCGGCTCTCATCAACCATGGCTAAGACATATCTTCTAATGATAAAAAAAAAAAAAAAATAATTAAAATATCCTGATCTATAAGCATAACATAATTATTACTCCTAACAATCAAATTAAAAAAGTAGTTAAATATACCTTTACAGAATTATTTTGTAGCCACTCTCCTAAAACCGAATATCCCACTAATAATTTAAACAAACCCTGAGGTCCTCAAGCTTGATCACTAATTATAATCAACTCATCTCCCATCTTCAAAAACATATAAGATTTAAACTGTGTTCTTAATACTGGTATAAATCATATTCTTCCGAAATAATCTAATCTGATAGATTTTAAACTTATAAGTATTCATTCGATTGATAATCCTAATCAAAACCTACTAATCTCACAAATAGTACCTTAATTTTTAACCAAAATGGTAAAACAATTACACTGTAATCTCCAAATACTAATCATGATAAAACTCTTCCTATAAAATCCCTCCTAATATTAAATTTATTATACGTAATCCTATTAATATATTTACATCCCCAATCCATGAGTATCCTTAAATTTTCAATCTCCACTTACAACGTAACAAATTTAATTTTTATCGTCATTAGTAAAAAAGATATGATTTGAAATGATTTAACTAGTGATAGTTAGGAACTACCTCTCGCCTCCAGCTTCACCTGAAACAAAATAGTACAAAGATTCTGGAAAAATGTTTATTGCATCTAAAAAAAATAATATTAAAACGGTAAGGAAAATGAAATGCTTTTTCGCTTATCCTTATTGCAAGATCACAATTAACCTACTGAAGGAAATGAATTCTTAGTGAATTCCACAATCTCTTGCGGTAAGTTGGGTTGATTTCTGTACTTCGGGTATTGGTTTAACTATCCTGTCAGTATTGACGTGTATGCAACTTAAGAAAATTAATCAACGCGCGTTATATAAATTTAAAAAAAAAAAAAAAAAAAGACATCAATAAACACAGGTTTCCGCACCCTGAGCTATCATATCAGACAGCTGTTCACCCTTATTACGTTTCATCAGCCAGAATTACCGTTGATGATAACTAAGAGAGCATGAAAAAGTTGAAGGTTACCGCTTCAGCTCCCCCCCCCCCCCAACAACATCAACACCTCAAATCCTTTGTTCCGCCACAAAGGAATTTTCTATCATCAAGGGTAATGATGAAGCCTAATAAGGCTGAAACAGATGTCCCAGATCCCTCAGATGTTAGCTCAGGGTGCGAGGACCTCTGTTTATTTATAATGCATTTTTAATTTTTTCAGAAAATTATATATATGCATGCGAATTTATTTTCTTTAGGTTATTTATATTGGGTTATCTATTCCTGCTTACATTCTCTTGAACCCCGGACAAAGAATCCGAAGCTGTTCGGTGCACCGTGGTTTTCATATTATTATTGTTGTATTAATGTTGTTCGGGACCAATTCAACTTTGTCACGCATTTCTGAGCTATCGTCAAGGGTAAATCTGGTTGATAAAGCCTAATAAGGTTGAAACAGCTGTCCCCGACATGGTAGCTCAGGATGCGAGAATCTTTGTTTGAGGTTTATAACCTAGTTTACACACACAAAAATTTTGTCACTTACATAATTTAATAATTATTATAAAAATGTTATTAAATTTTAATAATTATTTTATAATAATTTATGCTCTAACCTTAGAAATAGAAGCCAAATTTTATGTGATCAATATCAAATCATATCATGTAATACTCTGCCGATTAATCTCTATATAGTATTTCTCAATGGTGTTTTTGTGTCGGTACCCCATATCTCCCTTAATACTTCATCAAAATCAATGATTGAGACATCATTTTGAAGATTACGTTCACCGCTAATGACGAGAAATAAACAAATTATTGAAAATTAATGCTTTCGTTAAAAAGCTTTATTTTAAAAACCTTTTTATAAAAATGTAGAAGGCGCCATCTATTGACAATCTGTTTAACTAATATGCACGACAGCTGTTGGAGTTGTTTATTATTTCTCAAAGGTTTTTTTTTTTTTGTGATACGCCATATGATAACATTTCTCATCACAAGTACGTACCGTATATTATTATTTATCTATTGTTTTTTTATTATTTAAACAAATTGTTTAAAAATAACGTTTTCGTTAAAAAATCTATATTTTAAAAACCTTTCAACATTATTATATTACCATTCGGTGACTCAAGATACCACGCGAATTATTCGCACGGGTCAACTAGTGTGTTAAATTCTTAAAAACAAGAATAGCTCTAAGTCATTGTAATAAAATCCGTCAACGAAATAAATAATGAAATATTATGTAAATGTAGTGAGCATTTCTTGACGGGCATTTCTTTATAATGAAAGTCTTAGAGAGGCGTGTATTACACGAGTACTTGAACTAATTAAACAAACCGCACTGCGTTACCTTTGTCAGACAACACAGTGAAAGGAACTGCAGTGAAAAGCCTGTAGGCTAACTTCAAAGTATTTGAAGAAACGATCTCGTGCGATCTCGAGATTTCTTTAGTATATTTTCCTCCGTTGAAGGGCGCTGTTATCGTTTCAGTCAGTCTCCCATGATCCTTTGCGAAATACGTGCACTTCTCATCAAATGTTGATTTATATTTCTTTAAAAATTAAATTCTGGTATATTCTCATGCACGGAATAAGTGAATTTAGTATGATTATTGTTTACTTTCGAAATATAAGTTTCTGAAAGTGACTGTGAACTTAATATGGCTTTCTGTTTAGTTGAAGCGGTGAAAAAAAAAAAATGGCGGCTGCTGCTTTTCTTCGAGTTATACTCGTAGTGTTATCAGCTCGCAAAAGTGTGATTGATCAGAGATGTTCAAAACATACTTGAAGGACATTTGAGAGCTCCCTTCAAAATCAGAAAAAAAAGGCTTTCGAATTGAAATGTACTTAAGAATCATCTGAAAGGATCTTCAGCTTTAACTCACAAATTAAACTGAAACTGTGCCATTTTTAACCAATTTAGTAGGATGCACTACATACAGTATATAAATCCATATTCTGTATCACGGATAGTGAGGCGAATTTTTTTTTAAAGTTAGAAACGGATAAAAAAGAAGAATGAGTAGCTTGAAACCAATTTCCTGTCGTAATCTAGGATTAACGGAATATTATCGTAAGATGCTATCATTTATATAATACCTTGTTATTATTTAGATTTATTATTATTCTTTAAATTTGTTATATAGTGTGCACAGTTAAAACTGGTATGTACTCAAGAGTATATACTCCCAATGAATAAAATACAAATTAAATGAGCCACAAAGAGTCACTGTTGGACCGGGGAGAGACTGGACGGCCGTTTCGTTCTCATTAGGACTCATTAGGTCGTCAGCCAGCCAAACTCCATCGACGACAGGCCCAGATGGTGTGAAAGGTTAAGGATCCTGGTCTCGCCCCAGAAGCGGGACCCCTTCAAAAAATGAGTCCGGGATCCTTAACCTTTCACATCTTCTGAGTCTGTCATCGGTGGAGTTTGGCTGGCTGACGAGTCCTAAAGAGGACGAAATGGCCGTCCCACTCTTTCGCCGATGACAGCTCGGGGTGCAAAATCCTTTTACTTGCCTTGTGCCTTCCTTGGCTATCATTGGTTTGATCAAATAGAGTTAATTTTAATTCATTCAAATTCTTACAATGAAATTATCTTTATAATTAATTAAAATCAAAATATCAATATTATCAGACGATAATAAAATTCAATTCAGTATTTATTTAAAAATAATTCATAAAAATTAAATACGATTAGTTTCAATTTATTTATTTTCTTGAGCTTATTAAATAAATTCGTTGATAGTTAATGACATTTGTATTGTCATACTAATATTATTTGTATAATTATTTACCAAGCGAAATCACTACGTCTTTATATAATAATACATTTCCAATCTTTGGAAGAGAGAATAAATTATGGATAAGACAAAAAGATTAAGAAAATGTAAGTCACAACAAGGATGTCAAGAAGCACGAAATTTAATTGCCATTTTACCGAAAACCTAAAATTTAAACAATTTTGTGTTATTTGATAACGTAGTAATGAGTTACTTTTATATTTGTACGAAATCAATGAAATTCACTGTTAAACTAATTTTATATTATGATTTCGTAATAAAAGTCAATTGGAACAGTTGATAAATGTTTGATGATGTCCAAGTATTGATAATATGGTTGTTATGGCAACGGTAATAATGTCACGTGACTGTCCTAAACTTAATTTTGTTTTCATTTGCCTCGAAGTGAATTTAACTACATTATAATACTATTATTTGAGTAGATCTATAACGTTTCTTAATTTTCAGTTAAGTTTTATTCTTGTAATTAAACAATAAAAAATAATAATAAACAAGTAAATGTAGAATAGATAAAAAAACAAAAAAACAAAAGAACATCATTTTCACTAACAGAAAATTTATAATAAATACATGTTTTTTTTTTATCGTAACTTTTTAATGACACAAATGCGAAGAATAATTTTTATTTAAATATCTATGGGTTTTTTTCTTTGCCAAATTAATTTGTGTTTGAAATAAACGCTTGTAATCGGGGTAAACAGAGAAACAGTTATGCAGGCTGCATCACAGAACTCTTAAAAGTGATGTTCTTTTTACTGAAAACAACATAACGCCCACTCATTCATCACTGAAAGTCAATAAATTAATGTGTTTATTAATTGTATTCCTTTTTTATTATTATTATTATCATTATTACAGCAAACATAACTTGATAAAAGATATTTTTAATTTAAAAAAAAAAAAAAAAAAAGTGTTTAACGTTTGGGAAATCGTGATATGTCAAAATTGTTTACTAATTTATATAATAACGAATCGCAGTATCCGGCGTTGTCCGGGAAACATCGAACTTTTGTCCATCGAATTCTCATTATCCTTGCAATCACTCACTTCATTACAGGTTAAAAATAATTTCATTTGTATTATGAAAAAAAATCCTGCCTTGATCTATTCATGTAGAAAAGCAGTACTTTATAAGGAAATTGCGAATAAAACAAACACTTTTAAATGAAAAAAATTCAAAACAGAATATGCCCTTAGGAAACAGTAGGCAATTACAGTACTATGTTAAAATTTCAATTTACTCACTTTGCACAAAGATGGATATATTTAAAAAAAAATTATAAACCTCTGAATTTCTTACAAAAATTACACAGATATTCAGTGGAGAAATTGTTTTCAATAACATTAGTGACTTTTAAAGTTTTTTGGTCGCTGAATTAAAGAATATAATCTCTTCTCCGTCTATAATCAAAGGTCTTATGATGAAGTTTCAAACAAAAAAAATAAAACCAAGAAATGACAAAAACCATGTGACAATTAACGTAAGTAAATAAATCCTGTTTTGTTTTTTTTTCTAATGATATCAAATACAATTTATCAACACATTTCCATGATGAAAACTCTTAAAATGTTATTATTAACATGTTAAATATTCGTGATTTACGATCTTTTTTCCCCCATAAAAAAAAAAAAAAAAAATGTTTCTTTTTGCAAAGTAATATGACGTAATAGAAATGTTACACATTTTTTAATTATACTCTTGAATAATAATAAAAATAACCTTTCAAAAGTTAA
This sequence comes from Thereuonema tuberculata, assembly GCA_023159025.1. NCBI lineage: Eukaryota > Metazoa > Arthropoda > Chilopoda > Scutigeromorpha > Scutigeridae > Thereuonema > Thereuonema tuberculata. The sequence continues at coordinate 21,730,427 of JAFIDM010000007.1, read as the reverse complement.
AATAATTTTTAATGAAGACTTGTATTATTAAATAGAATTCTTAACTTTTCTCAATCACCTCTAATTTTGGATTTGAGTTTCGAAAAGAAAAAAATATTCAAGAAAAATTAATTCGGCAACTCTTTGAAGAGATATTTGAAGGATTAGCTCAGATGTAAATAGTAGCTTATTTGTTAATAAATTTCCTTTGCATTCTTAGATGGTATCTGAGGATCTGACCGACCTCATCGACGTCTTAGCCTAAAACTTTAAAAACTACTAATTTATGAAAATATTATTTTTTATTCATTTGCGAGATATTTAGGATCTTATTTAATGCGCTGCAATAAGATATATAATACATACATCCTTACCACTAGGTGTCTTCTAAATATCGAAGCACGAGACTGAGGAAAACAAACTTACCTAAAAAGAAAAGAGAAACAAAAATTAGATTCAATTACCAATTATTTATCATTTATTCTGATATATATATTCATTTGTCGTTTATTTTTAATTTGTTTGCTTTTTTTTAATCAGTTTTTCAAATTCAACAAACAAATAAAAAATTTATTTTACTTTTAAAATAAGGAAATTTTAGAAATTGGATTTTGTTAAAAATATTTAAGAAATAATATATGCATTATACAGATATTTCCTTATTAATTCCCAAAATTCCCTTATAGATGTACAATATGTCCGCCTTTGGTCACTCGGCAGCCGTCCAATCGATGGTCGAGTTCCTGCCATACTCGGTGCAACATATCTTCATAAATGCTGTCTAAGATAACTATCGGTTAAACGTCTGCCGAGTGACCAAAGGCGGACGTATTGAACATGTGTAAGATAACAAATAAAACTGCAGTACTTCCTCTGTCCATCCATGCCTCTTCATTTACTGTTCTCTGCCTCATTCTCAAACAACATCCTTTTCAAAAAATACCATTATTTTTAACATTATCATAAATAAATACAGTTATTAATCAAATCTTTAAATTTCTTTTTCATCTCTCCATATTAATCTGTTTCCATATGCAGCATTTAAAACACTAAAAACGCTAAGTCTATTGCATTAATGTTTTTTTTTTTCTACCTAGAAGAAAAATATATGAAGTTTGGGGCCAATTCGATCCCTCCGATTGAATCTTACACAGCCTGTAAGGTTCGTTCGTTGTTTTTTATTTATTTATTATTTATTTTGCCCTGAAAGGTAGTAGTAACGAGAGACGATGAGAGGTGGAGCTGCGAGAACACCACTGAACAGAAGTCACTTACATTATCTTACAATTTTTGTAAGTCAAAGGCAAAATTTGTTAACATTAAGGGTACGAGTATTTCTGCATAAAAACATTAAATCTTATTAGGATAGCGGCATAAATTTAAAAAAATTCTTAATGAAATCGCGGTATTAATAACAGCTGTGCAAAGCAAATGTACGAAATACTAATTATTATAAAGTTAACAAATATTCAAAATATCTACATAGTCATGGAATGGTAATATAAGGGTATCTTAATATATAAAACTGAATGTTTCTTTGTTTGTTTGTTCCGTATGACTTCCTATACCATTCATCAGATTGCGATGAAACTTTGGTGAGTTGTTGTGCACACGTCCGCGAAGGTTTCTGAATTAGTAGAACCATTTTACAATATCTGGTGCGCGAGTCGTTTCAACGAATGAGTGTATTTCCGGTTTCAACGTTTCCAGTTTCCGGTGCGACTCGCATTTGCAATGACCATCAACAAAGCACAGGGACAACACATGGACAGCTGTATGTGGCCTGCTCACGCGTCGGAAAACCTTCTGATGTATTCGTATACGCACCAGACGGAAAAACAAAAAATATTGTGTATCCAAAAGCACATCAATAAACAGAATTAAAACACAAACACTTTCTTTCTTTGAGTGGCATTGCAACGCATGCCGGATACAGCTAGTATTTTATAAAAACAATTTATTGATAAAAGCTTGATTATTTATTTACTTATCAAAACAAATGAAAAATATCGCACACATTTAAAAAATAATAAAAAACATAAAGCCAGGACGTTTCGATCTGCGGAAAACTGAATGATCATCTTCAGCTGAAAACTGCATAAGAAAAGCTTATGTAAATAAAGCTTTGTTTGGCAGTTTTTCAGTTGAAGATGATCTTGCATTAGTTCGCAGATCGAAACGTCCTGGCTTAAGGTACTATGTTTTTTTTTAAATGTGTGTGATTTTTTTCACTTGTTATTCGATTTTTGATAAATATTCATTCCACACGTTAAAGTGTGGATTGAATTTATAATATTTATTTATTTACTTATTTATTTTTATTTCCTTTTCCTTTGGTTGTGAAAATCTTTTTTTTTTTTTTTTAACTCAAGCTACAACGTTTTTAACGGCTTCTTACTAAATAAAAAACCAGGCGGAGAAGCAGTGCGAGGCCTGGTTGTCTGTTTCGATCAAACACTTTTCCTGATGGTCTGACTAGGTGAACGAAGCAG
>JAFIDM010000007.1:21715002-21727946 GCA_023159025.1 Thereuonema tuberculata | reverse complement strand
AAAAGGCAATTTATTTGTTGTTTATTCTGTGCTGGGCTTTTGACACATTTCAAAGAATTTAATCAGCACGTATTATTTTCTCTTATTCCGATTTCTTTTTAAGATCTTTTTCCACTTCCTTAATCACCGCTACCTTTTAAGCTAACGTTAATGACTTATAAGGAGCTTTAGCTTTGACAATGGCATTGTAAGAGCATATAAACGATACTTAAAGCACCTATACTTAAAAACTAAAAATGTATATAACCTCTTTAAATCATTCACAGGAAGCGCACGTGACTCTAAGACCGAAGGGGTGTGGGAGGGGGGGAGGGTAACAACAGAGGGTGGATAGAAAAATCCTCGGAAATCCCCACATAGTGACATTCCAACCCTCGCTTTTGTTTTCCTTAGAAAGACCGTTAAAATAAATAATGTATCTTAGCTGAGAAAAGTCTCAGGAACAACTTTTACCGTAATATTTTAAGGACAGTCGTACGAAAAATTCGAATTATCCAAAATAAAATTCGAATTATCCAGAATTTCGAATTAAACAAGTTCGAATTATCCAAGTTTCACTGTGTATATATATATATATATATATATAAATCCAATAGACAAAACTTGAATCGCCATCTTTTCAAGTTTCGTGATGCAAATATTTCATTCAATGATTTGCAATTTAAAATTCAGAATGTAAAGAATATAAGAATAAAATTAACTTACATTACTAAACATATAAAATTTGCCGGACAGCTTTCTGAAATTTAAAAACCAAATTAATTTCAAAAAGCTGTTTCTGTGTAAGCATTAAGATTCGAATATACATACACGTCATCAGCGGCACCTGGTGTTGAATTTTGAAACTAAGCTAAAAAATTTTTTAGAAATAACATAAAAGCGCTTTATTATAAGAAAATTGCTCTCTTTTTTAATATTTTTTTAGGTTTTTTAAATTTATTTTATTTTTTTAAATTATCTTTTAAATTATATGCTTTTTTTGGCTGTATGTATAAAAATCTCTCACATATATATAATATAAAAATTATTTATTTTATACACATACAAAAAAATTATTCATTTTACATACATACAAAAAAAAAAAATTATTCATTCTACATACATACATAAAAAATTATTCATTTTACACACATACATAAAAAATTATCCATTTCCCATACATATACAGAAAATTTCTTAAAACATACTACAAAATATTAAGAGCAAAAGATGACAGTTATCAATTCAAACTTAAAACTTCCTCAAATAGAGGATTTAATTCTAAGTTGTCATGAGATAACTTGAATGATCAAAATATAACAAGTCCTGTTTAGAAGATTAATGATTAAATAAAATAATGAATATATTTAATTTTATATTTTTTGTAGATTTGAAATTTAAATTTCTTTTGAAATCGAATAATATAAGTAATTAAAATTTTGTTAGGAAAATTATTATTTTTAAATTCATTAATGAGATAATTCAAATTATTCAAAAAATCATCTATTTTAGAATTAATGGTAAGATATCTTCTTAACTCTTGTAAAAAGATATTTTGAAATAAATTAAATTATTCGAATCTTAATGCTTACACAGAAACAGCTTTTTGAAATCAATTTGGTTTTTAAATTTCAGAAAGCTGTCCGGCAAATTTTATATATATATATATATATTCCCTTTTTTTAATGTATATATACAGGGTGATTCAAAATTCCCTGTACAAACTTTAAAGGTAGGTCAGTAAGAAGTATAGCGGAGCGTTATGTCGGCAAACACCACCTGAATGTGCTAGAGGGCGCTGTTTGGCAGCACGTTAGTTGGACAGTGTGAGCCATCGTCATTTGAGACGTAAGCACGAGTAGCATGTATTGCTTCACTAATGCCGAGAGGGCAGATGTGCACCTATCCTACGGGGCAGCGAACGGAAACGGACGAACCGCTGTACGATTATATCGTGAACGGTTACCCAACAGACGTTGGCCCAATCATCAAACGTTGCGCCAGAGATTGTGTCAAAATGGATCATTCGACGGAAACAGGCATGATTGTCTACACCTTACTGTCATATTGTAAACATAGGGCTGATAAACATGTTCTCTACCTTACTTGTCTTTTATTTCCGAATCTCAGTGTTCCTTCTGGAACATTTGAGTGGCGTTTGCGGAGGAAATACGTTCCACTATCAATACGGTTCGTTTTTATATTCCTGACCTATCTTTAAAGTTTGTACAGGGAATTTTGCATCTCCCTGTATAAAGTTATAAAAAAAAAATTACAAAAAAGAATTTCTTCATCTCAAAGACTGAGTTCTGAGGAATTGAAACGCATTTACTCCATTTCCTTTATTTCGCTATCCTTGGCGATCACATCCCACTCACTTTATAGGACTACCTGTATCATCAAATACATTAAAAGTTTTAAATAATATTAAAAAGCAGCTGAGATTATGAATAAGAGGTTTCCCGTTAAGTGTAAATAGACGAATGTAATCCATTTCAATACATTAATTTCTAATGAGAAGTCGGCGTGTTTGTTCCTCCTCCACCTGTTAAACTGTTCCATTTCTCACTTGGCCATTTGTGGCAGATGGGGAATGTTTTCAACGATTCTTTCATTTCCAGGAATTATTAAGACAACCTGTTATAATCAGTCTTCGATTTCATCAATAAATCAATAGAATGATATGAGTAAAAATATAAAAATATCGTGAAAACGCTACGTATTCCTATCCAAGTAAAGATTTTCGATAAAAATATTGATCTTGTTTCGCTGTATATAATTTTAACGCATTTTCCCGATGAAAAGGGTAGGCTTATAAAATTACAATGTCTGTGTGTGTGTGTTCCCCTAATAACTTCTCATCCGGTTAAACTTCTAAAAATTTCACGCATATATTTTCAATTATATTCTCTCTTTATTTTCTCTTTATTACAAATCTGGTTGACGAGATGAAATCGTGACGACTGAATGACTATTATGACGAGCAGTCTGATTGGTTAGTAAAATTTCCGATTGACTAGTTGCAACCCGTGAAATATTCACGGAAGTAAAACAAATACCACATTTTTGAAATACCGTCGACCACACACACCACCACCAGCGCCACACCGCCGACCGAAAGACCATCGTTATAGATTCTTTGATTTTTTTTTTAATTAGAACCCTTCATGGCACTTTCGGCGAAATAAGTTAACCTCCTGCCCTAAAATAATAGGCTCCTCCAAATTAAGCCTATGAGAGAGTGCCTCACAATGCCTTACAGGGGCATAGGAACTATTTCTAGTTCATTTTGTTTTATTATTCACTAAATAATAGATGCGCAACTTTATACTAATTTGTTTATACTTAAGTATTCTTTTTTTTTACTTGTTTTTGAATTAAAATTTTTGGCTTGATTTAAAATAAATAAAGATTATTTTTTTTTATATAAACTTTTAAGTAAATATTGAACAACGCACCAGCATTAAATCAACTAATTTTTCTTTTCAAAACGACGTTTGTTAGTGTATTTTTAAAATTAAAAATACACTTTAAAATACTCTCTCTCCGCTCTCTCCACTTTGATGACAAACAAACGTACATCCGTACATCCGTTTTCTACCTATTAATAGTATGATTTACTAAGAGATAACTGATTAATGCCATTGAAAGCTTTCGAAATCATTTTAATCTTAAGAGGAACAGACAGACAGACAGAGTGATTCGTGAGCTTCGCCCTATTGGCTTTAAATTGACGAATCTGTTATTCAGTTTATTTAGGCTAAAATAACAGTCTTATATTTAACAAAAGTTATTCATAAATTTTAGATCTTTCTTCTACCAATTGTTCATAGCGAGCCTGTACACAAAGTGCAAAAAGGGGAATGAAGAGATCTTAAATAGGTTCCCCCGGCCATCACCTTCTCTGCAGCCAAAACTGTAAGTCAGACAGACATGAGAGTACCTTAATTGCAGAGCTTCTCAATCGGTGTGCCGTGAGGATGCCCTCGGTGTGCTGCAAAAAATCCAGACAAGGGAAGTGAGTGATCTCGAGCGCTCAGAACCGCACGAAAAATGTGCTTAGAATTTAAATCGCTCATCCCAAAAACAGTGGTATGAGTCATTCTCCTGCAAAACTGCATGTCTAACCAGGAGAGACATTTGAATGTCCAAGAGAGGAACTTTGGTAACGCGAAGAAACAAAATATCGATATAATAGGACCAAAAACACACATATTTCAATGTCGTGACTATATTGCTATATTTCCCTCTGCTTAAAATAAGTACGCTATCTGAACAACAAACTTTTCCTACTGACCTGATAGTGTTGCACAGCTATTCAGTCTTCAAAGTGCGCTAGCAGACAACAGCTGAGTTTTGCATGGGAATGACTCATACCACTGTTTTTGGCATGAGCGATTTACATTCTAACCACATTTTCGTGCAGTTCTCAGCGTTCGACGTCACGCACATCCCTTGTGAGAATTCATCCGCATTGAACACCTACCTTCACACACAGCCAAATAGTTTCGTCTAGAATTCATTCTAGCAACCAAATAATCATACAAATAGAAATATGTATTACATTGGTTCGTGCTAACAATTGAGGTTAGTAATAGTATTAAATTACGTTCAGATCGGCTTAAAAAAATTTCAGGTTACGTTTAAAGGTGTAGTTTTAAAAAACTACAGACATACAATAATTAAAAAACATAAAAACACATTAAAATCTCGACCAGGTTTCGATCAGACTTGCCAATCTTTTTCAAGTGAAATTCCACCAAGCTTCAAGCTGCTTATAACGAGAAATTTAGCCAATGACCAAGCAGCTTGTTATAAGCAGCTTGTAGCTTGTTGGAATTTCCTTTGAAAAAAAGATCGCTAGGTCTGATGGAAACCTGGTTGAGATTTTAATGTATTTTTATGCTTTTTCATTAGTGTGTGTCTATTTTTTTTTTAAATTACACCATTAATTTCACACACGTTAAATTTCTACATCTGTAGGTTATTTTCCAATATATAAGAAATATTTATATTAATTTATAAATCATATGTATTTTTTTTTTCAAAGGATTTTTAGTAAAAATAATGAAAAATGTTTAGTTTTTTAAAAAAAAAAAAGGTATTAAGGAACAAGGTTTCGTGTGGCGCGATATTTTCTGCAAATCGAAAAGTATGCCTTGAAGCGAAAATGGTTTGTGAAGCACTGCCTTATTGGAAATCTTATGATTTGTACAAGTGGGGTCATAGGGAGTGACCCAAATGAACTACCGCTTGGGCATAAAATAACCTGAGCCCTCTAGCGAGGAATGTATTGGACGAATCGTAACAACATTCGGTGGACATACAGAGTAGAACATGCGTTTCGATTTCTAAAAAAAAAAATTAGTACCAACAATCGCCAACAGGGGGAAATGTGGCACTGTTAACGCACTAATTTGCATAACCGCATAAATTATATAAATGTATTTTTCAACACGGTAAATTTTTGAATTTGAGTTTCAAAAATTTTACAGTATGGGGAGGGGGTCTCTCTCTCTCTGTCTGTTGGTCGTTTCTGCATAAGTAAATGTATATGCCAGTTTTCAAGAAGATGTAAGCGGCAGTTCAAAAGTTGTTAGACAAAAGCAAATATACAATGGCTGATCCCTTGAGACTCACTTATAATAGAAGGCAGTTTCAGCAGAAATAATTCTCAAAAATTCCCCAGTGTTAAATAATTTATTTTAACGCATCTTAATTCCGGACTTGAAGAGCTGCGAGTTCCAAATAAACGAGTTAAGAAAATTAAAATTCTGAGCTCAGAAATTATTAAAAAACTTTGCGGGAGAGATCCGCCGAGAGATGCGAGGGAATCTAATTACAAAGATTGAATTTTCCACGGCCCAGATTCTGCAAAGAACTTTCAGGATTTTCATTGGTGCTGCTTTGAATATATCAGATCTCCTTCTGGTTCGACAGACGGCGATTCAGAATATTCAGTGAACGTGTTTAGACGCGTCTCTCTTGACGTGATATTGACGGCAGTTGGGTGATTTACGAGTTCAAATTCATGATCTTCTGGTTTTCGAAAAATAAAACAAGTCAATTCCTAGTTCTACAAACACAACAACCAAACGACCATCTACAATTTGCAATATTTCAAAACCTTGAGTTGTTAAAATTGACATTACTATTTGGTTGGTGAAAAAAAATCAATAATAAACCTGGTTACTCAAACCGTTTGTAATTCGAGGGTCAAGTACAATTTCCATAGAGGCCTGCTCGGTATACGATTAGCAGACAATGGGCTGTAAGGAGATTTGCTGCCGCCCAAACATTCCCAGTGAACCGGAAACGGAAATGTCCATACTAGGTCGAGAGCAACAACATTCGTTCTCGGCACAGTCGATTCGGTGTAAACAGATCCGAATTTCGCAGTTTCCACTATTTTCCTGAACCTGTAAGTGAACACAGATCGGATTTTTCCCCAAATCGCAAGGCCATGGGGAAAATCCAGACCAGGTACGACTCATGGCGCTCCGATTCCCGGTTTGGCTGAGGAGGCCTTATCTTTATGTCTATCTGTGTGGGTGGCAGGGAAGCCGAGCACCGCGGCCGTTGGTCTATTGTGCTATCCCCAAGGAAATAAGGACCCAGAAAGACTGAGAAAGAATGGTGGGAGAAGTGCAGGGAAAACGGGAGAACCCCGAGAAAACCTGCCCAGCGCGGGTTGCATCCACCATCTTGAAACCCAAATGAGAAACCGAACCTCGGTACTCAAGAGGTGAGAGGCCAATGTCTTAGCGATATTGACAACCGCGCGGCCTTGTGGAGGCCTTACACATCCATACTCACACAGGAACTCTAACAGCTATCTCCTGTATGGGATTCGCTAACAAGAAGTAACTGAAATAGCTTAAGTATACTTTCCTTAATTCAGTGTAATCTTTTTTTCAATTATTCTTTTTAAGCTACATTACTATATATTGTATATCCCTTCATATTAAACTACTCAAAACTCCCTAGAACCGTAAGAATTTAAAAGTGAAATTTCGTTTTGAGCTAACTATTCAATAAATTCTGCAAATTATGAAGAATTCCTCTATTCACATTTACTCACAATATTTTAAAACCCACTGTTTCAAACATAGGACTCGGGAAATACTTATTACTAATTTACTATCTCTTAATATTCCGGTATCATAGTCAGGAATCTTTGCGTGGAAATCCAATACAAAATTCTGGAAGATTTCGCAATAATTGGCAGACATCTTTCATTTTGTAACATATTTCTAAATGTAGGTTTACCAGCTGTATCCGGCCTGCGTTGCAATGCCACTCAAAGAAAGAAAGTGTTTTAATTCTGTTTATTGAAGTGCTTTTGGATGTACAATATTTTTTGTTTTTCCGTCTGGTGCCTACACGAATAAATCACAAGGTTTTCGACGCGTGAGTTTAGCTTTAACTTTAACTTTAACTGTTCTAATTCTTATATGAATTGGAGCCCGAGCTGTTGAACAACCTTATGAAATGGTAGGCCAAATCTTCACTGTTATATATTTCCTTTGATACATTTTTATCCCCATATCTGTGAAAATTTACTAATATCAAGAAAGAATATTCTTGTAAATAGAGCTTAAATCTATCGCATCCTCTGCCGCATTGATAACTGTATTGAACATCTTTAAATCCTAAATTGAGCACGCCACATGTGTTGTCCCTGTGCTTTGTTGATGGTCATTGCAAATGCAAGTCGCATCGGAAACTTCAAACGTTGAAACCGGAAATACACTCATTTGTTGAAACGACTCCCGCACCAGATATTGTAAAATGGTTCTACTAAAACAGAAACCTTCGCGGGCGTGTGCACAACAACTCACCAAAGTTTCCCCGCAATCTGATGAATGGTAAAGGAACGCTTACAGGACAAACAAACTGAGAAACTTCATTTTTATATATTAAGATTTATCAGGAATAGATTAAGCTAATATTCTTAGAATTTAAATGGGATATATTAAACGTTTTTTACCTTGGCTTCTACTTCGTATCTGGGTTTCTAACTTGGAGCTCTTGATAACTGCGTTGGCAAAGTCTCTATCTCTTTATGCCTTCAGAATTCACGATAGGCCTGAATTTTATTTCTCGCTTCAGGTTACACGGTAGATCCAACGTCTAATAAGGTTCCTTTGCATTCCACGGACACGATACCAAAGAACGTCCTCTGAGTCTATCAGTCGAACGTTCTCCTGCAGGGATTACGGCCTTGTTGAAACTCTTTCGAAGTGACTGCACGATCGATAGAGAATCACTGAATTTTCCTTTCGTTTCAGTGCAACTGTAGCAAAACATTTCGACGAGCGTTTATAAATGTTGCTTCGTCCGCCACTCACTGCAGAAGTGTGCTACTTCGCCAATTGTATTTAAACATTTGCATGTTATTGTCTTTATTCCAATAGTAACCACACCCCACAGTAGCAGTTGTGACGCACTTGTTATTGCCAGTTCATATTCTTTATAGTATTTAAACCATTGTTTTTATAAATACTTTTGAGATTATCTAAGTTAGACTCATGAATCCTATTTGGATGCATTTGCTTCAGTTGGGATGTCCTTTCCAAATTTTTAAATCCATGAAATGTCTTCTTGAAACTTGACAAACATATAACAGGCATACGTATATTACTATATTATTATTATTATTATTATTACTTGAATAGTATGGTTTGAAGGAGGAGTAGCATAAAATACTGGATAGATCCTTGTTTAAGGAATTTTCCCACTCCGGGGTGAGGTTTACTCGATATTTCGATCCGGTGCTTCGGGTCTTCTTCAGGAGATATACATTAATTACATTAAGACTGCCTTATATCTAAAAACTCCCGTTGTTAGTTTCTCGGAAGTTGTTAAATATATGCAAGTCTAATTGTAATTAATATACATCTCCTGAGGAAGGCCCGAGACGCCGGACCGAAATATCGAGTAAACCTCATCCAGGGGTGGGAAAAAATCCCTCAAACAAGGATCTATGCAGTATTAGTTGAATTTTTTTCTGTGTTGATCTCGGTGGAGAAATTTGCGCGTGAAGTTAGTCAAGTTCCCACATAAAACAGTCAAACAATTACTTATATACGACAAACATTGAATTTCTACTGATCCCTATGATACTCTTCTTAATAATTCATTTTCAAATGGCATGCTCGGGTATGAATAAATTAACTGGATTCGTAGGCTAATTAAGTAAGAATTGAGTATTACTTTTCAGCAAATGGACGATTTGACGATAATGTTGGTATTCATTTGGAAAATTTATAAATACGGAGACTTTTTCTTTGTATTGACCCATGACTTAAACAAAAAAAGTAAATTCCTAGTTTTGTAATAAACTCCAAACCAAGGGACCCTCCCCTACAATTTGCAATCTATCAAATCCTTACATTGTTATCGATTGCCGCGCGAAAATCATTTAGTCAAGCGATGCCCACTTTGAGTTCATTAAGCGTATGTCCAATTTTGCACCTTTCCGGCGACTTTGAATAAGTTTCCATATTGGGTATCAAATTCTTTCTCAATGATTCAATATAAGTAGACCCTCCCACTTTGTCCAATTTCCATTAAATTCAATGGCCATCTAAAACCGGAAGTGACCTTTTTTTTCCCAAATCTCCATGCCATGGGAAGTTCAATTAGATATGACTCATGGTTTGCGACTCTCGGTTTGTCCCACTCACACACGGCACGGGAATACCTATCTACGGGTCGCTCAGTGCAACAGTTCTAGAAAAATATGTTTCGAGTTCTTTCGCGAAATGCTTGATAATGCTTGATAATATTCCAGTTTAGAGAAACTGGAGTGAGCTAAAATTGAGATCAATTCACTCTGACTTCATTATTACAGAAGTCCAAAATACTACCAATCAAGTAAACATTACACAAATCACAAAAGAGGAAAATAAAGAAACTTATTCATTCAATTTTCTTCTTTATTCTAGAACGGCATTTCCGGACTTCAAGGGAAATATATTTGCTCCCTTAACCCATTCTATTTTTGGAGTGAAGTCTGCCGTTTGTCTGTTTGCCTGTCTATCAGTCTGCAGAGCAAACTTAGAGAATAATAATCCAAGCATCATAACAGGGGTTCTTGTAGAATCAAACAATGAAGTAGAAAGCACACAATTTTTTTTTTTTGGGGGGGGGGGGGGGGTTGAATGGTTACAACCATCTTAGCCTCTGCCAAGATGATTTTCAACAATCTGGAAAGACGGGTATGGAGACATACTGGCCAATCCATTGGGAGGTCTATAATCATAAAATGGTTAAAAACCCATCAATTTAGCATTGATGTACCTCAAGCTTAGTATTATAATTGAAGTTTATTCATAGCGTTACCTCCAACTTCATTAGTTAGAAAATTAAGATAAATAAATAAATAAATAAATAATAAATCAATAAAACAGTGAATTTTTTTTCTACAAAACATATTGCTATCTTCTGTGGATAGCATTAGGAGAAACGTTACTCTTCCTCTTTTAATGCAAGCCTCACGATAGATGCAAATTAATAAGAAAAATAGAGAAAACATGAGATTATTAAACATTTTTTTTTTATATAAGGTAAAATAATTTTTCGTACAAACAGCGCGGGAATATACTTACAAGTTGATAATACAGTTCCGTTTCCAAAAACAAACATTTTCTTCTGAAATGGAAGAAGAATTCATAGTTTGTATAAATGAGTATCTGTGAAGTAAGAGAAGTTCTTCTTTAGTGCGTAGGCATCGGCTGTCTTGAACGACCATTACTTTGTCATGGCAAGTTAGCGCCGTAGCATTTTGCCTGACCTAACAATGAGGGCGCTGCGAGCGTTCTGTTTGCAAACGATGCGGGCGAATTTAAAGAAGTGCCTCCCACCTATTGAGGCACCATAACTCCACATTAGCGTCAGCTGTTTGTCTAGTGGTTAAGAAATGTTAATAAACTATTCGTAGCGTCAACAATGCGCTTAAATTAAAACTGAAAAAATTTACAACAAGATAGTTACGAAATGTTTGGGAAGTAAACTGTAACTTCAGTGTCACAATCTGGTGTTTAAAATCCTTTGTTAAAATGGCAGCAATTATTCAGTCATAAAAAAATTCAGTCATTAACTATTTCTCAGATTAACGTTTTACTAAATTGTATAAATTGTCGTAAATTACAATAAATATAAACAGAGTCCGCCAAAAGAATGTATATATGTTGAACAAGAAAGTATCACTATTTTTGTTAAATATACGTACGTACCCTGCTCACAAAATTTAGGGGATATTGCGAAATGAATGTAATACATCCAAAAAACAGAGGCGTTTGAGTTTATTTATTAAAGAACATCATCAGAGAAGCCAATGACACGAAAATGGAAGTTGTCTGAATATGCAAATGAGGTGAAGAATCCATTTATCGGGATTGAACAGGATATGACACATGGACGGGGGGTTAACATTCGCATGTCAAACGTGAAAAATGTATCTGCCTATTGACTATTCAGTAGGGTGTACGGTCATCTGCTACAACACATTGACAGGGAGAGGCATGGAGACGATCAAATTGTTCAGTAGTTCCTGAGGGAATCGTGCACCAGGACAACTTCCTGCTGGGGAGGTGATTGGTGACTGGCAACACGTCTTCCTAGTGCATCCAAGCGTGTTCGATGGGATGCAGGTCTGGAGAACTTGAAGGCCAGTCCATGCGCTCGATTCGAGCCTCTTGCAGCATGTTGTTGACGAGATGCATTTATCGTCCATAAAAAGAAAGTTGGCCCCAACTGCTCCAGCGTAGGGTACCATTATAAGCTATAGAATCCCGATATCTTACAGCATTCACCGTTCCATTTCTAACAACATGGAGGTCGGTACGACCACCAATGCTGATGCCTGCTCACACCATGATTCCACCTCAACCAAAGGAGTGTCTTTCTCGCACTAAACGTGTTCCACGTTCACGGTAGATCAGGGCACGACGATTTTCAGGCTGCAGGCTGAATCTTAACTCGTCATTGAAGAGAACCACGGATCACTTTCATGGATCCAAGGAAAATGCATTTTAGACCACCTTCTGCGGGTTCTGCGATGTTCAGCAGTTAACGGAAAGCATTCCATTGGTCGCCGGGCATACAGTCCACTGTGGTCTGTATGCCCGGTCTGTACACACCCGTCGTCCAGTAGCAGCGAGAAACTGTCCTTGCAGCTCAGTCGCATTGCTTCGCGGGTTCCTTCGTGCTGTGAGCGTCAAGTAGCGATCATCTCTTGCAGTGCAGTGGTGGCACGTGGGCGGCCCTGCCATGCCCTGGTCTTCCTCGTTCCGTGCCAGTCTCTCTGAAGCGATTCCAAGTCTGCTAATCACGCTTTGGGAGGTTCAACCATTGCTGCCACTGTCATCTGCGTTTGGCCAGCTTCAAGACACCCTATGACTCTCCTCAAATTTGGTTAAATCCGTTTCAGGTGACACTCAACGATTCTGCCACTTGTTGTTGATCCAGGAAAGTGGAGGTAACCGAACAGCGCCAGCCTCTTTGTACAGGGTTGTGGGCAAACATGCAAATTAACAAACAAACAAACAAACAAACAATTTCCACTTAACTAATACTTTAAATTATTTCTTTAATACCAAAAACTCTAAAAACTTCACAGACGATATTTCGAAGGCCTAACCGGCCTTCTTTTTCAAGCCTTTTACCGTAACGGGAAGAAAGAACAATCTCCCTCCTTCCTAAACTAAAAAATAATAAATAATAATAAAAAAAATATTATTTTTTAGTTTGGGAAGGAGGGAGATGGTTCTCTCTTCCCGTTATGGTAGAAGGCTTGAAAAAGAACGCCGGTTAGGCCTTCGAAATGTCGCCTATGAAGTTTATGGAGTTTTTGGTATTATGGAAGTTATTTAAAATGCAAATTAACGTTTTGCAGCAATTTGCGTATTCATTCAGAGGCATTTGAGTTATTAAAGAACATCATTTTCGTGTCATTTGCT
>JAFIDM010000007.1:21661297-21710002 GCA_023159025.1 Thereuonema tuberculata | reverse complement strand
AGTTACTTCCAACAAATTTTTTAATTAACATTTAAACAGTGATTTTGTTGAAGGCTCACTTTATGTACTCACAAACGGCTTATTTTCAAGGATAAAACAGTGGCGTAGCAAGATTTTATGCCGCCCCCCCCCCCTCCCAACTACGCTAGTGGATGAAAATCATTAATCTTATAATAATAAGTAATTTTAAATGAAATGAGGCTCATCCGTACACTTAGTTCTTAGTGTAGCCTCTCCGCAAAACTTCTGAACCACTGATCGAATCTTCTTTAAACTTGGTATGCATATTTTAAGAACCAAAGACGTCCTATTATTATTTTAACTGACTCTTCTTATTTGAAACCTTTTCCAAATAGGTCACTGTCGAGAAATTAGTGCGAGAAGGTGATAAAATTTCTCTAAAAGCACTAGACAGTAAAAAACGGATTTCAATCTATTTCTAATTTCACATTGTTTCTTAAAACGAGGAATTTTAATCCTTTTAGCTAATCCATTAATTAGCTCGCGTTTTGATAAGATTAAACTTAACCCGATTCAACAACTTCATGTGGATTTCATTTTTTTCCTTCAGAAAATGAAAAAAATCATAGTGTTTTGTAATTCGAAAGCAGTTTTTATAACACGAAATTAAACGTAGGATTTCCTTTATGTCGTTTTACAATTTAAGAAGAAAAAAAAAGAAATTTTAATAAATAGCGTTTTAATATAAGTAGGTTTTTTTACTTCTTCTAACGTCTTGAGGCTTGATAAAGGGAAGAAGTTATTATCTACTCGAAAATTTGCTGTTTTAATAAATGTATTTTATATTAATATATTTATTGGTGTTCCTTGTGGTATTTTATACTAATATGAATACTACGAGAGAAGAAATCAAGAAGAAATATGGAATATATTAATATTTTTTTATTAGATTTCGAGTATTTCATTAATTGGTCTTTCCCTGTCTCGATACCCTTCAATTCCTCTCTCAGTATTATTTTATTCAGTCCTTGTAATTTATTTATTTTCGTTTATTCCCAGCAATTCTCATAACCCTAATGATAAAACTAGGGCTTGATGATGATGATGCTATTACATTTCGAGGCAATTTCGCCCCCGACTGCCACAGTTTTACTCCGGGCAGATTATCTACAATTAACACACACAGCCTTGACTTGTTTTCATTAATTCCAACAGTTGGAAGTTCCAAAATAGCCTAGTTCTGGGTTGTTTTTTTTTGTAACTCGTTGAGTTCATATCGATGTTCGATAATGAAATGGAAGCAGTATGGAAACGTGTTTAGCACCATTATCCTTCGTCTCTAGATTACGCGTAAAAAAAAAACAGTTGTGTTCATATTTTAAATTAATTTTCCTTCGATCAAGAAATTCGTATACTTTAGATAATTAGGTAGCCATTTATTGTCCGTTTTTATTTTCTTTTATAACGACTCCCCTCCCCCCCCCTAGGGAGGAGCTTCCCTTATCTCTGTCTGTAACGCCTTGTACAGCCGGGAGTCGGAGGCACATCACTGGATTTCTCATGGCCTGGAGGTTTGGGGAAAATGTCACTTCCGGTGCAGGCCGCTTTCAGGTGGTCAGTAACCGGGACAGCAAATTTGTGGTAATGGGACAAAATTGGGGTCTATCTGAATAACGAATTCAATACCCTCAATTCAAAGTGGCAACTTACTCAAAATGGGCATCAAGAATTACTAAATGAACTCAATGAGGGCATCGTTTGAAACGGTACTTTAATCACA
This sequence comes from Thereuonema tuberculata, assembly GCA_023159025.1. Classification (NCBI taxonomy): domain Eukaryota; kingdom Metazoa; phylum Arthropoda; class Chilopoda; order Scutigeromorpha; family Scutigeridae; genus Thereuonema; species Thereuonema tuberculata. The sequence continues at coordinate 21,708,261 of JAFIDM010000007.1, read as the reverse complement.
ACGGCTTAATAAAGGAGTTTTGCGCCAATCAGCACTAGTGTCACTTTTAACAATACAAGCTTTTCGTTGATTGCAATTGTAGTTGGGGGGGGGGGCATGGTTTTGTGTTCACTACAGAACTTGAATTGACAGAAAAAAATTTATGCGCAAATAAAAGCTTAAGCAATTATTTGAACTTAGCATTTAATGGCCGCGCGGTTGGCGATGTCGCTGAGACACTGGCCTCTCACCTCTGAATCCCGGGGTTTGGTTCTCAAGTGGGTTCATCCCCGCATGCAACAAATTCTCCGCTCTTGACTGGAGAGTTTGAGACATGCGGGGAAGCATCGGGCAGCTAATGCGACATTGGGAATGCCACCCACATCAACGGTGCGGTATTGCAATGAAGTTATAACAGCGGAAAACTGAGAAGAAGGCGACTTTGGCGATCAATTGCTACTTTGAATCAAGTACAACTTTATTAATAAAGTACGAAGTTATTCATTCAGGGCATTTATTGTGAAATAGATCTTTCAATATCAGAATTTCAAGTAATCAGAAACCTGGACAAATTTAAATATTTGTGGGATAATAAATTTAGTAGTATTTCTTTCTGTTAATAATAATTCAAGTAATACTTTTACACTGTATATTTTGTTAACCAAATGGCTGCAACCAAGATATAAAGTTAAGGATATGCTGTTGTCTCATTAAGTTTTCCTATACCACACCATACCAAGGTAAGTCAATCCGTAGATTGGTTCAAGGTTACCGAACCCTAGTGACCCCCGAAGGGCGACCCCCTAGGAGAAGCCGTAGCTATACAAGGGAATAGATACTGGAGTGGTTTCCCGTTGCCTTCTCCAGGACGCCATTACGGAATGACGTCAGACCGAAGAGAAAGTGAAGAAGAGGCTGACAACACAGGAAAGGAAATTGAAACATTCATGCTCTCGACTGGGATTTGAACCCGGTACCGGCACACTGGCCTCACGGCAGACCGACGCCCGAGATCGCACGACCACGCCGGCATGGCAAAGTTTTCCTATAGAAAAAAAAAAAAAGTATTTTTATTGTTTTCAAAAGATGTTTTTGTGAAACACTCCTTACTACTTGTGTAACTACAATAAGTAAGGATGTATCTTAACTTTGCAGAACAAAGTTCTTAATTACTTGGGAAATCGTAAATGACTGAATGGCAAATTATTCACTGTTAATTGTGTAATAACTTCTTTATTCTATAAGATAAGTAGAATAAATTTTTAAATGTTGATGACTATAATATTTCTGTTACTAAAACAATTCCTTTAACGTTCCTCAAGCTGTTCATAATACGGGGTGTCTATAAATGATTGGAGTGGTTTCATGATTGTACTGTGGGTATATTACTTAAAGGCCGTTTTACATGTACCATTTCACAGGCCATAAGGTCGCCATAAGGTCGCCATAAGCTCGCCATCTAGTGATCTAAATTCAAAGAGATTGCTCGCCATCGAAGAGCTCGCCATCTGATATTAGCGCTCCTGGTGACGAATTGTAGAACTTGAAGTCCAATCGATTTGTATCTATTTATTTGAAATTACCTATTACAAAAATGATTTTCACGTCATCTTTTCCTTATGTTTTCGTGGATGCTTTCAGAAAACGTTACATTAGTAATAAAAATCATTACAGAATTTCAGCCTGAAAATTTGAATCGGCGAGCGATTGGAATCTCGAAAATATATCGTGGGATGGTCGAGATTTAACGAGAACTATCGAAACTGAAAACAAAGAAATACAAAACGATGAAAAACAAATGAATATTTCCTATTTTAAACAATTAAAAACATTCTTTCACCTTGCTTTTCACTGGCCATCTACCCTGACATGGCCTGCATTGTGGTCTGTTGAAATGGTATATGTAAAACGGCCTTAACACATCATCAGAAAAACTAACTTATGTATTTGAAATCTTTTAAACGTCGTCTTGTTAAGAAACTAGTGCGACAAGGAAACATCAAATTCCCATAGAAAAGCGTTGGAATCTAAAAAATGGATTTCTATCCTATTTCTATTAATTAAGTTTCACTGTTTTTTTAAAGAATGAATTTTAATCCCTCTTATCTAATCCACTAATTAGCGCGCGAATAAATACGATTGAAGTTAATCCGGCAAGTGAACTAAGTAATGAGGGTGTATTTTTTTTTTTTTTTTTCAGGAACAAAAATGAAATAAAGTCTGTCAAATCGTTTTCTTTAAGCGCCTTAAATTTATTAATTTATAGGTTCTTGCAAACTTCCTTAATCTTTCTCTCTTTTTTTAACGCCGTCAGGCGGCGAGGAACGCGATTGCACAGAGCTTCTGGTGAAGCGTGAAAAATCCGACTAAATTTCTCCAATGACATTGATTACAGCAGCTTAGACAAACACTACACGATCCCCTGGCGGAGAATCAGGAAATCAGGCCGATAGCGTGACCTGAGTCATTGCCTCCAGCGCCCTAACAAAAATAGTCCAAGTAATGAATGAAAACGTTGCAATGCAATGAATTGCACAAAAGACAACGAAGCTAACGTCAATTTTTATTTTTATTATTATTAGAAGTAGCCGAAAAAAAAAAAGAAACAAAAAAGAAAACATGTCTAAAAATTTACAAAATTTATAAACTGGGTATTAAAATATTATGCGATCTGAAGTTAATGTTATAACTTTGTTATTTAAAAAAAAAGGGGGTGGGAGCTTCTTTTGATTGATTTTTCGGGACAGTTTCTCCATAAATTCTTTTCATTACATTAAGCAAAAAAAAATAAATAAAAAAAAAAACGTTTTTTCTGCTGCTTGGCTTTTATCACTTTATGTCACTGCTTCTCAAATTATAGGGCGCTATTCCCAAGGGTTGCTCAAGAGAATCCTGGGAAGAGGAACGACATAACTTATTTAAGGATTATTCCGCTCATAAACTTTCGAATAACTTAATTACTATTTAAAAAAAGTGTTTTGCATATCACACTAAAAATAACCCTCTAATGTTCAATGTCTCAGTCATCTCAACTACATCAATAAATACCTCTAATTCATTATGATACATTTGTTTTATTATTGTTATTATTTTGATTATAAAGAATGAATTTTCTTTTTTTATATTTAACTTGCCTAACTGTTTAACCCCCCCCCCCCCCCAAATAACCGCTTTATTTCTTTAGCAAATTAATATCGAGATCGGAGAATATACGACTTCCCAGCCCTTTGTGGCCTTCTCTCCTTAACTCATGTGTATTGCGGGTTGACGTCACACACTTTGGGCTTGCCGCCAAACACTTCATGGTCGTTTCCCTCTCCCCCCAAAAATAAAAAAGGTTAATTTTATACTTTTTTTTGTCTGCAGTATGGAACCTACCCTCACGCCAAATTTCACGTTTGTGGCATGTTGGGAAGTACTAAGCATTTCGAACACACACACACACACACACACACACATATGCAGATCCACAAATTTCCCTTTTATTTTATAGATTAGTATTTTTATAATGTTTAAACTGACTTATTTATTTACATACTTTTTTTTATAAAATTTTTATTTGCTGTTACGTAAATAATGCGTAAATCAAATAATCAATTAGTCACATTCTTGAATATTTTATTAGGACAAAGGACACGGTATTTCTTGATTGGTATCAAAGAGTCCTTTAAGCGATATCAAACAGTAAAAACCTCGAGAAACCATTATTTTACGTTTTTCATTATACTTTTATCGCAATCTTTCGAGAAATTAGAAGATAACAAGTTCGTAGCAGATTTTCTGTCTTTTTTATTTTTTTTGCACTGCTTCTATTCTGAAATGAAGGAAAGAAACCGAGAAATTAAATTAAAACTTCTATCTCGTGCTCAGTGAAAATAATCTTCCCATTACAAAAAAAAAAAAACAACAACAGGAAGATAAATTCATAAATTACTTTTTTATTAATTAGCCCTTTTTCATTTCAATGGCTCTAACGTTAATTACACTCCAGCTGGACTTCTCTCATTATTTTTTTTTCATTTATCATTTAATCAGGAGGTATTTTTGTTGCCGATAGAAAAACTGTTATTTTTTTTTCTTTTGTTAATCGCAGATTACCTTCAATAACTGCCACGCTTCTGATTTATGTTAAAAGCTTTTAGGGTGACCTTGACAGACCTCAAGACACATATCTTCGAGTAATTGCCATTTGATTACCTTCCAGTGAACCGATGATGTTAGGATTTGGAAAAAAAAAAAATTGACGCCTTCGTAATCATGCTAAGAACTTAGCACTTCGTTATTAACCATCACTTATTTTTGAATCTATATTATATAAAATCTTTTATTTCTCCGTCTGTCTGTCCGGCGCAATTGTTGTGTTTTGTGAAAAATAAAAATAAATTCTACAAGTTCGCTACGGGAATCGAACCTGCAACCTTCTGATCCGTAGTTAGACGTCTTAGCAATTAGGCTACAGGGACTACATTCTAATCTCTACAAGAAATAAAAATATGTCATAGACGCACTCGCTGGTTCTAAAAGCAGTCGTGGGTTGGGAGAATCCACTTTTCCCACTTGGTAATACCTTATAATATGTAGCTTTATTTATTTATAGTTTTAACGTTTCGTGATTTTTTTTGTGTCCTTTTTTGTTTTATCTTGTATTCCTTGGAAAGGAAAACATAACACATCATTCAGTCACGTGTCTAATAACTTTTAAACTACTGGAGGCATCTTCCTGAAACCTGGTGTGCATGTTTATGGACGAGGGATATCCAATGTTATATTTGAACTCTTTCCTAGAGGGTCATGAGCGAGAAATGAGCGCGAAAATGAAACGTTATTGGAATCTAAACAACGGATTCCTATCGTATTTCTATGATTGGTTTCACCAAAGCACTTAATCCTCTCTTAGGTAATCCGTGGATTAGAGCGCATTTTGTTAGGATTAATCTTATCTCGGCAACTTTCTTTAATTAATAAGGCAGATTTCATTATTTTTTTTTAATTCAGAAAATGTAAAATTTATACTGTTTATATTCAGCAAACATTAGAATTTGCAAATAAATGCAGTTTTTTTTTGTTTTTTTTTTTACATTATTATTTTTTAATTTCTTTTTTTTAAAGAAAATCTTAATGAACAACAAAGTATGATACCCAGTGTTCACTAGGTGACATCCGAGAACGGCTGTTTCACACTTTATTGACAATCATCAGCTGGGAGTAGTCGCCAGTAAACAACCACGTCTCAATACAGAGATCAGTAGGAACAATCGTAGGAAAAAAAAATATGGAACTTCCAAAATTAAAAAAAAAAAAAGACAATGAAATACACATTAATAAATAAATAAATCCACGTGCTGGCATTCCGCCGGTCTCAATGAATTTTCTAAGCGCATTAAAAGAATGAAAAAAAAGGTCAAAAAAGTTCATAAACAACTTATTTTTTAAACAATTAATGTTGAGACCAGATGTTTACTAGTGGCATCTCAAAAGAGCTGTTTCATGCTTGATTGGCGATCATCAGTTGAGAGTAGTCATCACTACACAGTAAGGTCTCAATTCAGCGGTAAACAGAAGTAGCAATTTGGCACCTCCACAAATACAAACTAGAAACAAGAACCTTGTTGTTTACAGGTGAGTACTCTCAACTGTTGATCGCCAATTAAGCGACGTCGCTAGTAAATACCTCAAGAGTGTGTTTATACATTTTTAGGCGCTTTTTCTTTATTTTAAATGAGCTTAGAAAATTCATTGAAGCTGGCGGAGCCTGACACATGAATTTTCTCAATTTCACTTTTAATGTGTGTTTTTTAGTTTATATTTGTGGAGGTGTCGTATTTCTCCCTATTACAACTTATTATTTTTAATGAGTATTTATTACCCCCTTTTTTTTTTAATTTTGGAGGTTCCATAATATTTCCTACGAAATTTTAATGAAATGCCTTTTAGAGAAAGTAGTGTTGTTGTTCTTCAAACCTTCACATTTTCTTGTTTTCTTTAAGATGCTTGTCTGTAGATTTTTTTTAATTGCTTTGTTAGTTAACCGCTTATTTCTCTGGAAAATTAGCGTCCTAATTATATTAAAGCCAGCTGTAATTGCTTCTTACCAAGAAAAAGCAGCCTAATATAAGAGACACACTAAACTACAACACCGTTAAGTGCTGTTTGCTGCTTTTACTAGAAGTGAGTAAAATGGTGTTGCCGTCGTAAATTACGTTACCACACACCATTGCTACCGTGTCCAAAAAAAGGCCTTTTGTTGTCGACTACGCGATATCCATAAAACCGAACAAAGCCGAAAAGGAATGAAAAGAAGATGAAGCCAGAAAGCAAACAACGAATGGGAGGGATTGATAGTCTCACAGCGAAGGAATTTTTGTCTCAAACAAAAATTTTCGAAAACGAACAATTACCTGAGATTATATTTCTACGAAGGAAACAATGGATGAGTCTCCAGGAGGAAGTGGTCGATCTCAACCCAGAGAAAGTTAAATGGAAGCATTAATCTTAGCGTCTCCCAGTGGAGTGAGATTGACTGTGTCGCGAGCGAGCTCTTAAAGCCAAGCTACTTTTCCGAGATTTTTAAACCGTCGACTTCAGTTTCAACGTTGCAGTTTACAAATAAATTCGACGCACGAAAACTATTTATTTGGGATTAAAGACGAGGGAGTTGTTAATCCGAAATCATCAAAAATTCGCTATTTTTATATTCATTTTTGCTTCGTACACTTCACAAAATCAAGGTGGTTTACTTTATTCAATATTAAGTTCCTTAATATACAGTAGAATATAATTATTATGAAGTACAAAGTTATTAGAAACTATATTAAGAATTACAGAAAATTATAAAATATTAATAAATAATAAATTTAATTTAAAATAAGCTAATATTTTATTTTTCAACGTTTTCTAAACAAGTGAATATAATTTTTTTGTGCTGAAACATAAATTTAAGAGCGACCCACAACAATAACACAATTTAAAAATACTAGTTGACCCATGCGAATAATTCGCATGGCATTTTGATCAGTCACCGAATGGTAATATACTAATGTGGAAATAAGTAAATGCAATTATTTATTATTGAAAAGTATTTTATTTTGAATATCAGTCTTATTGTAAAAAGTCGTTATCATTATATACAATAGGTTTAATTGTAAAATATTTAGAAAGCAGATATTGGCTTTATTTTTTTAAAAAACTTCTTTATTTAACAAAAAACACCTTTAAGAAATAATATATGAGAAGTTGACAAATTTTTAGGTTTCTTATTGTAATAATTCCTTTAATTTTATTAAAATATAAATCTTTGTTTGTTTTTTTATCTGTTCTTATTAAATAAACGATGAAACATTTTAAAGAGCATTTTTATTTTAGAAAAGAATATATTTGAAGGTTAAGACGCTAAAGCAATATTTGAAATGTTGTTTCGTTTTCGAAAAGAAGTCGCTTCTGTTAAAGCATGTCTACATTTTTATAAAAAGCTTTTTATAATAAAGTTTTTTCAATAAACGTTAAATTTAAACAATTTGTTTATTTTTCGTCATTAGCGGGGAACGTAATCTTCAAAATGATGTCTCAATCTTTGATTTTGATGAGATATTAAAGGAAATATGGCGTTCCGACAGAAAAACATCTTTGAGAAATAATATATAAGGATTAATAATAGTAATAATAAAAAGGAAGTACATTAACGTTAGGAAAAATAAAAAAAAGTTAGGAAAATAAGAAAAACAATTCACGCGGAAAGTGAGGGAAAAAAAGCAGATATTCGGATTCGAACTGACAACATTCAGCATACGAGCCCGATACCTAACCCATCAATCTACAGCTGACAACTGAAATCAGACGGTTGCATTTCTGACATTTAAGCTAATAAACGAAAATCCAGTGAAAACAATGCCGAATTTCTCAAAAATAGGAGGGCGTTGGCCTCTAAAAATATCCTATTTCTATGTTGTTTGGGCCTGTGAATACGATGGTGAAATTCGTTTGTCGAACCGACCTACCATTCGGGAGTTGTTAAGAGGGTACAATGACAACAATGCGAAATATCTCGAACATGAGGGTGGGCGTTGGCCCCTCAAAATACTTTATTCCTACTGTTTGAGCCTCTGAACACGATGGATAAATCTGTTTGTCGATCCGACCCCTTCCGTTCGGGAGTTGTTAGAAGTGGACAGACACGGACGGACGGACAGAACAAACGCAATTGCTACCGATTTTGGTCGCTGTCACAATAGATCCCAAATGGATCGCTAAAAAAAATCCAAATATTCTATTTTGTCGAGAAATTTTTGACATTAATAGATTTAGTGGGCTTCTTTTATTGAAGTACTTATCAATTCTACTTGAAAAAAAAAAAAAAAATACATACATTATTTGGAAGTTTTGTCACTTAAAATTACAAAATAAAATAAAAGATACCTCTTAAGAAGTACTGTTGGTGATGCATCCGTCGCCACCCTCTAGAGCCCAAAGTAAAAGTCAGATAGATGTAAGTGGTAACTGATTGTGACCTTTATGACTTGTATAGAAGTGGAGAAAAATACGTGTTTCGGTTTGAATGTCACTTCCTATCTCACGGTAAGTGGTCGAAAATTAAGCATTTAGGGTATCACTACGGTTTCATATTCACTAAGAAACCATATTTTTTTTTTTTTCTCTTAAATAAACTCCCAAATATGGTTGAATCTAGCAGATATTTTAAAATCATTAAGAAGTTTTGAATAAAAATTGAAATAAAAGGCCAACATACTTGGCTGTTTTTTAAAAAACATTTAACACATTAAAAAATATAGGACACAGCCGGTTTCGTCTCCATGATGAGGCATTGACGAGAGACAATAATTACAGAAAAACATGGATATTTAAGTGCTTCCGCAGCCCCATGAGATGAAATCTGCAGGACATGAGGTATCATCTAATCTAAGAAGTATTTTGAATCTAATTATTTTTCCATTAATGATATTAATTTAAACAAAATATACTTTTGTACGATTCGCCGTTCATCACAATAACTGAAAGGCTAATTAATATGCACTTCTAGAAGTCTCAGATTCAAATGTAAAAACGTTTTAATCTTGCAAGTCTTGTTAGTTTCTTAATTAATTAGCAATTTCGTATTTAATAATTCAACAATCAATTTATTTCTTTGATTTAAGCTTACTTATTCATTTAAATTTTAAATTAATTTAAAAGTACAACGTTACAGTTGAATTTTTCAGTTTTATAAATAAAAACAATTTAGAATTAAATTCGTTATTTTATTTATCCATTTAACATTACAAATTAAAAAAAAAGGTCAACTATTCATTGAATAGCAATTATTTATAATATTTTTAGCGACCAAAATCGGTAGCTATTGCATTTGTCTTGTCCGTCCGTAACAATTCACGAATGGAAAGTCGGATAAACAAACTGATTTCACCACCGTGTTCAGAAGCCTAAACAACGTAGGAATGAGGTTTCAGGGGCCAACGCCTCTAATAGGTCTTCTCTTCGGTCGCTAAAAAAAGCCTAAAAAACTTTGAATTTTCTTTTTTTTTTTTTAAGAAAACTGTAAGAACAAATAAAAAATATCGCACTCCTTTAAAAAAAAATATCAAAAACATATTACCCCAGAACAGAACGGCAAGGTCATCTTCAGAACTAAAAAACTGCCAAACAAAGATTCAGCTAAGATGACCTTCGGCAAGTCGAAACGTTCTGTTTTGTGATACTACATTTTTTGTTATTTTTTAAAAGATGTGCGATATTTTTAATTGTTTTTTTAAAATCTTTGATAAATTTTCATTTCACAAATTAAAGTTGAATTTATAATTTTGTTTGTTTTTTTTTCGACAGATACCAAACTGGGAGGAAAGGATGATAATAAAAAGTTAAGAACTAAACTATAGGATATCTAACTTGAGAAAATATATTCTGTTATATCTACGTAGAAAGTGTACTCAAAGTATGATGTAGACTTTGCGACTTCCTTATAATAAACTACGACAACCAAATACGTGAAGTAAAGGATTGCGGATCCCTGTAAAGTTCTCCTCCTATACACAAGCACGCGCTCTTGTCCGACCCTGGCAACAGTAAATCTCACAAGATAATCATCTTATTTCCAAAACTTGGAGCAACATAAACTCTCGACCCAAACTCCTTTACGATGCCTTGCAAGACTGTTCTTCAAGGTTCGCCAAGAGTATTCGGGCGATGACGTCACCGTCGCCGTACTTGCGTCACAGGCAAATCCGAATCGTGTAGGCGGCTTCACAAAAATGCCAGTTTCAAACGAGGCATTTAAGAGCAATTTAATTTGCTGGTGATAACTTAATATTTTTCTGCGCATTGCGGAAACTAAGTGCACTGAAGAGAACGGAAATTTCAAATTTCAACTTAAAAAAAAAAAAAAAAAAAAAAAAAACTTGACTGAAGCTAAGCTAACAACTTCCTAATCCTTCAGCCCACTTTCCTATGAAGTTGCGGCTTTAATCTTATCTTAATGTCTACAATAAAACGATGTTTGCATTGGATCAGGCGTTGTTTATCAGTCAACGTAGATTAATTAAAAGCAAGAAAAACAAAATAATGAAACATTCATGACCTTATTGTGTGAAAATCGATTAAAATAAAGGACCAGACACACAAAATATAAGAAAAAGATATAATTAATCAGCTTCATTGCATGTTACGAGGCATCTTGCAAACCTTCTCCTCAGATGATTAAGCCTATATTTTTCCTTTAATATTTTTCATCTGAGGAGGAAGTTTGCAAGATACCTCGTAGCATGTAATGAAGCTGATTAATATCATCTTTTTCTTATATTTTGTGTGTCTGATCCTTCATTTTTAACAAAATAAGGAATTTCAATGAAAATAAACTTTTTACCGGATAGCTGGATCCTTGAAAAAAAAAAAAAATTTTTTTTTTCAATTTATTTCAATTTTATGTTTTTTTGTAATGTTAACTGTTAACATTTACAAATGAATAATGATTTACTTAAAACGAATATCGACTAGAATTTTTTTTGTATAAAACACGTGTACGAAAAGCAAATCTTTATTGGAAGAAAAAGAGATGGTATCTTTAAAGTGGCACAGATACACTATTTTTCTATAAAGTCACCTTGACGGTTGAGGCATTTGCTACAACTTTTAATCAGTTTGTCCATCCCAGCCGCATAAAAGTCAGAGCCCTGCTGTTGTAGCCACTTTTTTTTACATTATGTTGGACTTCACATGAAGAATTTACCTGTGTTCTTTTAAGGCAGGGAACAGATGAAAATCACTGGGAGTCAGATCTGGACTATATGGCGGATGTCTCAAAATTACCCAGTGGAAACCGTGCAGCAAGTTCTGTCCCTGATATCGTTGCGCAATTTCTTTAAGGTTTAAGTAGAAGACTAGTTATCCAAGCGGATCGCCACTTTGAAATGTCAGCGAGCACCTCTAATAACACATACGACAAAGACTATGCGGCAATGAGCAGTACAGCCCTCTAACGAATATTTCAGCAACCACCGACTTTATGGCAAACCCACAAATTAATAAACAACAATTAACACGAGCGTCGATCAGAAAAAAGTTTAAAATCATGAGAAATTAATCTATTCGAGAGAGATGTAACACTGCACACTGCCACGAGTATTTTAAAAATTCGTCAAGAATGGGATTGAGTGTTTATTTGTAGGTGTGTGTGTTTAAATTTTTGAGACTAACTTGTGTCTCGAAACACTTTAAATACTAAAATATCAAATTCAATAAAAAAAAAAAAATAATTACTATCCATTTAAAAGGAACTTTCACAGGGAAAAAAAGGATATATTTTAAAAAGGGAAGAAGGGCCTTTAATTTACACCCCATTTCGAAATGGTCCTTCAATTTTTCCTGCATACATTGTTTCATGAAAATCATTAAGTAACTAGCTTCCTGTTCATATACAGACCAACAAACAAATCTAACACTGCTGTAATTCTACATGAAATTGCCTGAAACTACACTTGTTAAACGAAGAATTTCTTTCTTGCACATACTGAGATTCATATATATGTATATATTAGTTTTCAGTAATGTCAAACTGATATTTCAAAAAATTGCATTTAGTTTTAGTAGTGGCTTAAATAATCAAAAGTAATCTAAATCCATTTATAATTTTAAATTTAGTTTCTCTGCATAATCGTCACTGGTCTTCTCGTGGCTGCGGCGCTCTTCTATTTACAGCTGAATACTTTAATTACTTTTTAAAACTAAGATGAGATTAAAACTACCAACATATCTTGACGGAGCGCAAGGGATATAGAGGCTGCAGTGGGATTTAATGAGGAAAGCCTGAAATTTTCATGATTGTAGCCCAACGAGATCCTACGATGTCACCTATCTACTGAACGGTAATTCAAATTTCAACACTGTATAAAATAAAAGGCCTGCAAAAATCATAGACGACCTATCATAAATTTTCATTGTTGATAAGCTTTCTGAGTCATTTTTGTCTTAAGAATTTTGAACTGATCTAGTCTTAAAATAAAGGCATTGAAGACATCCTAATAAATCCAACCACAAACGTTTAAAATGGAAGTAATTTCACTTCAATTTTCCTGAGTGCTCCCAACTGATGCCAAAAATCTAAATATTAATTGAACCCCATGCATTTTATAAAACTCTTTTGTAACTCTGTTATCGCCGAAATAAATTACCTGTTGGCTTTGCGGGGTTAAAAATATTCCTATTATTAAGTCGAGTGACGATCGCTTCATAAGTTAAAATGAATATTCTGCAGATAGCTACAGTGAAAGAGCAAAACTACCTTAAAGGTATCCAAAGTGTAGGACGATGAAATTAACAAATAAACAAGAAATTTAAAGAATTTAAGGCCTATTTTCTTCAAAATGAGAGTTTTCTTTATTTATTTACTTTTAAGTTGAGAAAAGCCTTGAAATTAATATACAGTATATAAACTTTGAAAATAAATATAGGTTTATCATTTTTTATAATATATTATATATATATATATATATAATGTTACGCTTAATTGTTAGAATAAATTTAAAGATTTTTGACACAATAATAACTTCGGAAGTTACAACACAATAGTTTTGAATTAATATAATATTTGTTTGAGTAGATTCTTTAAAATTATTGAGTTAATTCTTCAAACTTAACTGTCCCAGATGTATTTCTTGAAACAGGATTTACATTTATAAATTCATTTATAAATACTTTTGTGAAACATTTCATTTTGGTAAATCTTTGAACTGCGGCATGACTTCATATGTTATTTTTTTTAATATATGGAATTTATATGAAATTGAATTCTTTGACTAACAACATGAAAATGAAATCGTTATTTTCCTTTTTAAAATCATTAGAGCTTTGACTAGTGTCCTTGCACTTACTAGGACTTGTAAGCGTTAAAATTTACTTTAGTAATAGCATTAAAACATTTCCTACGTAAAGCTATTCCTGTGACCCAGTTCCCTTCGCCAGTCTTGAACCACAGTCATTATCCGTCTGCTTCCCAATTGGTTTGACTTTTCAGTCCGGACTCTCCTATAAATCAGTGGTTGATGGCATTGTAATGTATAGCTTTATCCCGTCCTTCACATTAACTAAAACCAGACATAACAGCCGCTCACGCAGCTGTGAAGGGCTGTTAGTACAATTTCAGATGCCCATTATACATTTTCGTAACGACATCGAGTCAACAACTTATTTGGTACAAAGAGATTTTATTTACATTTTAAAACTAGGTGTACGCTTACTTATCCACGGCTTAGTGAGGACTGGAGATCAATTTTCAGGACAAAGGGTTTGGGGGGAAGGTAAAAATAATAATGCTCATATATAATTTGCGGCTCATCAATCACTGTCAAATTTTTAAAAAAAATCAGTCCAGCAGTTTTAGCGAAGGAAAATTCGAGGATCATGTTTTGGAGATCATAATAAATATACTTATCATAAGTCTTCTTAATTCTCCCTCTTCTAGACATTTTATATATTGAAAAGTCTTCAAATCTTCAAAATAAAACAAAAATAAATGTATAAAAGAATACATTTATTAAAATAAATAACTTAATTTTCGAAAAGATATGTCTTCTTTTCTTTTTCAAAGCCTAAAAACAACAACAATACGTTACAAACAAGTAGAGGAAAACGATACATTTGTGAGACATTCATGAAATTGTATTGTTACAACAATACTTACAAATGTTATTCTCCTAATTCTTCAATTTCATGAATGTCTCACATATGTATCGTTTTCCTCTACTTGTTTGTAACGTATTGTTGTTGTTTTTAGGCTTTGAAAAAGAAAAGAAGACATGTCTTTTCGAAAATTAAGAGTTATTTATTTTAAATAAATGTATTGTTTTACACATTTATTTTTGTTGTATTTTGAAGATTTGAAGACTTTTCAATAAATATACTTATGTTTGAAACTGAACCATAAAAAATACATGAATCAAATTTTAGGAAAATCCTTCCAGATGTTTCAACGTGGTGCAAATATAAAGACAAGTTGACGAAAGAAATGTGTTGAAATGGAACAGTAAAACTTAGAGCTCATGCACAGTCAATAATTCTTCAAAATGAAAGAATCAAAAAAAAGTTTTGCTTTTAAATTCTCCCTGGCCAGAGGGTTCAGTATTCTGTTTTGTTGTGCACGTTTCTGCAGGGAACACAAGATGTAGAATACACAGCGACTTTACCGATTTTCTAAGTTGAAATAAGAATCTAAGAACGAAAAAAAAAGTAAAATAAAAACAAATGCAGTACAAAGACAGAGGCTTCCGCATCCTGAGACAACATGGATGGGAATCTGGGACGGCCGTTTCGTCCTTATTAGATGATTAGCCAGATTTACCCTCGATGATAGGCTCAGAAGCCGCGAAAGGGTAAGGAACCCCACTCCCGCTCCCGGAAATGGAACGCCACAAATAAAAAAAAAAAAACAATATTAAAAACGATAAACACAACAACATTTGTATAATTGTTCAAGAATAATTTTACGTGCACTGTACATTATTGAGAATCTTTTATTATAAAAGCATTATTCTGTCTGTCATAAGACTACGTTTTTCCAATTTTGTGACCAAACTATATGAGATAGATTGGTCATGCAAAAGGATAAAATATAGATCTTTTTAAGACAAACAAAATGCTACAAAAATCTTTCGAAAAAAGTTTTTGGTTTCCAAGATGGTGCCTTTTAAAGGGTCAAATTTTGACTTTTTCTCAATTTAAACGGAAAGTATAAAAGTTGGAAGACAACATTATATTGAGAAAATGTTGGTATTTGAAAGTTCTATAGAACGAGATATCAGTCATTCACAAACGTTTCTGCGTTTGCAAGATACATGCAAAAATGTGTATGGCGCAACCCCAGGTGTGAGGCGCCAACCCGCAATATACCTGAGTTAAGCGGAGAAGGTCACAACGGGCTGGGAAGTCGTATATTCTGCGATTAATTTGCTAAATAAATAAAGTTTTCTTTTTTTTTTTAATGCTATACATGCAAGAGTTCCGGAGCGAAGCGACGGTACGTGGTGTTATTATTATATATTGTAAATACGTAAATTATAAAAACGTATTCTGTCTGTCATTCTGTAACCAAAATGTTAAATTACAAATTACTAAAACGTCGGAGCAAGGAAATCTTTTGGAAAATGATTCAAGAATTTTCACAAAACATGTTATTTATCATGAAGTTTTGTAAAAAAACCTAATATGTTTCGTTATCAAAAATGTGTTTGTGTTATCAAAAACAAAATATTAACATTTTAGCCATATATAAACCACCAAACACAAAGAGAAGTAAGTTTTACTGAAGAATTAGAGAATCTATTCATAAAAAATGAAAATATATTAAACAACTGTCCAACTATACTAATTGGCAACGAAAATATAGATCTTTTCAAAATGAATAATAAAATGCAGTATAGAAATACCTAAAACTTATATGCAATAATGGTTTCAAAAATTGTTTTTACGGAACAACAAGAAACAACTGTACAATTTCATGGAAATACGAAAACAAATATAGATCATATTTTCATAAATGAGTATTATATCGAAACACCAGGAATAATATGTAAAGAACGAATCTCGGATAGTAAGAGTTGAAAATGAGAAAATAACAGATTCAAATATAATCTATAAAGAACTAATCAATGATGTTAACAAAACAAAATTCATGAAAATCTACTTATAAAAGAAAAGTCCTGACTCACTCACTGACTGATTCATCAACGCCCACCCCAAACCCTTGGACCTAGAAAGCTGAAATTTTGCACAGAGGTTCTCTTTATGATGTAGACAAGGAATAAGGCCGGATTGTTCGAAATTCCTACGGTATAGGGAATAATCTGGCAAACTGACCATGAAGTCAGCCCGCAATACACCTGAGTTAAGCGGAGAAGGCCACAACGGGCTGGGACGTCGTATATTCTCCGATTTCAATATTTGCTAAATAAATAAAGCTTTTTTTTTTTTTAATGCTGTATATGCAAGGGTTCCGGAGCGAAACGACGGTACCCGGCTAGTCTTCAAATAAAACCCTATTTACAGATACCTGAGTTCAGTAATAGTTAATTCATTAACTATATAACAACTTTATAAACGGAAAAACCCATTTACAGATTAATTTTAGATTGTAGATTAAAAACTACGCTAAGCCTTTTTATTATTGTTATTTAACTTTTTTTTTTACACGAGTAAACACGTGAGAAACTAACCACTAGTGACAGCTTGGTTAAAGTAATTTCATTTAATGGTCAATTAACCAAATGGTTTTTCCATTTGTAAGTACAGAGAAAGGATTCGATTCTAACTCGTCAGATATTTTTTTTTCCATCGCGGCTGCCGTGATTCTAATGGATTTGTTAATAGCCAAATAAATATATTAATGGGTCTGGATTAGCTCTATTTAATAGGAAACCTGCTATAGGCAGATATAAATTTCCTATTCCAACGTATTAGAAGTAATTCCGAAATAAGGTCAGCAAGGTTTTGGATTTGTGAATTGATTAAGAACCACTGTTATATTTATTTAAGTAAAATAAAAAGGATTTCATTTAGGCAAAATGTATTTCTGATTAGGATAGAAAGAAAAAAATAAAGTTTTAAAGTTAAAATGATAACACACTAGAAATTTAAAAAATACACACTGAAAACGGGAATAAAGTTAGGAACTAAGGAGGAAGAGGGTTCTGAGATTAGCAGCCTATGGAGAAAAAGTGGAGGTGGGAGACAACTTTAATCCCAGGGAGCTTGGTACTCATTTGACAGAGAGTTCAATTCAGGAAGGGGGGAATTCGGGGAAAAAAAAAAAAAGAAAGAGTTCCACGAAATTTTGAAGTCATCCATCTAGGTTTGAAGAACAAATTTTGGGATTCTTATCATAATCTATTTGAATCTTGGCTACCAATTAAATTCTCTTAATTCTGTTTTTTTATTTTAAAAAACGGTTTCTTTCTTACTATTCCTTCTCGGACATTTTTCTCCTTTGTCTGCATCTGTTGCTTTTTGTCCGTTTGTAAGCGCATCACGCTAAAAACGCTGGACGGATTACTATAAATTTGATACATACTATCAACACGTTGAAAGATGAAACTCCCAGAATGCAAAGCAGATTATAGATTGTCCTTTCCTGGCCGACCGCTAACATTGAAATAGAAGAGATCGCTTAGAAGAGATTGATAATAGCTTACTTACCTTCGAACAGGCCCGTTTATTTGCTCATCATTTCTCCTCATCCTCAAAAAAAAAAAAGGCCAGGAAATCCCTCGCTAGAACTACTAGACCGATTTTCTTTAAATCTGGTGCTTATGTATGACCCACTTAATTTAAAGCACAATTACGTAAGTCTCCACCCCCTCCCCAAGCCCTGCTCGTCGCCTGTAGCCCACCAGTTTTATTATACGTTTTTTGAGGCCAATTCGTCCATTTAAACTACTGTTATAAGAATCTCATTATGAAGAAGGCGTGTGTGTGGGATTCGAGCTACACTTAACCCCTGGAAAAGAGGCAATCAGTTAGGGATTTTCAAACACGCAAACCGACAATCTCAAAGACCACGTGCACGAGTTCAAAGTCAAACGATCAATTCCCGAAAGCCGTCAAACTCCAAATCAACTACCACCAAAGTGAATCCGATTAGGTAATGACGCACTAACGTCAATCTCATTTGCATTTCAAAAATGAATTCATTATTTTTTTTTTAAACTTTAAAACTGAAGTAAATGAAAACTTAGTCAATTTTGATAGAATATAGTAACTACTTCTTTTTTGAACAAAAAACAGAATTTGCGGAAATTAATTTTTTTATTTCTGCAAATTCTAATTCTCAGAACGGTTTCTTATTTTAATATTTCTTATTTAATTTTTTTTAACTAATTTCTTATTTTAAATCTTTTAGGTTGTAAAATTTCTAATTAATTTACATATGAAACATTATTGATGATAATAAAATACAGAATGCGTGATTTTGTTTGTATTTTTTTTTGTCTTCTTTTTATTGCGTTTATCCGCAGAATTATTAAATTAAAATACCGTACAGGCACACCCCGATTTGCGACACTTGCTTCGTAGCCTCGACACCTTAGCAACTTGACGCACAGCTCGCATCCACCTGGCGTTGCTGTTATCATTCAATGCTAACCTTGTAAGGGACGTGCTGTGCCCCGCGATGTCACCCGCGTTAAATTCGTCCCTTCTCGGTAATGTTCGGTTCTCGTCCTGCGTCAAGCCGCCCCGTCGCCGCCGCCGCATCCATTGGTTGACGTTTATGTTTACTGCTCCGCTCCTATTGGTTAGCGTGATGTTATACAGCCTGTAACCTTCCTCAATAAATGGGCTATCTAACGCAAAAAGAATTTTTCAAATCGGACTGGTAGTTCCTGAGATTAGCGCGTTCAAACATAAAAACTCTTCAACTTTCTATATTAAGTATAAGATTATGCCTGTTACACCGAATACTACAGAGGGAAAATAAAAAGCAGTCTAGCGTACAAACCTATACACTGCTTCGAGTATGGAACCCGACGTGGTTAAGTGAGAGTATGTCTATACTGAAATCTCCAGTATCCGGAAATCAGTATTTAAAACATAAATATCTTTTTATCACTTTATTTTTATCAAGGTAGAATAAAACAGAAACATGTTATAAATTGTGATAAAACTAAAAAATTTGTATGTAAGGTAGGAGTGCTGGAACCGTCTTACCGACTTATAATTTATTTTATTATAAGGTTAGGAAAATTTCGGCACGCAGCCCATATCTTTTTAGCGATCCGTTTGGGAGCTATTGTGATAGCGACCAAAATCGGTAGCTATTGCGTTTCTCCTGTCCGTCCGCCCGTGTCTGTCATTCCCTAACAACTCCCGAAAGAAAGGGCGGATCGGCAAACGGATTTCAACATCGTGTTCAGAGTGGTACAAACAACGTAGGAATAGGGTATTTCAGGGGCCAAGGTCCCACCCTCCAAGTTTGAGATATTTGGTATTGTTTTCATTGGACTTCCGCTATTATCTTAAATGTTAGAAATGCAACCATCTTATTTCAGTTGTCAACTATAGCATGATGGTTAAGGTCTCGGACTCATATGCTGAAGGTTGTCGGTTCTAATCCGTACATCTTCTCTTAATCTTTTTTTTATCAATATCCGATGGCTTTTTTTTTTCTTATTTTTCTAACTTTTTTTTTATTTTTTTTTTTACTTTTTTTTCTTTTATTGTTCTTTTTTTTTTTTTTTTTTTTTTTTTTCTAAATTTTTTATTATTGGGGGTTACCCTTAAAGTTAAGCTTTAGCACTTTTACAATTATATTTTGTATTTTTTTTTTGCCGCCAACAAAATTGGAATTGGTAAATTCGTCAAATAAACTTAGCGACATAAATTTTGTTAAAACTGATGTTTAAACTTTATTTTTTTTTAATATTTAATACCGTTCAATAGATGAAATTATAATTTTTTATTTATTCTATTCGTAGGGTTTTTGATTGGTTTCAATATATTTTCTTAGTAATTCTACATTCTTAATTTTTTAATAGCCCCTTGAGAAAAAGGTCAGCACTTGCTGCTCGCACTGATTAAGTGAACTTCCCTGTACAACAACTGTGACTTGAGGAGAAGCCAATTCTGGGGTCCAATTATGAATTCCTACTGCTACACATGTAACTTGTAACTAAAGGTTTCGGATATTCTTTATAGAATAAAGCATATCGTTCATACTCTCCAACAGCGACAGAGGCTCCTTCTATTAGCAGCCTAATAGGATGAAGTGAATATCTTACCATATCCTCAAAACGAGTAAAACTGTTTCATAAATTAGGTCTATGTAAAACAAAGTATTTCCATTTCCAGCAGAGATAAGACATTTTCCTTATTATATGATTATATCCGGTATAAATAAGTGTAAGAAGAGCTTAATTATTAATCACAAAAGGGGCCGTCCATAACCCACATAAGCATGTCAGGGACAGGATGAGGGGAGGTCAGATAATATGTGACGTCACATTATTTTTCACTTAAGCGCATTTTTTGAAATCAGAAATACCTACTAAGAAATTCATTAAAATACTCGCAATTATCTAAACTTTAAAGTTCGAATGATAAGACGCTAGAAGATGATTCAATGTAAACAGTTAAAATTACTTTAGTTTCTAATGTAAATTAATGGGGGGGGGGGGGGGGGGATATAGGCGCAATAAAAGGGGGGGGGGGGTCACAAGATTGTGACAAAGTGACAAGGTGAAGGGAGGGGGTCGAAAATAACAAAATTTTATGGGACATAGTCAACGGACAGCCCCCGATAGAAAAATACTCATTTCTTAGTACGTAAATATAGAATCACATTATTCCAAGTAAAAATCATGTGATCCGATAACGGCTTTTGTATATGATTTTTGTAATTTAAATCGACTTTTTTATAGTTCGCGTATAAAAGCCTGTAATGTTGTAAATACTTAACATTCGAAGTAAGTTTGAAAAATGCAGAAAATATAAAACGCCCAGAAAGAAAATTTGCGCATTGGTGCAGCCATTAGTTGTGTCTGGTAACCCCTTCCCGCCTTCTGATATTAAGCTCTTGGGCAGCAGCGTAGATGTAACAATGGATTCACGATGCACTTGAGGACAAATTCCAACACGGAAAACCATATTTGAATAATCAATGTAAGAAAATAATTAAGCAAACTGACACTCCCTCGAAGGATAATGGACTAACCCGAGCTGCAAATTTAATAGTTAAAATACTTAAATAATTAATTATGAACTTATTTGTTTATTAAATGAAGCAAGAAAATAGTTCTCACGGTTCTCAATCGAACACTGAAAATAATGGACAAAAATAAAAAGCATATTAAAAATACAGTAGACCCACGATTTAACGGTTTTCGGATTTAACGGACTAAAAATTTCTGTCGAAGTTTTCAATATGGGAGAAACCTCTAATTCCTATTAAATAAACAAGGAAAATCAATAAAAAAAATTAAAATTTTACTTTTTGGAACAGGTCTCTATTTTAAAATATTAAAGTGTGTTATTTTATTAGAAAAATTCCTGTATTTTTTAATATTAAACGGCTTTTTGTCTCTAGATAAAGATATCAAGGTAAAAAAATAAAAAATGAGTAATTTAACGTGTGCACAAATATTCACGAAAAATACCAACACTTGAAAACACACAAATGATTAAAAATTTGTATTTAAAACCATCTAGTTTCGGATTCTCATACAGAGTCCTTTGTCAACGTCTTATAGAGACACTTACAAAGAACTCTGTAAGAAAGTCCGAAACTAGTCCCATTTTAAAGATA
The DNA here is from genome assembly GCA_023159025.1 of Thereuonema tuberculata. Lineage (NCBI taxonomy): Eukaryota > Metazoa > Arthropoda > Chilopoda > Scutigeromorpha > Scutigeridae > Thereuonema > Thereuonema tuberculata. Next base: position 21,686,495 of record JAFIDM010000007.1, on the reverse strand, counting down.
ATTTTTAATCTTTTGTGTAAAAAAATAATTTCTGTTTGAAAAAAAAAGCTTAAATTAAGAGCTTATCTTTCTATGAAATAAACGTATCTTTTTACTTTTCTCTTTATTTTATTATTTTTAGTATGTTTTTTAACAATTTGTTAAAGAAAAGTTGACACTATAATTTGTACAGTAATCCTTTCATTTAGCGAGTAATTAGTTTCAGAAAAACAGCGCGCACACGAAAACCGCGTAAATGGAGTCACGACAAGCTTTTAAAAATAGGAATCTGCTCCATATTCTCAAGTGTTTTGTGCAATTGCAATGACGTAACGTTAAAATTTAACTTGGTAATTTTATTTTTACATTATTGTAAATTATTTTCTATTTCGGGCTTTGAAAATAACTTTTTGTTAAAACATTATATGTAACAAAAACTGATATTACTTTTTTTTTCATAGTAATTTTAATAATTCGAAAATAAGCTTATGTGCATTTGAAAGTTTAATTGTTTGTTTATATATAAAAAAAATATGATTATTTTACAGTTAGTTTTTTATTAATTAATTTTTTTCTAAGAGGTACAGAAATATATCAAAAATATAACCGTCAACAAATGGTTAATGTATCAACGGTATATAATACAAATCTCCACAAATTTTTTACTATAGTTCATTTGTTTTCTGTACAATTTAGATAAGATTATGGAATAAATTAACTTGGTGAACTCCCGAATTTGTATAATTACAATGTGTATACAATATGTACACACTGGTATACATACAAATATAAAGTTAATTTACTTTAATGGGTAATAAATTTTAAATGATGACACCTGGTGTCTAGACCTGGTGTCTAGTTCATGATTTAAAATTTAAGAATTTTTCAACAGCGTTAAGTGAATTCTCGTTAATGGAGACCGCGTAAATGGGGGGATTACGGTACATTGTAATTTCGTTTAATACACATAATTTTTTTAAAACACATTCAATTTAGTAGATTTTCGTTAATAGCGGACACCCCTTCCCCCAAACAGTCTGTTAAATCGAGGGTTCACTTTATTAATTAAAAACAGAACAAGTTGTCAATAAAATTAAAATTAATATTGTTTAGTTTAATTCTATTGCAAAAGACTACAGAGGGGTGCAGTCGAAATTGATCTTCCCCTGTCGATTTCACTGAAATATTTTATAAATAGTTATCCAAACAGAAATAGTCGCACGTCAAGTGAAACTACAAGAGTTCCCGTAATGGCCTTTCATGCGGCGGGGAAACTGACACTTGAAATTGCGGCTAACTACGGAGTACAATGGATATGTCAGTACAGCTACAAGTCAGCTCAAGTGGCTCGATAATTCTGCACGAGATGCTGTGGAGTGGGAAAGTGAGCGTTAAATAGACAAACGCCATTTGCACATTCATTTTACCCAACAACAACAGAGACAGACACTTTCGGAGCAGCAACAATGGCTTCCAGCAAAATCCCAACAACGATAAACAAAAAGCCCCCAAAGAACTTAAAGTGTTCTTTCCTTAAAGTGCTATTTCTTTTATTATTTTTTATTCTTTTTTTTTAAAGTCCTGAAAACGATAAAAAGAGAAAGCCTACATGTAAAAATTAGACATTTAATATTAGAATTTAAAATTTTAATATCTGTGAATTCAAAGAGAATTAAATTTTCCATTTTTCTTAGAAAATTAATTAAAATCCGTATTATTTATTTAAATTGTGTAAATCGAGATAATTAAATCGTACCAAAGAGCGCGCAATGGGTTAGCTAAAAGGATTTAATATTCATTGTTTAAGACAAAGAGATATTAATAGAAATAGGATAGAAATCGATTGTTTACATTCCAATGTTTTTCTATAGGAAGTTTTTGTCGCCTTCTGGCGCTAATTTCTCGACGTGGAACCATTTGGCAAAGATTTCAAATATAGGAGTTAGATCATTCTTAATCCATAAGTAGGCATATCAAGTTTCAAGAGGATCCGTGCAGGGGTTCAAAAGTTGTTTGAGGGAGGATGTACGCATTCAGATTATTGATTTGATGAACCTGTTAGTCTATTGGAAAATAAGCAAATGAAAAAAAATAGAAGAGTTAAATTTTATGATTGATATTAACTTTTAATAACTTCGGTTTCGCACAGAGATAAATCAAGTGTAAACAAAAAAGTTCCTGACGTAACTTAAAGGCTATTTTCCGCAGGACAAGATCCGCAAATTAGCTACAAAACCTGTCAAACATAAAAAATGTTTTAAAATTTTCTATTTGCTGAAAAATATTTAAATTATTCAAAAATCAATTATCCTTTGCACTTATTATAAAATTTCTGGATAAGTTATTCTCTTTATTAGGATTATGCTTATAAATATTTAACGTTATTATAAAATTTCTAGATAAAGGTTAAATATTTATAAGCATAATCCTAATAAAGAGAATAACTTACAGGAGAACAACAACTGTGCAATTATTCCATATGTGCAAGGTATTAATCATACCATAGCAGCCCTTCTAAGGAAATATAATATTCGAGTTATCAACATAACAAATAATAAGTTAAGATATCATAGTTCCAACAATAAAAAACACATTCATAACTCTAAATTAGAAAACTCCATCTACGGATAAATTTCATTCATAACTCCACTTCTACACATTCATAACTCCACCAAAATAGTATATGCCATCCCATGTCATAATAGCGAAAAAAAATATATAGATTTTACAACTCAGAAGCTTTCGAAAAGATTGAAACAGCACCAAATATAGGGTTCTTTATAGAAATAAGGACGAATTTAAATCTATCTTATACTTGCATAATAACAACACTAGCCACATCCTCAATTTCAATCAAGGAAATAAAAGACCAGGAATTGAAATAATAGACCAAGACACCACCACATTCTCTCTCATCTTAAGGGATTCCTGGCACATTGCCAACTCCCTACCATCAATAATGATCTACCCAATAACATTATAAAAAAATATTTTAACCTATCTCACTACTCTCAATTTCACAGTTGAAAATAGCCTCAAGCTGGTTTAAAATAGCCTCAAGTTGTGTTTTAACCTTTTTAATGCATGACAAAAAATTACATTAGTAATTCTCACGAAGGATTATTTAAATTCTTATTTCAGTTGTTTAAAAATCCAATTAATATATAACGTCTAAGCGCACGCAAATTGTGTTAAATAGATTGGTATGCATTATCAGAAATTCGTCGTCTCGCTTCAGACGTTTCTTTTGAAAGGGTTCTTGTCGCCTTCTCGCGCAAACTTCTCCGCAGGAACGACAAGATAGAAACTTCCAAATATAAAATTGTATATATTCATTTATTTTTAAAAACTTTTTAATCTTAGACTGTGTATTGGCTACATGATTTACTGAATAAAATTTCTAATCCACAAATATGCATGCTTAGTTTCAAGACGACTGCTTTCTGGATCGAAGTTATCAGAAGACGCGCACATATTGTCTTGTTTTATTTTTTAGCCTCAGTTAAATAAAAGGAGAAAAAAAAATCTTCTATCAATTACAATATCTTGTATCGAAAATTTACAATTAAAACTTGCGTTTTAAAATATTCTTAGAAATATCGTCTTACGGAGTCACACCCCGAATTACGTCGCTTAGATTTACGTCACTTTTGTCCCTATTCAATTGGCACCATCCCACGGGCTGACGTCCGCTTGTTTCGAATTTATACGCCATTAGCTTCCATCGCCATTTTTTTTTCGCCAACCAAATAAGAAAAAGAAGTTAAGATCAGTAGGCTTTTTTCTATTCATTTCTTCATCTGTTTCTAGACTGGAGGCACTGTGAAAGTCTCTGTGCTCACGTACGCTATCTCGTGGGTGGGACATGAAATTGCTTTACTAGTATAGTTGCTTCAGTAAAATTATCTGTATTCTCTTAATTTCTCAAAAGCAACATTTAATAACTGAAATTAATAATGAACTACAACAACGGCAATATTTCGTCTTTTTCAATCGTAGGACTTCCAACGAGCCATTTATAACAAGGACATTGGAAGATTATATCAGGAAAGACTTTAAAGTTTTAAAATTAAAGTTTTAAAAGAATTGTTATTTGGAAAGCAAGTTTAACGTCCGTAATCATTCATAAATGGAGAGAAATTCGCCAACCGGACAATGAATATGCTTTCGCCCATAGAGCCAACATCAACGAGAATTCTGTACAATTGTTTCATCCTTATTATGGAATCATCAGCAGAATATACTCGTTGATGTTTGGCTCGCTGAGCGGAAGCTTTACCCAAAAGCATTCGCGGTCCCGGGAATGGGCCGCCGGGATAAACAACAATAAAATAAAAAATGATCCTGGAAGATCCAATATATTTAACCCCTTGTCCTCTCACTGAAAGGCACTAAGGAAATTAATCACAAAAAGGCAACATGATAAAATCAATAGAAAGCAAGTTTAACGTCCGTAATCATTCATAAATGGAGAGAAATTCGCCAACCGGACAATGAATATGGTTCCGCTCCCGCTCAGGGAGCCAAACATCAACGAGTATATTCTGCTGATGATTCCATAATAAGGATGAATCAATTGTACAGAATTCTCGTTGATGTTGGCTCAATGGGCGAAAGCATATTCATTGTCCGGTTGGCGAATTTCTCTCCAATTGTTATTTGGCTTTAATAATTTAAACGTGTTTAAGCGTCACGTTCTATTATTGTAATTTTTTTGAATTCTTGAGTTGTGATATTATTATTTAGATTAGAAGAAAGAGAGGAATAGTTCTCTTATCTTCAAATTTTTGTAATAAATGGCTCGTTAAAGTCCTACGATTGAAAAGGACGAAATATTGCCGTTGTGTTGTAGTTCGTTATTAATTTTAGAGTTATCTATATTCTCATTTACGTTACATGTATTGTTTTATTTCTTGTTTATTTATTACTGTACAGTGTTTATAAAAGTTATAAATGCCTTATTTACGTCATTTACCCCCATGTGCAATGATTGTAGTGCAGGACATACATCATTAAGTAAAAAAAAGTATTGGTTCAACTAACGTCCGTTTTCACGTCATCCCTCGGGAATCAAAGGTGACCTAAGTGCGGGGTATGTCTGTATATCGTTTTATACAATATATAGTGCAAGTCACGTTCAAACATGTTTACTTTCGTTAATACTAAGGTTTATCAAGTAATTATAATTTTAAACCTTTCTAAAAATAACTGATGTAAATAAGTTTGTAAGTAATGTTATATAATAATAATAATAATAATAATAATAATAATAATAACTTACGCAGACAAGATAAGTAAATACACAGACCTAGCACACGAGCTCCAGAAGCAGTGGAGGCAGGACCGAGTACGTGTTGTATCCATCGTCCTGTCCGCCACTGGTCTGGTACCTCACATATCACACACAGCCTCAGCACACTAGGACTTCACAAAAACACTTATGTACAACTCCAGAAGGCTGTGATACTCAACACAACACGCATAGTTAGGAAATTTATGGACGCACCCACACATCCCGAATCATTCCTGCACACGTCTTTACACTTGGCAGTATGTGCTTTGGTCCTTGACCCGCCATGTTGTGTTTGCTGGGGAGGTTTGAAACTTTAATAATACTAATAATAACAGTGATTGTTTGTTGGTTGTTTTTTGAAATAATTAAACATTAATTAATAAACAAACCGTATTTCGGCTTTCTGGTCTGGCTCTTTTGTTTGAGGTCGAAAAGGGAGACGATTCACGAAATATTTTTCATCAATAATACTTTTCCTATTTAAAAAAAAAAATCAATCATAAAAAATAAACGCTCGAGAAGAATAAATAGAGATGGATATTCTTTATTATAATTTTATCTGTGTTCGCTTCAGTTCAGAACAATCGCTATTAATGATTGAATTTCGTGATGGCGGACTCATTACTCAGTGAAGCAAATATTGGCACAAACAGAGTCCAAATTTAAAATTAGCTTCTTCATTAAGTTTTTATGCCTTAATTACGGATCCTGTATCTTCGTCCAATGCGATTGTTCCACGAACGGCTTTTAATTGTCGATAATACAGTTTTTCGGTAAGTTACCGATTCTGTGTCTCGCGCGCCCTCTGTCGGTGTCTGTTGAAAGTGGTTCGTTCATTAATGAGACAGCGAGAGGCCAACGGGGAATTCAGGTGACCTCCGATCTCTGAACGCGATCGCTTTCAGAGATCGGTTCTGGCGTGAAAATGGGCGCCAATTACACAATTCGCTGTTAATTATTCAAAATTCCCCTTCTTTCATTCCTCTGATAATACAAGACAAGACGCACTAAAAGCATGCGGCAAAAGGGTCAGCAAAAAAATTTCCTCGGCCCCTTATCTGTTATTCTGCCTTATGTGGATCGATATCTTGCGGCATTACAGCCACAAAGGAAGTTGCAAGTGACACTCAAGATAAAAAACCGACTCTACCAGACAGGGAAACAAAAAACAAAACTGTTTCTTTGGTTTTGTTCAAGGGTTTTTGGTTTTTAAATTAAGTATCAATTCAACCTTTTCAGTAGAAAATTAATTCCAATTTGAAAATAAGGTTTCCAACATTCCAAAAAAAAGATAGATATCTAAAAGTCGGTTTTCTGAAAAGATTGAAGTGATGTAACGACAATACATACTTCATGGTGGTCTAATGCAGCGTTTCCCAACCGGTGGGTCGTGGAAGGGTTACAGGTGGGTCGCGACTTGATCCTAAAACTATCAGAAACCATCGAATAAACCATCAGAAAAGATCAGAAAAATCGAAAATCGACCATATATAATGCCCAAATCACACCAGCATATTTTTCATCATTATTTTCAATCATTGACCCTATCTTTGAGGTCTTTGATCGTGTGATTTGCCTGTGTTGACCATTTTCATCATTGATTTCAACGATGAAAAAATTTAGAAACTGCTCCATTCGATCGAAGTTTTCAACGATAGCAATTAGTGAAAGCTCCAATCAGAACAGACGAGCTCAAGAACGAAGAAGTCAACCGGCGCCGTTTCCACCGTTTCGAGTGAATCGGAAGGCTTTTATAAATTAAGTTTCACAGTGAGGAGATTATCTTTCGAAAATAAACAATATTTTTACTGAAATAAATTAATTTTATGCGTTAGAATCTGCAGATGACAACTTTTTAAAGAGAGATTTCATTTCTTCTTCAGTTCGTTACGTCCGCTGATGCCTGTCATGATTTGCCGCTGTTTCACCTCGCATTCGCTTAAATAGTAGAGATGCTTGAATACAATATACAATTAGTTTCGAATAGATTGACAGCTTGCTAAAAGTCATTTCAAATTCTACCGAAATTGCGTTGCCGAAACACGATTTTAACCTCTAAAAAAACATTAAACACCGTCTTTTCGTAAACTGGGGAACCTTTCGCCATAATATCGAGTCAACTCTGATTGGCTAGCGCTCTGCCAATTATATGCGCTGTTTCATCATGTTTCGTCTATAAGGTGGAAATAAAGGAAGGGATCACTTCAGTGAAAACAGCGATCATTTTCAACGAAGCAAATCAATGATAAAAAAATATGCTGGTGTGATTTGGGCATAAGGTAGGGATACGATACATATATGGTTTTATTCCATATTATTCTATTCCTATATATGTGGAGGTATTCCGATAAGGAAAGGTGGGTCGCCAGCTGAAAAAGGTTGGGAACCACTGGTCTAATGGATAACGGACGGCGATCTTTGTTGATTTGAAGATCTCCGTTACGTCTTATGAGATTCAATTCTTGTGACGTTGAAGACGCAACTACTTCACTGAAGCAACTATCTTACGGAGTCGTAACAGAAGACGGAGTGGTGCGCTCAGCCCTTAAAGTATTCAGCTTTTAAGACAAAGCAGGTTGGATCGATTCCCCAAATTAGCAAAAAAAAAAAAGTTTTTTTTTTTTTTATTTAATTTATTTTTGTTTTTTTATTTGCTTTTTGTCTTTTTGCCTTATTTATTTTTTTATTTAATTTTACTTCACATTTGGAAGCAATAATAAAGCCATTCACCTTAAAATAACTGACATATTTATACAATTTAAAAGATTTTTACACAACGTTTCGCCGTCGAGAGACAGCCTTATCAAGTCGAGAGACAGACGAAACGTTGTGTAAAAATCTTTTAAATTGTATAAATATGTCAGTTATTTTACGCAGGTATATGGCTTTATTATTGCTTCCAATGTTATGCATTACACATAAACCTTTTGTTCTTACTTCACATTTTTTTGTTTGTTTATTTTTTCCATTGTATTTGATTAGTTTTATTTTCGTTTTTGATTTGTTTATTAATCACTCTTCGCTGTGAGAACTTCACATCAATTGATGAATCCGTATAACTCATACAATCAGAAGAATCACAGTTCGATCACAAAAGAATCAGAAGAATGAATGACTACTGGATGTTCTTCATAGTCTATCAAGCAGTCTTAGTTACCAAAATTCGTCTTCCACGAAATTGCCAAATTGCACACAAATATTGCAAGTCACAAAGGGCCTAATCGTGATTTCTATGCTGAGTCTGATACATAAATTCATACAATTTTAATGTTCTATACAATACACTGCTGGAAATATTTGGAAACTCAGGATAGTCAGTAAATTTTTTCAATACATTTGTTATTGTTGGTATTTCATTTTGCAAAAACATTTTATGGATTTACCTCTAATTGCAGTGCACAGAAATGAATCACAAATTTTATCCGACCGTGATGTATTTGCTTTGCGAGGCCTCTTCTTGTCTGGTGTGCGTAGAATTCCCTCCTCTTGAAATTCTTTCTTAATGGCATAACAAGATGTCTCCGATACTCCTGTCAAAAATGTCGTTTTCTGAATGTCTTGATCAACTGTCAGATGCTGTTCCAATTCACTTAACTTGGAATAAACATTGAAAATTATATGTTTCACACTGCTGTGAATTGACTGACCTTTACAATTGCTTTTGAAACATTTATAAGAAGACGCGTGCGATGCACTGGAGGCCGCCATGTTGAAATGACAACATTAACCAATCGTGTGTTCCGTTGCTATGTGATCGAAAATAAACAAATCTAATAATTTCAACAGTTACATTTTCTGTCTTTTAAAATATATGTTTTAAATAAATATAATATAAATTTTAAATAAATAAAATATAAGTTTTAAATAAATATAATATAAATTTTAAATAAATAAAATATATGTTTTAAATATGTTAAAAACGTTTTCAAATCAACAATAATCTTCTAAATTTTTAGGATGAAATAACAAGTACGCCGGAATTATATTCTTCGCTGCAGAGTAATGTATTACGCGGTTCTCTGACGTCACTTCCATCTTTAAAAGAAACCGACTTTAAAGATAATTGAATTTCAAAACTTGATTTCGTGCATCCGTTTCTGTATTTAAATAAGTTATAGTCTGCCGGGTTTCGTTCCGTCAGGTCTAGTCCCGAAAGTCGTCTGCAGCGGGCAGCAGAATTGATTTTATTCGTGAACTTGTTTGACTGTGTGGGTTATATTATGTTACTCACGTATCCATCGCATACTGGGGACTTTGCATCCAGTGATGGGAAGTCACTTTTGTGCAAAGTTGGGTAAAATCGTAATTGAATTAATCGGTAATCCATTACATTGTAATGGTAATTACGAACCCGAACTTATTACCATTACTTTGTAATGATGAACTGGAAATTATAATTACACTGTAATTTTAGTGACATTTTGTATTTAAACATTATAATCGCAATGATTAATGGTGAAGTATATATTGGTAATTAACAATAATTTACGGTAAACAATAAAATGTTAGTAAATCAGCAACCATTACACCCTTGCATTTTGTTTGGGTTATTTGAACTTACGACCGCCGAATTGTTCCACCCCTCGCACTTAAAATGTTTGTACATACTGTTTGGAGATTGTAAATGATGTATGAACACCCTATGTACGAAATGAGTCGTTGTCTCCTTCCTCAACTCAAGTAAAGAGATTTGAACGAAATAATACATAGGAAGTAAATACATATTGGATGTGTCTATCGGTTAGAAAATATGTGAACAAAATGTAAACAATATCAAATCGAGTGGGAAAAGAAATGGAACCTCCATAAATCTAAACTAAAAACATAAAAACACATTAAAAATAAAGAAAAAGAAAAAGCTCTGCCATCCTCACATACACCTCCGTTATGAGACCTGCTTTGTTCATTCTGACTACTCTCAACGGATGATCGCCAAGTTAGCGTGAAACAGGCTGTCTTGAGATGTCAGTTTGAACATTGGGCTCAAATTTTAATATCAAATGATTTCGTACGAATGAAACTATTAATAATCCATTGAAGCATAAAATGAAAAAAAAAAACAGTAAGGAAATGGCACCTCTCCTAGCAACTACATCCATCTAAATGGAAAGACTTAAAGGTCTGATTGATAAAGAATTTTGCAACCACAAAGTGAACTAAACTAGAACGCATTAAAACAACTAATTCATCACAAGCTAAAGAAATGTAAACTCTTCTTTGTAAAGTGGACGTAGTAGTAATGGGTAATTATTAATTTATTGCAAATTGTGTAATTTCATTACCAAAAATTCAATTACTTTTCATTGACATTATTAAATAATTGAATTACATCGTCTGCAATGTAATGCATTACAGCGTAATTCAATTACATTGGGCAAACTAAACTTGGGATTACCTTCTAATGCATTAACCTAATCTGTAATGCATTACACACGCTAATTGTAATCTGTGCTTCCGTTACTTTTTAATGCATTACGGCCAATTCCGTTTTTGTGCTGGGCGCGGGAGTGGATGCTCGTATTCTAAGTTGAACCTAAATAAGCATCTAGCAAATTTTAAGGAAATCTGTCCAACTGTTTTAGCGTGATGTGTGTGTGTGGAACAGATAACAAAAATCATATAAATCATATCAATTTATTTCAAATTTCCACAGTAATCCAAAAATATGTCCACCGAATATAAATAAATTTCAACCAATAAAAAAAAGCTGGCACACCACGAATTTAAAATGAAAAGCGGAAAAAAAAAAAAAGAAATTCAACAGGAAGAACTTCCTCGATCATCCACATGTTTTTTTTTTTCTTTACAATATTTTTACGTGTCTATTAAACACACAATTATTAAACACACATTTAAAATTATAAATATTGCTAATAATGTATTTTATGTCAAATATAAAGTTTAAAATTGTTCTTTTTCATTTCTTCTTTTTAAGGAAAGAATTACCCTCGTTGAACCAATGATGCATTGTGATTCGTCTATCCTTAGAGGAGGAATTATTTATTTAATTGGTTGGTTTAATTAATTGGTTAATTTTAAATAGCAATTGTATATATAAACATGAATTTTGTAAATAAGACAATAGGTTGAAAATGGGCTAGTCTGTGTAAGAGCTCGAAATATTCCGTTTTAAGATGATGTATGTATTTTAAAACTTTATAATTTTAAATATGTGTTTGATAATTAAATTTAACATTGATCATCCACATCTGGTGAAGAATAGAGCCGTTGATTTTGAAAGTGGGGCAAGTCCGGATTAAGTTATTGTTGGATAATTAATGGTTAGGATTTGAACTGATTTAAAAATATTAGTGTGCAAAAATAATATGGAGTAATAATTACTAGTAAAAATTTAAACACTGTTAGATATGATATGATATGATTGTGATATGATTGTGAATTGATTAAAAACAGAAATTTTAAGTTAATTTCTAATGAAAATTAGCTGTAACTCTTTTATTTTAATAAAATGGACGTGTCCCACTTTCAAAATCAACTGCTCATTTGTACATTTTGGAAAATTCCGACTTTTCAATTCTGCACGAGTTGATCGGAGTTCTTCCTGTTGAATTGAAAGACACTATTCAAGTACGACTTTCTCTTGTTGCCAAGGAAAGACACTAACAAGAGAAATGCACATCACGTTCTCCATTGAATCTTCGCTAAAATGAAAATAAAACCTCCCTTACTTCAGGGATTTGCTTTAACCTCCTGGAATGTTAAGGCAATTAATAGTTCAATGAACTCCATTGTTTTTCAAAGCTCGACTCAGACACCATTTACAAAACCAAACTTTAAAATTTTATCTGTTTAAAAAAAAATAGACAAAATTCTCTTTAAGCATTTTAGCTTTTGCAGTAAAATTTACGATTTTATTTTTGCCATATAAGGCAGAGCGACAGACCTTATATTTATAGGTAGTGGATAATTTATCCATACTCTGAAACAACTCTGAAACTACGAGGACTAGAACCATGAAATGTGGTAGATAGGTAGACCTCGCTCAGAGGATGTCAAGCTCATTGAGATCTTGTTTCTAGGCGGAGGGAACGTTCCTGTTACAAAGATAGTGATGCATGCTTGGGTTTTTTTTTTTTTTTATTGGTTTTTCTTTAGGTCACTTAACAATGAATTTTAATTAGCGACTGTTCATCGCCGCTGCGACATAATAGAAAGAATGCATCCGTCAATATTAAATATTATAACAATGGTTCACAGACCTATGAGAGAGAGAGAGAGAGAGAGCATGAATATAGGAAAATATGAAGGGGTTCTATAATGCGTGCACGTAGTGTTACAACCTATTGTCTCAAACTTCCACGTATACTCTAAGAAGAGTTTAAATCTTTTTCACTTAGGGGTGTGGGTCGTGTTGGTGAAGATCGAAAAAGTCTCTTCCATAGAAACTAGATTTACACCAACGGGTGTAGGTTGCTCTGAGGATCTTCGCTGTCAGCGATCACTTGGAAAGTGAGTGGTCAAAGTCAAGGCCCTTGATGCTCGGCAGAACCCCCACACTTTTGAACTGTCCATTGGAAGAAGGGGGGGGGGGGGGGTTTCAATGTTTTTGGCTGCTCCGCAGATGTCCCGCATTTGGTCATTTCTAGAGGTCATTTCTTTAGGAATCATCGTCGACCGGTCCTTGTAGTGAAAATGAGCGTAACATATAATGGTGTATTGAAGGACGACAAGCAGAAGGCACGCCTAGTGAAACATCACCCTTAAGGCTACAATTATCAGGAACTACAAGGCCTCTGAGTAAACAATGCTACATTTAGAAGCTGTGGAGTCTTGAGATTCCTACTCGAATTAGAAATATCACATCTTTCGTTTCTCATGAAACTTGAGAAAAAGTTTTAGAATAGAAGAATGGTAATTAGAGAACCATAAAAAAAATAAAAATTGGCAAAGTAACGAGAGAACCCTGAGAAAAGCTAAGAGTAAATAATACAAATGAAATCTTCAGTTTTCTGATTCTAATTTCCATTTTAATATGATTAATGAATTAATGAAACAAGTAATTTGCATCTCTCTAGCATGAATACGTACATCTGTTAAGTAAATGAGAAGAATATTAACCTGTACACCCCCGCGTCCTATTTAATAGGTGACACATGTTCCCATTTTTTATAATGCGGGCGTCTTGCTGCGCAGAAGATATTAGTTCTCGGCGGGAGTTTCCATTTCGTCGAAGACTTTATCCAAATCACGCGCGCAGACGGGGTCTTTTGCTGTGTCAATGGTCATGTTTTTCGCCTTTTCTTTGTTCGTTTTATGATTTTCTTTATCCTGAAGAAGGAACAGAGAATTCTCTCTCTTCGATACACTTCAGCTACTTTTTATTTTTTTTGGCAAAACTGAGACATTTTTATCTAAAACAGGTCGTAAAAAGTTTTCACGCTTTAACACGAGCGAATACTTCGCGGTATCCGGGAATAGGAGGATTTGTAAATAGAATTTTCCAGAATGACAACAATGATAAATTACCTCAAACATGTGGGGGGGGGGGGGGGGCTGCGTTGGTCCCTGGAAATACCTCATTTTTTTAGTGTTTGGGGCTCTGAACACGATGGTGAAATCTGTTTGTCGATCCGACCTTCCGTTCGAGAGTTGTTAGGGATGGACAGACACGGAGGACGGACAGAACAATCGCAGTAGCTACCGATTTTGGTCGCTAAGAATGTAATTCTTAAAGAACTTAACACCTACTTTCTTTAAAGTTTCTTTTCCTTTCCTTTGATTTAATTCTTGGAAACGACAATACCGAAAAGTCAACATTCATTTTCAAATTATATAAGCTTATATGTATATAAATCCTATATATAAATCATATAAAATTTTCGTTTTCTGAAAACAATAAAAAAAAAAGAATTAAAATCCTCATTATTTTACTTATATTTATTTGGAGCAGATTAACTGTAATCATGTCAAACCATTCGCTAATTAAAGGATTAGTTAAAAGATTTCTGTTCATTGTTTAAGATATCCACAGAAAACCCCTTCAGAGTCGCATGAAAATTTTTTGTCATCTTCTTTTTTTATTATTTTTAATTCTTTTTTTTTAATTAGATCAAACCACCCGCAATCGATAAGCTAAGATTTAATATTCGTTGTTTAAGAGATATTAGCAAAACATATTATAATCCATTGTTTAGATTCCAGTGCATTTCTATGGGCAAGTTTTTAGTTCTCTTCTCTGAGAATTTCTAAACCGACTTGGAAAAGATTTCAGATATCAAACGGAAATCACGTTGTCTTTTAAGGTGGAGGAAATCATAAAAACTTCGCACTTAACAAAAACGTAAGTGAATAAACTTGAAAACAGATGAAATAGGTCTATCTGAATCATTTAAAAGTAAAGAAATATGCCTAGGGAAGTTATATTTAAAAAGAGAATAAAAGCGATGGAGATGGGTAAATTTTCGGCTAAATGTTTTCGGCTAAATGATCATTCGGCTAAAATGTGATGAATAGTTATATTAATGCTACAAGTAGCGCATGCTGGAGCAATGTTCCTTACAAGAATATACTTGTGGATCAATCTGAGAGTCCAACGCGTAATCTTGTGATACGAACGTCGTATCGACATGTATGTTGTGTTCTGTGTTTCGCAAAAGATAGGCCTAGACCACATGAAACTTGTTGGAAATATCCCATTTGTATTCCCACCTATTGCTGCCAAAAGGCCTTTAACCGAAATCGAATCGTAATAATGAAATCTCAAGATTCAGTAGATATTTGAATTATATTGTGATGGATAAGTGACTGCAGATTTGCAAGCAAGTGTCGTTGAGGGGAATTCCTAAGTGACTCGGTATCTAGCAGAAAATGATAGTGCTATTTGAAGCGATCCAAGAATATAATTATAGATAAAATAATAGGATGGGCTTACAGTAGGTGACTGTTTTAAGGCCTTAAACGCTCTAGGAGTCGCTCTAAGATATACACACGTGTACTGTCATGAAACCGATAAATTTTCGGTTGGTCATTCTGTGCAAACAAAATACATCGTGGGTCCATTCGCCTTCGTTCCCGAGATAAGGACACTTCGTTGTAGAAATCGCAGAATGAAAGCTATCCGATTCCATTTAATAATCTTATTTATTGATCTGAAATTAACACAGGTAATGTTCAAACTGTCTACCTCGGTGCTGTAAGCATTGTGCTTCCAGTGACTGCATCCACAGAATGTCATGGAGGATGCAGCATCAGTCATTGCCTGTAGTAACTGTTCCCGTGTTTTTGGCTTGCCATTCATGTCCACTCTTGATTTCATACAACCCCACAGATAAAAACCTAATGGTGATAGATCAGGTGACCAAGGAGGCCATGGCACGTTGCAGGCATTTTGTCTTAAGACGTCATCTGTTACACCGACGAATACACCCTTGTCAGTAAATAAAAGACACAAAATAATGACGGACCTCGCACTGGGTGAAATCAGGTATTTGGGGAACTTCTTCTAAAGTACTAAGTAAAACAAAGAAGTTCTAATAATGTACTCAGTAATTCAATTTTATAAAAAATATATGGGTAACTTGGCATTTTTTCAAGAAATTCATTTAAAGCCACTGCTTTATTAGATAATAATCATAATGCAAATTAATGAGAATCAAATATAACGAACATAAATTATTACGGACACACGAAAATCAAAAAAGATATAGAATTTGTATATCTTTTTCACTCAAAAATGCAAACTGAAAAAACTTCATTTTAAAAATTTTACTTATCGAAACTTATTTTGAAACAACACATCTTTGACATTTTTTTTTGTTGTTCTAAAGCTTTCGTGGTCTAATTCAATTAGGAGAGCTGTTCAATTGTGTTGTTGCCTCTTCCAATCAGGTTCGTTTCATCTTCTCTCTCTCTCTCTCTCTCTCGAGTTGAAACCGCAGCCATTTCTCTTAACACGATTTTCTCCAGTTGCGCAAACAGTGATCAGATGCTCTCAGTACAATTAGGTTAAGCAACATACAATTACCTGTAATTGGGACAATTTCAATCTCTCCACTTCTTTTAGCTAATGGCCCCTCTCGAAATAGATGTGGGGGAAGTACACGAAAAATTCCACGATGAAAGTGACAACAACAAATCAGAACAAAAAGAAACAAATCTTTTATGTATAATATGAATTGATTTCGGAATTCCTAACATCAGTATTCGAATACCAAACAACCGTATTCGTGAACTTTTCTTACCTTGAAAGGTTTTTGAAAAAAAAATTATAGAGATTATTTGTGTTGAATTATATTAATCGAATAATTAAAAATTCGATTAGGTTGTTGCTGTTGGATCCATTTTCAGATCACAGGTCATTTGACTCTATGATGATAGGTCAGGCGACCAAGGAGGCCATAGCATGTTGCAGGCATTTTGTCTTAAGATGTCATCTTTGGATATTATTATTTCTTTGGATATTATTATCCACGAGGCATCCTAAGGCGACAGTTAGACTTCTGTCTCCTATGAACACAAACAAACACTGAAAAAGAAAGAAACATCCAAGCTGCGTGGGGATTCGAACCAAGGGTCCGACACGTCTACCTCAAGGCAGGCTGTCGTCGAAACCACTAGGCTGTGCCGGCATGCCATTAGGTTTTTAGTTAAAAAAGAATCACAGTTTAAAAACCATTATAATTATTGTAAATTCGTAAAAGACGATGTACAAACCACTACAACGAAGTAATTTCGAATGTTGTAGATCTTAAAGCCTTTGGATCTAATACTGCTAACAAGAAGTTTAGAAAGAGCATGCGTTGAGAACTTTTACGCGTGCTATGCACAGCTTTGTAGTTAAAAATTGAAGCCTGCACACCTGCCTTGACGAATAAATTTAATACAAACTAAAATTACTAAAATTACAAAAAAAGACGACCGGGTTTCGACTGTACTCCAGTCTTTCTCAAGTGCTCAATGAGATTACAAACTCAGGCTTTTTAAATGTTCAGATGCTGAATGTAAATTCATCAGTTTCTTGAATTTGCATGTAATTACGCTTTGAACTATGAGGCCATCTGGTGGTGGTCGGGTAACACATCTACAAAACTTAAAACTTTAAGTTTTCTAAATGTGTTACCAGACCAGCCACGTTTGTTTACATATGGAGCCAAGCAGAAGCACATGGTTTTGTTGCCGGATGCCGGCGATCACCACCAGATGGCCTCATAGTCCAAAGCGTCATTATATGCAAATTCAAGAAACTAGGGAATTTCCATTCAGCATGTGAACATTGAACATTTAAAAAGCCTGAGTTTGTTATCTCATTGAGCACTTGAGAAAGATTGGAGTATAGTCGAAACCCGGTCGTCTTTTTTTTGTAAATTTTGTAATTTTACATCGGCGTGAAACAGCTGTTCCAGGATGTCACTTCTGAATAATTTGGTCTCATCCATTTTTATTTTTTAGTAATTTTAGTTTGTATTAAATGTATTTGTCAAGGCAGATGTGCAGGCTTCCATTTTTAACTTAAAATATTACTTCTTAAAATGTCTTTATTTATTTTTTGTCAAACGACAAAAACGAAAAAGCATAACATATGTAATTAAACTATAATTTCTAGTGAATATAAACGTACAATTTGCTATTTCTTCAAAAAAAAAATAAAAAAAAAATAATCTTATTATTTTCTCGAATTGTTTAAAGAGTGGAATAGATAACAGTTATAAAAGTTACTGTTTAAGATAATAGGATATCCGTTGGATAGAAATCCATTGTTTAGATTCCAATGCTTATCCATTTCTGTCTTCTACAACTTGAAAACTTGACAACTTGAAAAGAGATTTCACACATAAAAGTTAGGATCGTCAAATATATATATATATATATATATATATACAGCATATTTAAAGATCTATTCGACAGTTCAGAAGGTATTATTAGGGGAGAGCGGGAAGAAATATACGGGAAGATTGGAAGAGCCTCGCTTCATTCTTATTAAAAGCTTTTAAAAGGAAAAAAATCCAGATTTTTAGATAAGACAGAAGAACATCAACATGAAAACACGGTAACATTAAGGGCTATTCTGAGGGTGTCTGTTGTTGCCGAATTCCGTTAAATCGAATGTGTTTTAACAAATTATGTAATTTTAAGTGACATTATAACAAACAGGGTGTTTTTAAACTGTGGGGATTAACTTCGGGAGTTGATTCGTGGGAGGACACGGAACAAAATTGGTTCTATGAGCATATGTCTGGAGATGCAGTGACTCCACAATAAACCCTAGGATCCGTCTGGAGGAGAAAGAACCGTGGAAAAAACTCTGCGACAACAGCCAGGAATTGAAACGGGCTCCTTCAGTCTACAATCCATTGCCTCACCCACTGAGCTACGAGATCCACCTTCTGTATTCGATAGATTAGATATTATAAATTGAATGTAGACTATTAAAACAAAACAAAAATTAAGTATAACATTTTAAGGAAATTAGGCTACAAGTTCTTTGTTCTTGTTTTAGTTGATCCATTCAATTCATTTCCATATTTGAAAACAGTTCGTCGTAATAAAACTTGCTTTCATCGTTTGAATTTTTATAGCAGTGGATTTTTTTTTTAGTTTGTTTTCCTACGAGGAGATTCCAAACAAGGAAAGAACATTAAACGGAATAAGATGAAGATCCATCTGTGACGCCAAAGCCTTGAGCTATGACAAAAACAAAAGTCAAAAGGTCAAGATTGAACAAAAAAGATTTCGACATAATAATTCAATGGAAGCCATTCTCAAAGACCCTTAAACTTATATCAGAAAAGGGATTCCGGCAGTATATGTTATTGTAAAGACTAGACAGCTGCCCGTCGCTTCGCTCTGAAAGCCTCGCATACGTAACGGAAAGCAACATTTTCTTTATTCAAAAGCACAAAGTACATCAAGTAAACTAAACACTAAAAGTTAAAAACTAAAACTAAAAATAAATTAAAGTTTAAATTCCAAAAAAAAAAAAAAAAAAAATGAAATCCATTTTTAACAGTCGGAAATTTGCGCAGTTGAGTTGACCAAGCAACAATTCTCCTGTCGCCTGTCAACGCTCCTACGAATTGCTGCGAAATTTCATCGTTGTGCGGACGTACGCACGCACACACATACACAGAGCTTTTTTTTTTTTAAATAATACACATTTTTTCGGGTAGGCCTACTTACAGCTTAAAGAGCAACATTGTATTTTAAAGAAACGCTTTAGATTACTGACTGCTACTGAAATTGGAAACTGCAATTTTAAATTTGGTTTATTTTTTAACCAATCACAATTCGAGTTTAAATTTTTGTGAATTATTTTCAAGTTCAGTGAAGAAAAAAAAAAAAGAAGTAAAAGCAGTTTCGTAATGTACACCGTTTCTGACAGCAAGCGACGGCACACCGGAACTCGTATTTTTCCCTTCCTCTAAAGTCGTAAGGGTTCCAGTAAAGTACGATCATGTCTATATAGTTTGACAGATGACATGAGTAAATGTGAGCGCTTTCTTCTTCTCACTTTGGTGTACAGGGTCGTTAGTTTTTTTTTTTTTACTGACAACAAAATAACGTGATTTAAGTTTAATTGATTTTTTTTGTGTCATTGAAAACCCATTTATTTATTTATTTTATTGGAAGCGAAGGGAGAGGGTAAAGCGAACAAAAGTAGGTTTTATCCCCGTTTTTAGCCAAGAGGCGCTGGGGCTTCCAGGAAAGTAGGGCAGCAACGTCAACGCTGACTTCCTTTACCCTCTGTGAGTACTCGATCCCCAATTTGGAACAGCAGAACCAAGCTGAGGAGTATGATCCAGGACTCGACAGGAGATCGAGCCAGGCTTCTCCAGTTCCTAGACAAGCGTTGTACCACTTGACCTACAGGCCAATATTTATTTATTTATGTACTTTGGGGGCACGAGGGAATTCTTCTATGATTATTACAATATCTACTTACTTGTTAGTTACATGTGTTTCAATTAAAAAACAAAAAATTACATATCTAATTACGTTTAAATTAGTTATAAATATAAAAACCAAAACATAAGCAAGAAGGTAAATAATTAAAAAGTTTAGAAATTGAAAATAATTCAGGAAAATATTAGAAATACAAACATACGGATTTAAGTTTTCCAAGGTTTCCACTGTTCCAAAATTTCAATGTAGAATATGGCTCTTTATTTATTTATCAACATAATCTAACCGATTAAAGCACTTATCTCAACTTATCATTCTGCTTATCTGTCTCCCATAAGCTTTCTAAGGTAATTATACATTTATTGCGGAAATACTTTGCTTCCAGGAGCATCTAAACTGTCTGAACAGATATAGGTTGCTGGGGACAAGATCGGGGCTGTAAGAAGGATGCAGGAAAAGTTGCTAACGCTAGATTCACAGATCTTGGAACTTGCGTCATCTTCTTTTAAGAAAACGAAACTTATAGCAAAGTGCAAAGTTTCCGGTATAGTTTGCGTCATTTCTCGTTGAATGTCAAGGAGACATTCCGGCTTTTCTATCAGAAGAAACGCGGATAAACGATGGGACGATATTTTGAAATCACAATCACGTGACTGGACTAAACTATTGGAATTAAACTTAGGTAGCCTCTAGCAGCACAAAGAATGAATAGCAATTAACCAACCAGAAATTATCTCTACTTAAGTGGCACAGTAATGGCCCTTCTTGCTATTATGCAATAACACCCAACTTCCAATACTATTTTCTGTTCTACAAAACTTTTTTGTTTGTGGAATTTTATATCAATGAAACTACCATTTCTCGTTAACGTTTCTCGTTTTTCTAGCGTTTCTTACACTGCAATTCCATTTCACCGTTGAAATCCTGTCTCTTTCACTTGAAGATCCGAAAATCAATGGCGTTTCAATTTGGGAAGAAGGAAGACTCACCGAACAACAGATCTTTCATTATCGACTTCCGCTTCGTCATTCGTGTTCTTAGAGGGATAATGTTCAAGGTCAATAAATGAAAACTGAATCAATTATAAAAGAGAATCACCCAACAAAAGGTAAACAGACACGGAGAAGACAGACGCGAAGTCAGAATCCACTTCAAACAAACAAAAGAAATCATTGTAGCAGGAAATTAAGTTTTTTTTTTTTAAAAAAAAAGTTTCTGAATGCCAATTCAGATTAATTAAAACTGAACCAAGGTTTTTCAAATATATATAAATTAAAATCAAAGGTTAAAAATAAAAATAGTTTTTAAAACAGTACGAAGCTATTTATTTAAAAAGATTTCTTTAAAATATGGCAGAAAGCTAATTTAAAGAATAAAATAAATTTTTTATATTTTATTTATAACTAATTTAATGAAGGGATTTTTTTTTTCTTGAACTGATTCGGTGAAGGATAAGCTGCGGACTGGACGACCCGATGTAAGAGCGAAGGCTACGGCGTCCTTAAAACAAACATTTCTACAAAGTCCACAAAAAAAAAAACACCGGAAATTTTCAGGATTAAAATATTATGTCAAACGAGGAGATTAAATAAAAGTTTACGGATTACTTAATTGAAAAAAGATCGACATATTTGTTATCTATATTATTAAAAGAAAAGCTGTTTCTTTCTGGCCCTATCTCCTCTGAAACCATAAGACACAGAAATACAAATAAGGTGGCAAACGTTTGTTGTAGTATTGAAGATGCACATATTTTCATTTTTATCTATGTGGGTCAATCGGAGGTCCCGGGATATCACGAAACATCCCGGATCTCCGAGACGGTCTCCGAGACGCTCACATTTTTACTGTTATCTATGCGGGTCAACCAAGGCAAAAAAGCAGCTATGCTAATGACTGCTGGTGGTCTTCTGATATTCATAAGAAAAATTCTAACTTTAAAGTCACGAGACTTACGAGCCGGTCTCCGAGTTGCGCCCGCGGGTTGTGGGAAACAGATTGCGGTCACGGGTGGTGAGAAAATTATCTCAAAATCCTCTTTATTTGAAGAAGATTCACTAAGGAAGATAACGCCCGAATGCTTGTAAGCAAATTAAATATTGAAATAATGCAGTGGTGTTCAATCTTTTTTTAGCTAGCGAACTTTCAGTTTTATCTTTAACTATAAACTTCCCTCAAGTTAAGTGGTGCATATTTCAAAATATTCAATTTACCTAATACAAATAGAATTCTAAGGCATACGGCAAACATCTAATATACTGGGTGTGTGTGTGTGTGTGTGTGTGTGTGTGTGTGTGTGTGATCTGTCACTTGATAGATCCATGGCATGTCAGCAACGTAGCTTGTCGTGTTTCCAATTTCTTAGATGGGATTACCTCAGTATCTGTTCCATTTGAAGTTTAATATTTTTTTAATAACGAAAACTAATAAGAAACCCTCCCTACAGTGCAATGGTAGATTTATTTTCTTACGAAACCCCTTAGATGTCTTGTGGTATCTCAGGTTCAATATCACTGAGATATTTTATTTTTGGTCCACGAAAAGCCACGTGTAACGAAACGCTGTTTTCATTCTCTCCTTCTACATTCGTTCTATTAATAGTTTCATTCCTTCATTTCCTTTTTACGTTTATGGTTGAAATGTTTTTATTTCTCTTCAGGTCAATTCCGCAAATTGGATGAGTGACAGCAAACGCCCCCTGCACCTGCAATTCGCACCGAAAACGACTCCCAGCTGCTGTGTTTGTTGGCCACCAAGGTGCCCTTCCATACGGCACGTGCCTTTTATACAAACGAATCTGGAAACAATTATTTTGCCTCGTTTCAACAACCATCTTTCAGTTGAAACACGCGGGGGTGTATTCGATTCTGCTCCTCTTTTGATGAGTGGGCGACGAATCAAAAACTCCTTTCATTGTGGAGTTTGATCTTAGGTCATTATTTAAAAAGAAACAAATAAATTGTGTCTTAAATTGCAATTGCTGTCTTAAAAATATAGTAGTTTTCTATGAAAGCCAGTTATTATCTTTTTCCTTTCCTTTTTTGTCTCAGGAACGCCTTTCAACCTTATAATTTTATCGTTAAATTTCAGTTATTATCCAACGGAAAAACATCAATATAGAGGGGAAAAAACCGGAAAAAAGGAGCTTAAAGTCCCCGCGCTGAATAAAGATCCTCCCAGAATGCAAAGCAGGTTATAGATTGTCCTTTCCTGGGCGACCGCTAACATTGAAACAGAAGAGAAGCGACCTCTTCTCTTTCAATGTTAGCGGTCGGCCAGGAAAGCTCGATCTATAAGCTGCATTGCATTCTGGGAGGATCTTTATTCAGCGCGGGGACTTTAGCTGTAATATCGTAGAAATGGCATTACAACAAGTTTACTTAGCACTTTGAAAAACAGAAAAACGATGAGACGCACAATCGTTTGCTTTCACGCCTTCATCGACGGGAATCTGTGACAGCTGTTTCGTCCTTATTAGGACTCATCAGCCAGATTTACCCTCGATGATCAAGCTCAGAACGCGTAAAAGACTCAAACAAGAAATGATGCTATAAATCATCAGAGAATACCGAAATACTTCGTCATATTACATGACGAAGAGATAGTATGACTGTCCAGCTAACCACAGTACATAGCGGAAGAAAAGCAAGAACTAGGCCCAGGTTAGATGGATAAGAAGTCAATAGATTAAAAATAAATACAATATACTATCTTTTCCTCTTTTCCTTTCCTCAATCCTGCAAAGACAGAGCGAATGAAGAGAACGGACAATAAACACTAAAAGCATCGAAAGAGGACTTGGAAACTGAATTTTGAAGCTTCTTCAGTGTTTGTTTAGTGTTTGCTGTATTATGGAAGCTGTTCCGGCTACTGAACGTAAATATTGGAACCGGGCATTAGTAATCCACTATTTTGCGCGTGCTTTGATGTCGTTAACATTGCATGGATTAAGCCAAGTAATACGGATTTAATGAACTTTATTAAAATTGGAATATTTATACTGTTTAACTGTTATATTCAACAAATATCACAATTTTTGAATAAACGGAGATATGTTTTATACTACACTATGAGGATAGTAGGAATCATATTTTTTCGTAAATTTCTTGTGTGTGTGTATTTTTTGTTTTTTGTTTTTTTATATGTGTTTTTTTTTTTTAATAACCTAAGAAACCCTAGTTTCTAATTCTAATTGTATCTAAAATAATTATATCTCACGGGTGTAGATAAAAAATTTTCAATGTAACGTAACATGTTTCGCTTCATTCTTTGCAGCATTATCAAACTATCAAATACTTTTATTATTATTAAATAGTTTAATGTGCGTAAATTGTTCATATCAAAGACTTAAGGTCACCACACAAATACATTTATAATAAGTTTATACATTAAAATTCACGCACATTTCAAAACGATCTGCGTTTCGTTTTCAATTGAGAATTCTCACTTGAAAATGAAACGCAGATCGTTTTGAAAACATTCGTGAATTTTAATATTTATATAAATACAAAAGAGACCATAACACACATGTCTTCAGAAACAAAAATATATCTTCACATAACATGTTTCGAGATTATTTTCTCGTCTTCAGATGCATCTATAAAGAAAAACATATTTAAAACATAAGTAATCAAAACTACAACATAATAACAAAGAATATTCTTAATAATACATCAAGTTGACAGAATCATTTTAGATCATACAATAATGCATTTCGAATTGAAACATCTGTATTGTAACATCTGTGCGTGTTGATTATTAATGATTCATAGAACTTCCTAAGTTAACAATCCTTTTCTGTAGTAAGGATTACTGGTGTGTCATACATGATTTCATGTCCTGTTTTTTGATGATGGATTGTTGTTAAATATTGCTTATTACGAGTTTTGATTGCAGTCTCGTGCTCTCACATACGCTTGGAGACCCTTCTTTTTGTCTCGCCCACGTATATACACTTTTTGTCACCCCCTTTACATCGGATACCATACACAACCCCAGTTTTATCTTTTATGTTAGTTGTTGGTTTATTACTTGTTAGTAACTTGCTATAAATGTAAAGAATAGGAA
>JAFIDM010000007.1:21628037-21639741 GCA_023159025.1 Thereuonema tuberculata | reverse complement strand
TATATATATATATATATATATATATATATATATATATATATATATAACTAAATTACACGAATTCAAAACAAATGAATATAATTTTGTGCTAAAGGATAAATTTATGGGCAACCCATAACAATAAAAAAATTAAAAATAATAACGAAAAAGTTAAGGAAAAAAATAAAGAAAATGTTAGGAAAATAAAAAAAGAAAGAAAACAAAAACAAAAAAAAACACGCGGATATTGAGAAAAAAAGATTGAGAGAGAAAAAAAAAAAAAAGGAAATCTATGGATTCGAACCGACAACCTTCAGTACATGAATCTGAGACGTTAAGCATAAAGATATAGCTGACAACTGAAATGAAATACTAGTACGGTGGAACCTCGCTATTCGTACACAATCCGTTCCAGGAGGCAGTTCGAATGGCGATTTGTACGAATGGCGAATCATTTTTTCACATAAGATA
The DNA here is from genome assembly GCA_023159025.1 of Thereuonema tuberculata. Lineage (NCBI taxonomy): Eukaryota > Metazoa > Arthropoda > Chilopoda > Scutigeromorpha > Scutigeridae > Thereuonema > Thereuonema tuberculata. The sequence continues at coordinate 21,639,291 of JAFIDM010000007.1, read as the reverse complement.
TAATGTAAATTGGATTAATCCGTTCCAGAACCCAGAGATGATTGCTTATTTAAACCTTTGTAATAATACTTTAAGCATAAAATACATAAAAACGATATGGTTGATTTCGCCATGCCATACTGAGTTGCCAGGTAAGAGACACGAGTTCCACTTTCAAACTTCGCAACGAGTTCTTTTTTCAATTCAATTGTCGTTCTCACTGCTTTCCTTTTAGGCTTGGTTGAATGAGTAATCTTTTTTGGACCCATGGCTGCACTATTTTTAATAAAAATAACAATAAAATAGCACAAAGTTTCACGAAGTTTGCGTGGATGATGCATAGCGTACGGAAGCTAGCACGATACAGAACTGAAGCGACTGCGTGGCGCGGCCAGCAACAAGGTCACGCTGTCCGAATCGCGAGCAAGCTTAGGAATGGCGAGTTGAATTTTACTTGAAAGATTTGGACGAATAACGAGTTGTACGAATAGCGAGGCGGACGAATGGCGGGGTTCCACTATAGTTGCATTTCTAACTTTAAAGCTAACATCAGAAAACCAATGAAAACAATGCCAAATATATCGAACATGGCGGGGGAGGGGGCTGAAAATACCCTACTCGTATGTTGTTTGGGCCTCTGAACGCGATGGTGAAATCCGTTTGTCCATCCGACCTTCCTTTCGGGAATTGTTAGACATGGACAGAAGGATAGGGCAACACAATTGCTACCATATTTGGTCACTAACAACGTAATTAACTCTTAATTGACCATAAGCTTTAATAATGGCCTTTCTCTGTTTCATTGCTGGAAAATCTTTTAAGTCACTCGGGACAGATGTTTTGAGGCATTTACTGCTCATCAGCTGGGTTAGCTCTGAAAACGCATGGGGAAAAAAGAAGATTTAAAAAGTGGAGGCGTGTGGTGAGCATTAATTAGAGTGAAACGTCTTGAAAGGAGAACTGAGTTTGAAAGAATTCATTCATCAATAAATATAAAGATGGATTCCTTACTCCACATGAAATGACATGATGAAAAAGAGATTTTATTATAGAAGTATCATTTGAAGATAAAGGCATTTGATCTGTTGCCGAACTGATATCAATGGATTATGAAATTAATGAGAAAAAAAAAATGAAAGAAATTTTAAAAAAATGTACAATAGTTTTACGAATGCAAATGCGAGTCGCACCGTAAACTGCAAACATTGAAACCGGAAATACACTCATTTGTTGAAACGACTCGCGCACCGGATATTGTAAAAGGTTCTACTAATTCAGAAACCTTCGTGCGCACAACAACTCACCAAAGTTTCATCGCAATCTGATGAATGGTATAGGAACGCATGCGGGACAAACAAAAAAAACATTCATTTTTATATATAAAGAAGATTTATTTTGATGGATCCTGCCTTTAGGCCGACTGTTCCAGCCCAATGGTCATAGTCATAAAGACAAACGCAGGAAAGACAGGACACGACTATGCCTGTCTCGGATTCGATCCTAGATTCAGACATTTCAGTCAGTTTAATAGCCTAGACCGTACGGAAATCTATAACTTAAAGAATCGAACGTCTAAATGAGCACAGAATATACTTTTACAGTTTTCACAAAGAATTCTGCATTGATTCTTCTACTAACTTCAAGAAGTACAAAACGCCAAAAAAATTCCAAACCTGATATTTACATTTGGAAGCCGCTAGTTTTAAAGCTCCACAACTGTACAACTGTGGGTCCGACAGTTCAATACTTAGGCACTGGAATCATTCCCCGGATTTTCCCACGATCATTAATTCTCTAGATTCCCCTATGCCCAGAACTCACTCAGCCCTCTGTCAAAAGGATAGCGTGTTTCTTACTCAGGGGTTAAAGGCGAGCCGGCGTAGACCTCAACTGGTCTTGTTGATCGAGAATCGCTAGGAGGCTGAACCTCCCCTGCACCCCTACTGCATGGCCTGTAGCGAAACAGCCTTAACCAGCTTTAACAACTATATGATTTCCAATAACTTCTCCCCGAGATTAAACACAATGCTTTAAATTGTAGGTCGATAGCGTTTGCTACCAATTCAATTCAGCAATCACCAATGCTGCTGTTCTCCATCGCTGCGTTCAGTTACGACAACACAGAATCAAAAGTACAGGAATTGCCTAATGCAGAAATGGCCCTAAGATCGTCAAGAATATTGAAAACTATAAACTTCAACATTATGCTCGGAAATGACTGAGAGAACTAACACGGTTGAAACGTTTCTAATGAAAATCAAGGAAATGGATGCAATGAAGTAAAACGGAAAATGCTAACTCCGTCTTTGAATGGAAGCAGACAATGTAGAATCTCCACATCGATTAACGATAAGTTGATATTTTGTTTCTTCCCGTTTTCAGCAAACCAGTGTTGTTTCTGCGTCGAGCCACTGAGCTGTATTCTAAGTGAATATTTACACAAATTATTATTGTCATCTCTTAAATGATCAGGATGCTTTTCTAGTGGACAGATCGATGAGTAACATCAGGAGAACACTGCGGAAAATTATGGAAGCAGAAAATAGTAAGGGAAGATGGGAATCAAACAAGGGTTAGTGGATGGGATTGTAAATTCCAGAACTGCGTCCGAATAAAACGGAAAACAGAAAAAAACAAGTGAATATAATTTTGTGCTAAAGGCGACCCATGATAATAAAAAAATTTAAAAACAATAATAAAAAAAGAAAGTACATTAATGTAAGGAAAAATAAAAATAAAATTAGGAAAACAAGAAAAAAAAAAAACAAACCACCACGCGGACATTGATGAAAAAAAGATTAAGAGAATAAAAAAAGTAGATATACGGATTCGAACTGACAGCCTTCAGTGTATGTTCGAGACCTAAAGCATAGCTGACAATTGAAATGAGATGGTTGCATTTCTAACATTTAATATTTTTTTTATTCATAGTTCTCTGCCAAGTATTTAAAGTTGTTCACTTGTTCCAATGTCTCAACAATGAATACTTATGTTTATCTTCTTTGTCTTTCTTCCGATAACCATAGTCTTTGTCTTGTTTATATTTATCTTCATTCCATATTGCTCACAGTTGTCAATAGCGGAAATCTTATGAAAACAATGCCAAATATCTCGAACATTGGAGAGGGGTGGACGGCATTGGCTATATTGTTTGGGCCTCTGAACAAGATGGTGAAGTCCGTTTCTCGATCCGACCTTTCGTTCGGGAGTTTTTAGGGAAATACAATGACAACAATGCCGAATATCTCGAACGTGGGGCGGAGTTGGCCCCTGTCAATTCCTACGTTGTTTGGACCTCCGAACACGATGGTGAAATCAATTTGTCGATCCGACCTTCCGTTCGGGAGTTGTTAGGGAAAGGATAGATAGAGATGGACGGACAGGACAAACGCAATAGCACCGCATTTGGTCGCTATCGTAGTAGCTCCCTAATTATTCGGGTTTTTTTTAAAAAAATACTGAACAGCAGATGGACGAAAACATGTAATATTGGGGAAAAAAATGAAAAATGTTTTGAACTTATTTGTGGGGGAAGGGAAATAAAAGTTACTGTTCGACACCTTGGATAGTTTTGCTTCGTAGATTGAAGCTTTTATTTGAAGTGCTTTCTCAATTAAACTGGTAATCAGTGACCCAATAGGCGAGAACTACGGCGACTGCTTATTTCATTTAGAATTCCATCGAAAATTCCGGACAGCGAATGGAATGCTTATTATGAAGAATTCATCAACTCTAAAGCAGCAGAAAAGAACCAATTGCCTTGGGTCAAATGGGCTTTTAAACTAGCCTTTAATTTATTGTAAGAATGGATTTAGCTTCAACGGACAGTCCACGTACAGATGGATGTAGTTTTAAAGGTATTTCAAATGCTTAACTTTATAAAAAGCTGTTGAAGTACTGATATCTATTCATATAAGGCCATATTTTATGAACATCACTTTGAAAACAATTACGAAATAATGCATTATGTCTGTCAGGGCGGTACTATGAGGCTGCAGCCCGTGGCCCCAAAAGTTAAATTTGACAGAAAAACTTTTAAGAACTAATGAATTTTACTGCAAAAACATTACAATAATGAATATCAAGATCAACTTACAGTATTTGAATATATTGTAACTTATAAATATCAAAACAATACTTTACCGGGCATTAGTAATTACATTTATACAGTATATGTATTATCTTTTTAATTTCTGACTCTGGTTTTGAGCCCGGGAAGGTAATTACAGCTTTGAGCATTGTTCAGAATAATTTGAGAAGACAATAACAAGAAGTTCGAAAGAACTTTTCCTAGAATGTTATTTCTTAAGCTTTCTTTCTTTATTTTCTTTTTCTGAAGCTGTGAAAACGTCGTATACAGTATACTCTGGATATCTCGAAGTCGAAGGGACGCTAAAAAAATTTGAGATAGCGAGTTTTCGAGATAACTAGGTCATAACCAAAACATAAAAATTCACGTAAAAACACAAGATACGGAAGAATATTCTAAAAATTAGTTTTCATAGATGAGAATACGTATAAATATGTAATGATGGTTAACAATAAGTCTAAATACAGTAATGATAATTTTAATTTTTAAAAATAGTCGAAAATAATTACATTAAATTGAAAAGAATTAGTAAAATACAATGAACTTACATTGATAGAATTTCTTAAAAAATACCTCTATTTGCTTCGACACAACTGAACGGCGATTTTCGGGAAAAATTAATTTTTTACTTCGAAAAATATTCGGCATAAGGAAGATTTTGAGTGAAAACTCTTCGACATAAGAATTAAAATTAACATTAGATGAATATGTAATATCAAGGGGAAAAATAATTTTTCGACATATCAAGGTTTTCGAAATATCGAAGTTCGAGATAACGAGAGTTTATTGTATATTTATATATGCCTTTACATATCTATGGAATATCACCAGGACAAATTTTGCATTTTATGAAAGAAAAAAAAATGAATTAAATTCTCATTTTCTTCTTAAACTCTCTTACTCGGATTAATTTCAATCGTGTCAAATCTTAGCGCAAATGGATTAGCTACAAGGATTTAATAATGAGTGTTTTACGACAATGAGATATTCAAAGAAATAGGACGGAAATCCATTGCTCAAATTCCAACGCTTTTCTGAGGGATTTTGTCTTTTTCTCGTGCTAATTTCTCTACAAGGACCCTTTGGGAAAAGATTTCAAACATAAAATTTTGTAGATCGTTCTTAATCCTCAAATATGCATACCAAGCTTCAAGAAGACCCATCCAGTGGTTCAAACGTTATTAGGTGAGAGACACAGATACAGACTGATTGCTTTGATGAGCTTCATTTTCCGCTCGGAAAGTAGGGAAAGAAAATCTAGACCGAGGGTCTTCTTCCTCTTAAAGAGTAGAAAGTGTAGGCTATCGTGCTCGTAGATTCATCAGTTTTCAATTCTTTAAAGAAATCTCGTCTACTGTTCACTAAACAAAAATTAAGCCGACGCACCTGCTTATATACTGAATAACTTAATTTATTAAATAACGACTACAGTTTCAAGTATATATGTTGAGTACCCATCTTCCTGATGGTTCTTCCTGATTATTAAAGGTTCACTGAGCTATTTTTGGATTTTCAATGCCGGAAACCCAAGACAGAACCGTTTCGAGATTCCCATCTCTCATCGGTTAGGTTCGTCCAGCACTTAATAAAAAATCCAAAAAAACAGCTCAGTGAACCTTCAATTGTGTGCGGTTTTATGCTTCTTTTTTCTTGTTGAATATGATCAATGCACGTAAAATTGCAATTTTTCATCTGCTTACAAATTCTGTATTCTGTATTGTAAACAGAAATAACGAATTTTCAGTTGCAGAAAAATAATAAACTATTTCCAGCAACTTACGAAGTTTAACTTTACGAGTCTTAAGAAGAACGAAGCAGCTGTCCCAGATTTCCATTGATTGACAATGAAATCCGGATTGTAAATTATCCATTCTCGTATTTGATATTTTTTCTTCTTTTTTTTCAAAAGCTGTTTAATTTTTGATTTCTGAAGGAAATAGTTCTTCCATTGAATTTTATCCTTCTTTCTCTCATCCACCCTCATCCAATTCTCAACCATTTAGCAAATTGCGATCAATCACCCTCCTGAATAAAAGGAAAAATGGCCGACGCCTGCATTGGGAGAGATTAGACACATTAATCCCACCCTATTATCATCATTCAATCTCACTTAAGGAAAACGAATGGGACAATGTCAAACTGTTCAAGTCCCCGATAATCCCCTAACAGAAGGAAAAAGTCAAGTGTCGTAATAAAAAAAAAAAAAGGTTACGTTTCAAGAATACATAATAAAGAGCGAGAAAACTCAAGAAAACGAACAAAGAAAAAAAAATGTCTAAAAGTTCATATACTTCTGTATGTAAGCTGAAATGAAGAAATTCGGTCTAATATTTATAAGGTCCCGTAATAAAGCATCGCAAAGAGACGAAAATAAAAATGTGATTTTTAGGGCTACCTACGCACGCCCGTCCCTTCATCTTTACATTTTGGATAAATATTAATTACCAAATGTGATTAACAAACAAGTCAATTGGAAGTTTTGTAGAAAAACACAGAACCAAGCTATCCCCGTATGATTTGCAATCTATCAAACGTTTGTGTTGCCAAAAAGTTATACACATTTATAGCGCGCAAAACTCATTTATTCAAGTCATTGTAGCTTCAAGGGTCGAGTACCAATTTCCGTGACGGCCTCCCTCGGTACGCTATTAGCATACAAATGGGCTTGCAGGGAGCTATGTGGTGTTTTTGCTCAAAAAATTCCAACGTGTTTCCGCATTGAGTTCATTGAATACATCTGGACCCTATTTTGCTTCATGAAGACGACTCTTTGGGTACGTGGCCATGTTGGATCGACGGTGCCGTAGTCGTTCTCGGAATAGTCGATTCAGTTTAAACGAAAGAAACCTAATTTTGTCCAATTGTGCCACTATTTTCCGGACGTCGTCAGTGGCCTGGACAGGAAGTCGATTTTTTCCCCCCCAAAACTCAATGCCGTGGGGAGTCCTACAAAATATGACTCATGGGGCTGCAACTACCGGTTAGAGATACGAAGGACAATTACACATACACAGACATAGGAAACCCAACAGCTCTGCCCTACATGGTAGCTAAAAAGAATGATTACATATTTTTTTTTTTTTAACATTGATTAAATGTCTACAGGGAAGTTCTTTAATGAAAAAGCGAGAAAAAAAAAATACCAAAAAGTATTGACCTGTTTTGCAGAGATAAAGACATTCAATTTCACTTGTTACTATTCGTATCGTAGATCATTAATTTCTGTAATGTAAACATTTTACAAACAAAATGAAAAAGTAAGACGTTTAATCAATGGAATTCTAACTTTCTGTACCATCATAAAAAATTCAGTAGGTTTTTTTTTTTTCTTTTTTTTATTAATACAAAATAATAATAATAAAAAAAATAGCATTGGTACGTCCTGGTTCACTTACGTACTGAAACAAAGCAAAAATAGTTTGGTTTAAAGAAACGATATAATAGTAGTTTACCACGTTAAGAGAACGACATGAAAATCCACAAAAGCTTAAAAAAAAATAGTTAAGTTTAGTTCTTATAAGGTGGATTGGGCTGATGAATCCCAATAAGGACGAAACGGCCGTTCCCAATTCCTTTTGATAAATTGATTCAGAAAGGCAATTTAATTTATAAATGTGCTGCTTTTATCTTGTTTGTGGTTTTCATTTAGTTCTTATAAGTAGATCAAAGGTAGAAAGTTCAAATCGCAGCCTTAATGGAACCACTGAAATGGCCACCATGACGCCCTGATCTCATTCTCTTATGTTTTTATCTCTGGACCAATGAAAGGCACTGACCATACACGGAAAACATTCAAAAACAGCAAATCTGCATTGCAGCTCATTGCGCCTAATATCAGTGATATCGTCCGACAGCAACGATGCAACTTACAAAATGGCGGACATAATTATATCGAAAGTAGTACTTAGATGCCAGTTTCCAGAGTTATGTACAGGAAAATCCTGTACTATTACTTAGTCTAGCTACTACGTACTTTCTTATTACTTTTCGGCAAATTTTCACTTTTAATCATAAAAACATCAGCAGCTTTAAAACCTGTAAGCAAATCCTAGCTGACTCTTCGAAATAGATCAGACCTGGGATACTTCATCCGAAACTCCTTCTGGCCAAGAAATTCGGGATTTAAGTAAAGAACCAAGAGATTTACTTTAATAAAAAGAACCAATTGAGGAAAAGCCAGAGAGATGCATCAACATAGACACAAATTGTTACTTAGTACCTTCATTGGTATTATTGCCGAAGTACCTACCCAGCCTCCTATCCGTAATCATTTCTTCAGAAATACAATACGAATGACTAAGAATAGAATTAAGGCGCGCATTTACTTTGAAGCACAATGCCTTTAAATCACTACATTAATTTCAAATTATTACAAGCCATGATATAGATCAAGCCATTCGAATCGAGAATCGGCTTAAGCCACACCTGTGATGTTTATCGTTACAATTGATTGTTTCGGTTCTATCGCATAATCGATTTGGTTCTGCAACTCTGATTTTTCAGATTACCTTTGCCAGGACACGCACGATCAACGACCTGGGACCAAAATCTTCCGTGAATCCCTCAATTATTGTTTCCAATTACCTGTAATTGGACAATTGCAGATAATTCTTTTGTGCTTTGGAAATCACTTTCCACATTGCTTTGATGTGATTTGTTGAATTTAGCCAGTAATAAAATGAGTTGCAAAAAGGTTTGATTTAAATCTGTATTAAAGTAAACTTAACGACAATTTTACCGTACGATGACGGTACGTACATCCCATACTAATACATACTAGCCTTCACTCACACTTTGCAATAAAATTTCACCTAAGGAACTATGATATCACAAGTCCATCAACCAATCAGATATCAATTAACGAAAACCAAGATTTAGCCTAAACTTGAAAACATGTGACTCCTATATTTTATTTTCATAAATATTATATTTTTAAAGCTTGTTTGCAGAATATCAAATGACTTAACAAATGACAAAAAGTACGATCTTAAAAAGTCCACAAATTTATAATTGTCAACAATTTAATAATAATTGCTATAAAAGGTATTATAGCTCGATCCGTTGTTTGAGACTGGATAAAGTACGTAGTAGGCTGGGAAGAGATTTGTGTTTATGCAAAATTTTGTGTTTATGCAAAACAGTTGTCGGCGACTTCAAGTACGTTCTTGGTTGTATACAACCGATGTTGCTCTGCTTCGATTTACAATAAACCCATGTCGGGCCGCGGCCGCATCAATGAAGTTCAACGGAAAAAAACAACTGAACTTTGAAAGCCGGGGTCCCGATGGTGTAGGTATTGAATTGCGGGATGGAGGCAGTCACATTACAATCCCGGAGGAGGTGGGAATTTTTACCAGGTTATTCGCCTCTAGTCAGGCCCTAGGGTTGATCCAGCCCTCAGTAAAAGGGACCTGGATTCTTTCCTTCTTTCCCTTGAAGGCGGGTGAGCTATGGGCTGACCCTCGATACTCCACTTGTCCCGATTAGTCAACTGTACTGTGTGGGAGCCTGTACTTTCAGTAATAAACACCTACACCGGAAAGGAATGAATAAATCATGTCAAGTCAAATTTGAAAACCAACGAAACATTATTAATGATGCCTTTACCGACCGGGCAACGTCGGGTTAACGTCAAGTAGGTTACGTCGACGAGTGTAAAGTCCGACCAAGATAACTTGACGATCGGAAGGAACCCCACGTGATTATGACGTATCTATTTTACAGCCAATCACAAACCAGCGCGCATCAAAGCACAGGGCTTTAAAAACACGTAATATTTAAAAGAAATACATAAAACTCAAATACAGTTAAATCTTATATTGAAAGCAGTCAACCAATAACTAACAAGTTAGGGATAGTGATTAGTAAACCAATCACAGTGCTTCGCAACGGCTTTGAGTCACCTTTACATTAGAATAGACTGCGCCGGGGTGGTCTAGAAAATGCTCGCGGGAGTCTGTTTGCGACCCCATGCTATCTTACCCACCCCTATTTATATGGAATAATCGTCATTCTTAACTCAAACCTTGATTTAAAAAAATGATTTAAAAAAAAAAAAACTTAAATAAATGAGGGGATCGAACCCACGACCTTCGCGTTATTAGCACGACGCTCTAACCAAATGAGCTAACAGGCCATCTACAACATTCAACATTCAGGCCACCTACAACTGAGATAATAGAAGCCGTTGCGAAGCATTGTGGGATATGTGTCTACAGACAGACAAACCGGGGATATAAGGCGTCTTTTAGAAGCCTGAAAATATAGCATTTCCTTTAGACATCATTAAAACTATTTTTTGTTTTTGTTTTGTAGCTGTAATGTAACATTCTTCGGAACCTCAGAGAGGCTAATGCTGACTTCATGGGGCCCTGGAATTTTTCCAGTCGTCAAGATATCGTGGTTGGACTATAGTCGTCACGGCTTCTCGCAATCTTTTCATTATTTTCTGAGATGACTTTTATTTTCTGAGATAACTGTTAAATTTAACTTAAAAATAAGATAAGTTATGATATAAAGTTTCGGAACCTTTTATTTCCTTATCGTCTCTCCGTGATTAAGATCTCACGATGCTACAAGCGTCATAATGAAAATGACTGTCATTATATGACTCTTTTTAAAAGGGTTGCCAATTTTACTCAACAGATGGCGCATTAAGAAACTCCTGGATGAAACGCAACATTCTTCTCTATTTTCCGTAATTAGAGGTTGAAAAACGAATGTTTATTTTCAAATTGTCTAGTCAGGGATTTTTAATTGTTTTTTTCCTAGGAATATATACTAGACTATCACATTCCATTATCTACTTCAAGTTCGACGATGGTTTCCAAGTTACGATAGAATTCATCAGGGAGAAAGAAAGTTGAAATACGTTTGTTTACATTTATTTTTTTCATTCCCTAACTCTTCTTCTCTTTATCGATTGGCTGTTTCTCTAAGATTTACGTCTCCCTCTGTGAAAATAAATTGAAAAGAAATCCAAAGGAAAAGCAAAGCTTTTTAGCTATCCTGAACTTTCTAAATACACAAATCCTAAACATGATTTTTTTTCTTTTATATTTAAAAAAAAAAAAAAAATTCGTTTTCGCTTAAGATAGATTAGCAAAATTTGGGTTCAAACATCAATGTTCAAGAAATTCTTTTGATGATTAATATTAATCGGTAGATCCGATTCGGGGGGGGGGG
>JAFIDM010000007.1:21554682-21568694 GCA_023159025.1 Thereuonema tuberculata | reverse complement strand
AAATAAATAAATAAATCACTGCAAATCTTTCGCTTAAAATATCGGTGTATTATATCCGAAATGGTGTTTTATTTTGCAATAATTAACAAGGGTGTGTAATTCTATAAGACTTATCATGATTTAAAAAACTTTTATATATTTAAACTTTATATATTTAAAAATTGAAAAGGCGATAGGATTAACGTGTTATTTTAATCGGTTTTAATTATTTCTACACAGTTTTTCACAGTTTTTTATCAATAAATACTTGCATCCTATTTAAGCTTTTTGTTTGTATGGATTTTTTTTTGAATTTCTCCCGGGGGTTGATCCGTGCAGCGGCCAGGGTCTACATTTGATTGAAAAAGGTCATTCTTCAATTTAAACAAAATAATAATAATAATAATCACTTCGATTATTTATAATATTTGCAGACCATGGTGTTGTTATTTTTCAATTTTGCGAATTTTGTATCGTCAAATCGTCAACAAAAAAAAAAAGTTGTAAAGTTTACATTGTTTAGCAATCATATAAATAAATAAACTTATCGCTTTTTATATCAACTACAAAGCAGTTAAAATTAAAAGTTAAAGTGTCCTAATACAGGCCTTTGTGGTCCTTGGGGTTGCGAAAGATAAGGCTTCCGGCGTTGCGTGACCAAAGAGACTAAGTTGAGGGTCGGGTGGTCAGCCCAACGCCTGCCCGCCTTTATCCCCCGGGAAAGAAACCCGGTACCCATTTAACAAAGGAAGACCATAAGGCCCGTTTGGAAGAGAATGAGGCCGCCACCTCCAACCCGCAGCCAATTGCCCTTACTTACTCCGCTACCGGGCCCTCAAACAGTAAATTTATTTATTTATTTATTTATTTATTTATTTATTTATTTATTTATTTATTTATTTCATTACTTACTTACTTATTTGTTTGTTACAGTTTCGTTTTTGCAGTCCGTGTACAAAAATTTTAGTAAAAGTTTTTTCCAAATTTGTTGAGCAAATTTCAAACAATAATGCGTTCAAAAGAAAGACATGCACGTGGTTTTTGATCCCAACCATTCAGAGATGAAGAAAGAGTGGATTCAGTCAAATTGGGCTTCCTATTTTGATGTTCTCTTCGCTAGGTTCGTTCGATCAGGTTTTCTATATAACCTTGTTTTCGTCGTGGAAGTATTGTGTATGGAAATCCACAGAGAAAACATCGTCTGTTCACGAAAGAGGAATAGACTTGTCTGCAACACACACGTCTCTTCGAATGCTTCTGACAGCCAGACTTAATCGAATCTCTTCTCGAAGTTTCCACAACTTTCTTCAAACGTCCCTTACTTTTTTGGATTCGCTTCCTGAAAGCGAATTTCGCATTATATATTGATTCCAAATGTAAAACAAGAAAACTAAAGTTAGCAAGCTAACTTTCGAAGAACGGCATGGTAAGATTACTAAACAGTATATCGAACAGTGGATAATAGAAACCAGTGTTTCTCATCACTTGACGGTTTGGCATTGCAATTTACGGTCGTTTATTTTGTAATTTTTTTTTGGTTGGATGATCTAGGGAGTTCACTGAAAAGAGTTCGCGAGTTCAAATAGATTGAACCCGCTGGTCTAAGCTCTCTGTAAGCTTTTTCAAGATCTCTTATTGTTAGGATTAGAGCGTCTTTAATGAGATTCATATAATAATTGTTTTTGACCTCAGTTCCTCATCCCATGCAATTTGCACTAAATCAAAATGAAGGAATCACCTGTTAAAGTTGCACCTTCCTGAGATAATTAGCTTTTAGATAATTGCAGTTATGTTGCTTTAGTGAAAAACCAAAATGGCCGGATTTTGATTGCAAATTTCAATATCTGTAAGTTCCATTTATATCGAATCCAGTTGCTCTTGTGTACGATAGTCATACTTATAAATAAATTTTCAGCCTTCTAAGATATAGAGGTTTTGAGTTGCCCAGAATACAGCCCTTAAAGACAAGTGTTGTATGTTTTTATGTTTGTATGTACGGTTTTTGTCCCCCGTCTGTCATTTTTCTGTATCAAAAATCAATAAAAAAAAAAGTCCATCTTTATATAAAAAACGTTTAAAAAACAAGGCAATTCTATGAAATGCTTGCATTATTAAAAACGACACTACCAGTGACTGGCGCGCAGAACTCATTTATTCAAACCGTTGTAATTCAAGCGTCCTGTACAATTTCAAGCCCATTTAGAATGTCTCATTTTGCACCGTTAATCTAACTCTTGACTAAGTGGTCCCACGGAGTCGAGGATATCCTATTCGTTTTCAGCGTAGTAGACTCCGTTAAATCATTAGAACCCCAATTTGTCCAGTTATTACTGTTTTCCTGACTCGGTCAATGATCACTTCAATTGGACCGAAAGTCGGATTTTATCTCAAACCTCCAGGGCATGGGAAAATCAAACAAGTTGTGACTCACAGGCCTCCGACCCCGGTTTAGGCTAAGAAGGGCGTTGCAAAGCCGTACACACAGACACGAGAGTTCTAACAGCTTCTCCCTACGGCATCTCCAAGAAATTTAGACATCAAATTCTATATAGATCCTTTTTTTCCCCCACTCCGGGATGAGATATTTTCTCGATATTTCGGCCCGGTGCCTCGGGCCTTCTTCGGGAGATGAATATATACCAATTAAATCAAGGTGGACGCAAATCTAAAAACTGTTGTTAGACAACAATCTAAGTTGGGCACCGGGCCGAAACATCGAGAAAATATCTCATCCCGAAGTGGGAAAAATCCCTCAAAAAAAAAAAAAAGGATCTATATAGTGTCATGTTGCACTCCTCCTTCGGAACCAAACAACATCAAATTTCTCTCTCTCAGGAACTTTAGTTAAGAAATTCTTAACCTGAATTTTAGTTAAGATCAAAATTATTAAAAAGGGCAAGTTTGAATTGAAAAGCTTCACAGATTCTTGTCACTGAATAATTTGCACGCGCAGTTTTAATTAAAAAGTTTAATTAGCTGTTGAGCAATTATCACCGCACGTGCAACAATGAGTTCAATATTTTAATGAACTTCTTAATGAACAATGGGATTACGAAATGATTTTTCATAGAAATAGTAAAGAATTCTCCGATTTTTTTTTTTTAACTACTTTTGATGGTTTCCTGTATTCAAAGAAAACCCTATTCTCGCATAAATGGATGAAATTGAAAACTGCAAACAAGAAGGCCTAATTTTCAGAAATCTTTCCGCTGTGAAGACATTGAGAGAACCGCAAATGTCTTATCTTTCTCCTTAAGTTATATAATGCGATGCAATTATGGATCAATAAAAGATATCTAAAGAGAGAGGTAACCCTTTGCTACTTGGCATTAAATGATTGGAGATCTGCCAGCGAAGAGCTGTTATTGTCAGAAGGATTGAGAATTACTGACATTGATTTAGAAATAAGTTCTCTAGGTCAGTATGAAGAAGGGGAAATAACCAAAAGTTTCATTGTATCTCTTTTTTTAAAGAACTATTCTCGAAGCAGATTTTTTTTTATATATTTTTGATAAATCATCTGCGATCTCAGTAACCGGATAATGACATGTCAAGTATATCTTGTTTTAAAGTTCTCATTAACTCCTAAATTTATATTATTAAAAAAAAAAACTGTGTGAGTGTGCATATGCGTACGTCCACCAGCAATGGAATGTCGCACGCGGATTGCCAGGTAATGGGAGTATTGTTGCATGGTCAACTAAAGTCCTCCCAGCGAAAGAACGACCGTGGACACCAGATGGCGCAATAGTAGAATTTGAATCGATTGTATATGTCAGTGTTTATGGCGGGAAAGTGTTTGGCTTCTGATAGGTTTGCCTCGCTTAAGAGTCGCCATTGTGAATAGTTTCTCTATACAAACTTCAGTCCTGGAATGGTTAAGAGATCATGGTATAGTTCAAGGTCAGAGTCATTCTTTCGCTGGGAATAGTTTAATCAGAATTCTTTTAGATAAGAAAAATATTTCAAAACGTAAAGCAGGAAATATTGTAAACAGAGAAATTGTTTAGAATTGTAAATATCGTATTGCATGTATTTCTTGCAATTTAAATTTTTATTTATTTTTCGTTTTAGTTGTAAGCAGTAGTTTACTTGATGTAATTTGTTTGTTTGATTTAAGTTTTATCTCCAAAATATCGAGGTTTTACTTTGGCGAAATTCATCTTATTATATGATAATGCTATTCCACAGCGAACAAACCTTAAAGGGAAAGATATCCAAGAAATGGTTTGGCGTTTCAGCTATCCGGATCTCAATCTCCTAAAATGTGTTCCTCTTCAACTCCATCTCTTCTATTCCGTTCTCACAATCCGAATTATCTTATTATTTACTGACAAGCCTACAGTAGTGCGGGATGGTGCTATATTCTTAGTGATTTTTTTTTAAATTTTATATAATTAATTCATCATCTATTCGCTGCTTACTTATACAGATCAAATGCAAATTTATTTCCAACTTTGCAAAAAACTGTACTAAATGCACGTAATTGTTTCATATTATCCTGCTAAATTATTGTGTTTTTACAATTCTTGATATATGAAAGATTTTTCATTTTGTAAACATATTTTATATTCAAATTAAATAAATAATTTTATAATAAAAATTAAAAAAAATATAATGTTAGGAAATCATATTTGGATCTAATTTACATTCGCATTATTGTAAGTAAATAAATAAAAAAAGAAGAAATAATAGAACCAGGACAGTTTAATCATTACAACAAAGAAATTAAAAACTTCTTGTTAGTCATATTATAATAAAGTGTATAAATACTCGATTAACTAAGTCTGGACAAAAAAACAAAAGAACATCAGATAATAACCTTACCAATAATAATAATCCATTTTCAAGAGCAATTGAAATACGTAATTACATATTTCCTATAAATTGAAATAAAAAAAGTAAACAAAAATATATAAATTTTAATGATTTCCACAAGGAAATTCATCTTGAGAATACCTGATTTTTTTTTTTAAACTGTATTAAACGTTAAGACGCTCTTTGTCCGGATGTTGACTTTTGATTATAAGTTTTGATGAAATTATCCGTTGAATGTTGTTTACTCGCAATCAAATGCCGTGTTTGCTTTCATTGTTTATTTAATTCTATTTCCTGTCTTAGATTATTGAATTAAAGTGATTATCGTTTACATTTGTTAATCTCATCAAGTAAATACATTCCGCCTTTGTTTGCCTGATTATTTCGATATAACGGTTTTTGCATTTGTGAAGTACTTATAAATAAAAATCACTGATAAAATGTATCAATTTATAATTTAAAGATTAGCATCATAAGAATATTAGGAATTCTACGAAATCTCACCTGCGAAATTAAGGCTAATTTAATTTTGTTTTTCGAAGAAAACGATTCGTCAATACATACTAGGAATAAAACTGCTTGAAAAGTCCGGTTCTGTTGTGTATTTTTTAATAGCATTAGAAATGTAAGTGGGACTCTTTTGCGGAAGCAGCCCTTGAAAATTAGGAAAATGGCGGTCTTAGAGCCATCGCAAAATCGTGGGTCATATCGAAACGGAAAGTATGTTTTTTCCGGGTGTTTTTCCAAACGATACCTCACTTAGCCTAATCTACAGTTAAATGCACGGAAAATGTTTGCTTTTTTTATGTTTTATTTACAAACTAAGAATCGTTAATGCCAGGTTTTGCCCGCTTGATAGCGAAGCTACAACCTCTTGCCTTGAAAGTTGCCGCTCGCGAAAGAGTTCAAGAAAATCTCAAATTTTCATAAAAAAAAAGTACAAAAAAAAAAAGCCTCAGTTTTCCATCAATTTCGTGTCTGGTATGTATTTATGAATCGTTTAATAATAATTAAACTTTTGGTAATAAAAGAATTATTATAATTATTACAGAAGTACACTAAGGAAGTTCTAACTTCAAATGAGAATAATTGTTAACTCTTTAATATGGACGATATAGTTTGAAAGAAATTAATGCACATTTCATCAGAGCTGCTGCTTGTTTCCAATATTCGACTTACTGAAAATCATTATGCATTTTTTTTTTATAATTCTAACATATATCTTAAATAAATCGTCAAAATATGAAAAGGAAGCTATATTTTTTAGTTTCTTCTAATTTCTTTCTATTGTTTTTTGAAGTAAAACGAGAAGAAAGGCCTACAATTACTGTTAAATTAAAATCTGTCAAATGCAAACAGTTATTGTTTTTTTGTTTTTTTTTTTTTTTTCATTTTCTGAAAGAATTAATTAAATCCTCATTATTTACTGCACTTTTCTAAAGTCGATTAATTTCAACCAAATCAAAGCGCGCGGAAATCTATTGTAAACGAAATAAAAAGTATTTACTCTTTGTAAGATATTCGTGTTTACTCCTTTTTTTTTTTTTTACGGGAATTTCTGCCACTTTCCTGTGCTCATTTTTCAATAAGGACATACACACAAATAAAAATTTCACATAGATTATACTACAGTTGAATTCATGAAAGAAGAGCTTTTTATGACTTAATTTCCATATGGATTAATATTTCCAGAACGTTACAGCGCCATCTACAGCTAAAATTCGTAACTAACTCTTTTAAACATTATGAAAACATTCTGGTCGTTGCATTTTCTTCAGTTATAGTTACTAGTCTTGAAATAATTAAAAACGTTCCACACCACTCCTCTTGCTTGGCTATGCAAAGTTTATCCTTTCTTGGTCATGCTTATGCGATCACAAAACGACGCCATCTTGGACTGACTGCTCGGAGTTCAAGTTGATGACGTCATGACTGGTGACGTTTGTTCCAGACAAAATCGATCGCTACATAATGACCATAAATGGCAAACCCTTCTTTTTTGAAAACTGCTATAGATCGTCTATAATTCCTAAATGTTCATACCAAGTTTCAAGATGATCCATCGAACGGTTCAAAAGTTATTGGGGGGAGATTCACGTGCAGACTTACTGATTTGATTGGCCTACTGTGCACAGAAAAATAAGCAAAAAACAAACCAAAACAAAAACAAATAGTATATGTTAATGAAAGTAGGTTCTTTTCAGTTCTAAATTAAATCTGTAATAGCCTTTTCGTTTACCCGAGCTCAAAGAAAAAAATAAAACTAAAACGTCACAAAACAGTGGCTCTGAAATTCATTGTAATAAATCATTCATTGTTATTTTGCTAAAGGACAACTAACAATTTCTTGCTGTTCCACGGATTTTCGCGTGTTCCACCTCCTACAGTTATTCTCTAAGTAACTGTAATAACTGTATTTATGAATTAGGTCCATGCATGTCCATGTCTAATCTAACTTCTCCTTGTGTTCATTTAATTCAATGAGATTTCAGAACAGGTACTTGAATTGTCCAGAATAGCGTGGACTGTTTGACCCAATTTGTTCATTCCAAGGAAACCGAGATATATTTGGAGACTGACAAAGGGAATGTCAATCCGCCATTTCTTTCCCATTGTTTCATCGCCATATTTGGAAAAAGTGGAGGAAGAAAGTTTGTTTCCTTCTTGATTTCTCCGAGAAGCAAATAAAAAAAAAGAATGTTCTGATCGCACCATTGCCTGACCCTTACAAACTGAAATATTATGTTGTCGTCGTTATGCCGTCCTGGTTGGCAGCGTTCCAAACCGGAAGAAGTGTCGGCAAAAGAACCTGAAGGGGTTTTAATAAAGAGTAACTATTCATTCGCAGGGTCTTTCAAAAAAAAAAAACTCAAGTCATTTATTTCTTTTAATTGTTTAAAGAAAATAAACTTCAGTGAAATCAGTCTGGCACAATTATTTCTCAAATGATAAATTAATTTCTGCTTTTGAATGTGAAAGAAGTTCGTATCACGCCATTTTTCCAATAATTTAACTGTCTATGTTATTTGATCAGATTAAATCTATTAAACGCAACTGTCAATCGTTACAATAATTATCCAAATTAAAAAATTGAAAGCTCACGAGTGAAATCATATCATACGTAATTATTTTATTTCATACGAAGTTAACAAAAAGTTCATGATAATAATTGCGATTTTTTGTTAGCGGACTTTCTTAGGATAGCGAGGCTTTAGTAGATCATTCAGTCTGCGTGTTTCTCTGATAACTTCTGAATCTCTTGATGGATCGCCTTGAAACACACGCGCATTCAAGTATTAAAGGCAGCCTAACTTTTACATCTGAAATCATTTCCAAACGGGATTTGTCGATAAATTAATGCGAGAAGGAGATAATTTTTATAATTTTGCAATCTAACAATGTATTTCTATCCCATTTCTATTAATATCTCGTTGTTTTAAGTAATTAATTGTAATCCCCTTTTCAGTTAATCTACTAATTAGCGTGCTGGGATTTTTTTTTTTAATGAGTTCTGCGGCTTTTGTAATTTTGGATTTCGTCGTAGCAAAAAAGTTACTGAACCTCGGTTTAAGTTGATACTTTCCAAAAATAGTGGATTTCCCTCGTTAGATCCTTCCTGTTCCACCTTCGCTTGATTGATGCTATAAGTTCTTCTCTTTCCCATTGCTGTATACTGACGAACTGACACACCCTGCTCTTAATGTCTAAAACAATCGATTTCCTAACTGTAGAATATTTGATTTCAGTGGTCGATTAGACCACGTCACCAAGGATAGGCCTAGTAGATATACATTCCAAATAAGTAATTCTGAACTTACTGAAAGAAATAAACCCTGTAATAAACAATATAATACAGTGTTTCGTGAATAAGAGGAAAGCCTATTTGATTTATCCTAATTCAATTCCTCTACTTTGAATAATGAAGTTGGCAGGATTACGTTACCTTTAATTGTCTCAATAATCATTGAACTATAAATTTGAAAATTTCTTACTATTTATTTTGTACATTACATTATACAGGGTGTTTCGGAAATGGTAGACACAGCGAAGAGATACGGGTTCCAAAGGTCATTTTGAGTCGAAAATGTTCTATGATATTTTGTTGTAGTTTTAGAGTTAGGAAATGAAGGCTTTGGAAAAGCTCAGTTCGTATTAGGAGAAATAAGGTAAAGGTTTATTACAAAAAGCAATCCGGATAACAAATGTCATTACTAAAAACAGATAGGATAATTAAAGAAAATGCTCATAATGGTCAGAACTGAGCTTTCTTTGATTAGGGTTCATTCTCAAAGCATGTATTTCCTAACTTTAAAACTACGGCCTGTACAACAAAATGTCACAGTACATTTTCGACTCAAAATGATCTTTGGAACCCTATCTCTTCGCTTTGCTACCATTTCCGAAACACCCTGTATTACAAGTGTTTATATAGTATTTATATATATAATTATGGAGTGGCAAATCAGGGTTAAGGGTTGGGGGGGGGGGGGGAGCTAAGGATATTTTAAAAGTCCATTTAGATGTAGATCTATATGATCATTGTTTTAATGATCACTTTCCAAAATAATAATAAGATACAGACATAAAGATTTTCTTCTCGTTTTTTTCTATCTTTTATTTTTTCTTGTCTTTTTCTTTTTGGGTTTGGGGTGGAGCTTCAGCCCCCTTAGCCCCTCCCCTTGGGTACGTCACTGTAAGTATATATGATGCGATATGCATATTTATGTATGTATGTATGTATTTAAGATACGATATGATAAGCGTTATGTATGTATGTATGTTCTCCTGATCTGGAATTTCCTAAAGCTGATTTTGGTCTTTCAAATCAGCAACTGAAGGAAGTTTTTTACTTTGCTTATATCCGCTTCTTAATATAAACTTATGATTTATAAATCGTTCCTCTTCCCAAATTTTTGGCGTAAAATTTAGATTTATTAATTTAAATGAAATAGCATGTTCCTTTTCTTCACGTGCTCTTTAAAATGCCTTACTTTTTTTTTTCTTTTTATATGTCATAATTTCAATTCAGTTTTCGTTTTTGAAATCATTTTTCCATTTTCAAAAATTCTGTACAGGATTTGGAAATGCGTTTGGAAAGGAATTGGAGCAACTCACACAGTGAAATCTTGTATTCTGAAACTTAATGATAGACTTTCAAATTTATTGGTATGAAACCAATCAATATGTCTGCAGTGCTTCATTTTTAATACATTAACTCATATACATTTAAAGATTGGTAATGTTTCCTTAATAAAGTTAATTTATTAGAATTACATTTTAAAACGTTATTCCATTCAGCTCGGGCAGAAAGTTATGGCTTCCATTTCATTGGCATCGTGATCAATTAAACCATCGTCGAATAATCGGGCAAAACAGAATAATTTTTGTAGTTCCCGCGTTTCTGTCATCTGACGGTAGCGACAGTCTGCTGAAGTGGGATAGGTTTAAATTTAATTCTAATTACAAACTTTAAAAAACTGGACATCATACAATGATCCTGCTTTAAAAAAGCTTTCTAATATATTCATGGTATTTAAAGTCCTTATTTTTTTTTGGTTGGATGGTCGTTTGAAGAAACCTTGCCTCCTCTGAAATAAAATACTAATACGTTCTTAACGATATAGTTAATGGAAACATGCAATTGCTTGCAGGGCCATCCTAGTTTAATAAAATTGACAATTTATTATTATTATTATTTAGCTTACTTTCCAGTATTGATGTTCGTCAAAATCAGTCTGTCGACAAAAAAAATCATAGAAAACTATTGGAATCTAAACAGTGGATTTCTATCCTATTTCTGTTAATATCTCTTTGTCTTAAATAGTGACTATTAAATCCTTTTCGCTAATCCGTGCAATAATGATTGCTTAGTTTGATCCGATTAAATTAACGCTACTTATACAATTCAAGTAAATAACTCGGATTTCATTATTTTTTTTATCAGAAACGGTGAGTCCAAGTTGTGTACTAAATGACATCCTAGTACAGCTGTTTCACGCTAATATAGCATCATCAGCTAGGAGCAGTCATCAGTAAATAACCAGGTCTCGATTCACTAGCCTGTAGAAAATATCGTAGGAATCAATGTGGAACCTGAAAAGCTAAAATAAACAATAAAAAAAAAAATAACCAAATAGATAACTGGCGAGAAAATTCATGTGCACGCTACACGCAGCGAGTTTTTTATTGTTTATTTTAGCTTTCAGGCTCCACATTGATTCCCAAGATAGCCTTCAAAATTTTTCGATCTTCTTGTTTTAATTGAGGATTCTTTGAATTTCATTTGACTCAAAATATTGTCTCGGATTTTACCTGACATCTTTTCTTCTTTCATTTGGAATCAAAAATCTCATCAAAGCAAAAAAAAAATCCTCATAAACATTGATCTCCAACCTATTTCGATTTGCTTACGGCTTCTTATAAAAGAAACCCGTTTTATATTGATATCTTGGGTGTTAGAACCTTTCTTCCTCAAATTTTCCTCTTAAAGGGTTTTGCTTATCTGATTTCTTGCAGTTACTTATTTATCTCAAAATGGAGTAAAAACATTTCTTCATTCTAACGAAAAATTGACTGAAGTTCTCCCAAAAAATTCACATTCGCTTTAAATTGTAGCCAAATGACAACGAAACAGTTTTATTAGCATCTTTGTTCCAATAAATTCATTAAAATAACAATAATATAACTATAATTTACACAACAGTGACTTGAATGTAGACAAAAAGTATCAGATAATTGTACAAAACAAAACAATCAGACATTTGTCTAGTGTCAATGGCTTTGATGTAATTGCATTTGACTTCTTGACTTTGAAGAGTAATGTCAGACATTATTTTTTTCTTCTTCTTTTTTTGTTAAGCCTGATTATTGTTCTCGTTTTACTTCGGTTATTATAAGAATGAGTTCATCTTTAAGTCAGTTTCGTGAGCAGTTACGTTGAAGAGCTTTCATTACAGGATTTTCTATGCATTGTTAGATACGAATATTGATGATTTATTTTACTAGGCCAAAGTAATCAATTACCAATTTCTTGACTGAAAGCGGAAAGGCCTAATTAACATCAGCTTTTCCTCCTTATTTCTCAACGAAATATTAAAAAAGCGAACTGTTTGAGAATGTGCGTCGCATATTTTGTCTATTAGCAGTTACAAATGCAAAAGCTTACGTTTTAACTTTTTGTTTGCATTTACTTCTTCCATTTTCTAATTTAGATGTTTAAAAACTTCTAAATTGTCAGGAAAACAAATTTAAAGTTTCATTATTAAAGAAGAGAAAAAATAATGCGACGTAAAATTACAAAGCCTGCACACATAATTAAAATTGCAGTATTAACATATTAGAATATAAGACGATAACTGAAGATACTCGTTGGATAACGAGAGAAACCAGTCATGTCGTCCTTTAATTTTAATGTTACTACTGCAATAATTAAAAGTACAGTATTAACATATTAATGTGTATAGGCTTTTTTAATTTTTACTTCACGAAGTTATTCACACACTAAAATTTCTACTTAAAAGAAAAATAAATTGATATTATCTTCTTTTAAATGTGCAAACGAAACTACAGTCCAACAGACGGATCTTGACGATCTCGTATTTTCGTGATTTCACGTAATTTACGCGAGAATAGCCTCTATCCATGTTTTCTTACATAATGGCGAAGTAAATTGAAATATTTAAATGAATTATAATACGGGGAAATGCATGAGACTTTTACAACATTTTAATATAGTTTTCATAAATTGAAAACAGTCAATAAACCAACAATAAATTCATTAGGTAGCATTTTCCTAGTGACAGACATTCAAAGTACTAAATTCCTTGAGACCTGCTGAAGAGGCTAATGGCCAGATCTCGTTTTTTCCGTAATTCTCACGTAAACGAGATCGTCAACATCCATCTGTTAGACTGTAACAGCTCCATGGAAGCTTCCAATTAGGACTATTTCCTTGGTGACATCCCACAAGTGTTCTCATGCAATTTCCTCCTAATTAATAAAAGAAAATGCTACGATTTTTCTTGATAAATTAGTTTACATTTGTTTACTTTAAAAATAAACAAATTATTTGCAACTATATTCCTATTACCCATAATCCCTTGAGAATGTTCTAAAGCGGTAGCAACTGGACAAGCGATTCAAACGTTGTATCACTGAACTCAAACAGATGCTTCCAACAGTGTAAAGATATGTATCTTTTTTTTTTTTATTCCATCCCCTCTCCTAATTTCGTTTTCTACGTATTCATTGGAGCGTGAAAGAAGCAAAAACACCCGCCAAACAATCGTGCGAGGTCAACGAAGTGTTTGGGGCGAGTTCAGGTCATGATGAGGGGAGGCGACTGGAAGACTTCTATGTGGGCGGATTAAGATGAAATTGCCCGAGATAAGAAAACGCAGGGGTTAAAAAAAACATTGTCACTCAATTGGTGGAGATAATTAGTACGCATCATCTCAAGCAGAACACAGACATGACTAATTGAGGGAAAGGAGAAAAAAATAAAAATAAAGAGACTTCAAGCAACATTAATGTAAGCAATTTGCTTTTATTTAAGTGATATGGGAGTAATTCCCAAATATTTCACTAACATCTTGAAAACGGAAATAATTTTACTTCAAAAGGGCAACAAACCTAAATGGGAAAAAATAACTTAGCTATAAAACTGATGCCTAAAGGTTCGACTAAAGTTGAAATTTCTTTAAGCCTAACGAGGAATACAATTGGAATTGACGAATAGGAAGTTCGGAATATTTGTATGAATTAACAGTATGTGCGGACGGGAGAGGAGGTATTACAGTGAGTGACTTCGGTTACTTTATAGTTTCAGCTACCTAGGGAAAGTAGTTAGTGAGTTATGCTGAATTTGAGTTTAAGGTTTTTGCTTCTTACTAGATCAGATATAATATCGAACGCAATAACCATCTTCCCTTTTAGTTTGTAATTACGTTTCAGCAAAGAAGAATAAGTGATGCACCGCCATCTTGATCATAGAGGGACGGAGATATAAATGCATTTCTTACATGTTGCCTTCAAAAATTTTGGTTTTTTACTTGTTTTTACTTCTCCGAGACGATCTAAGAAATTCAAGACGAACTATCTAATTCCCTAACAATAATAAAGCACAAATAATTACTTTTTTTCAGGACTAAAGGAAATACAAGAAAATAAGTATCTATCAAATGAGATGTGTTGCAATCAACTTCAATTGATGGTCG
>JAFIDM010000007.1:21516263-21549682 GCA_023159025.1 Thereuonema tuberculata | reverse complement strand
TTTTTTGTTATCTTCTCTTTTCAGGTTTTCGATGAACCCATTTTCGATTCTCGTTGAAAACTTCCGTTTTCAATTAACAAAAGTGAATCACATTCCGCATTTCAGTTTTCTTCCACATGTCTCTTGATTTTTTCCCTCTCTTTTTCAGTTCCGGTTGCCTGGAGATTTTAATTTTCCTGAATCATTTTTTCTATATTTTTTTTTTCTCTTAATCAATCGTCTTCAGAATCATTTCCGCTTCAGAAAAATCCATTTCCACCGAAGAAACAAATGTATTTCAAGGTAAATTAATCATCGTTAAGATGTTGTCGTTATGAAGAGGAGATCTCAAGAATTCAAATATAAAAAAAGGGGAGGATTTTCAAAAGATAATATTTTATTTCTGGTAGATAACGTCAGAAAGTTTTAATATTCACTATACGGTTGCCCGTTGGTTCATTCTGGAAGCTTCGTATATGTACTGGAAAACAATTTTTTTTTATTCAAAAACACAAATTACATCAAGGAAAGTAAAAATAAATAAAAGTTTAAATTCTAAAACTACATGCAATATAACATTGAAATCCATTGGTAACAGTCGGAAATTTGCAGTTGAAATGATTATGCAATCTATCAAGCGCTTGCATTGTTATAACTGACCATTGGTATGTACAGTAATCCCTCGTTTATCGCGGTTAATGGGGACCAGAGCCCCCCGCGATAGGTAAAAATCCGCGAAGTAGGATTGCCCCCCCCCCCCCTAGGAATTTTCGTATGTGTGTGTGTGGATACCAGACGTTTAAAATATGTATATTTATACTTTATATACAGTACATATATACTATTTGTTTAGTAATATAAGTTAATTTTATTCTTATATTCTTTACATTCTAAATTCTCTAAATTGCAAATGATTGATTGAAATCTTTGCTTTGCTAAACTCGAATTGGTGTCATTTGAGTTTGGCCATTTTATATATATATATATGTATATTATATATATTATATTTTACTTAAATGTTTTTAATTATAATACCTTAATAGTATACATTCACTCACTCACTCCCACTCGTAGAGGGTTGAGGTTCACTCGGATGCTCTTCTGCTAGAGTCGCTGACGGTGTAGCTGGGGTTTTTATCTTGGAGAAAAACCCGCGATGCACTGAAGCCGCGAGACTTGAAGCGCGAAGTAGCGAGGGATCACTGTAAATGGGGTTTAAGGAGAGTTGTTGCCGCCCAAGCATTTCCCGTGGTCCGGAACCAGAAGTTGGAATATATAAATGAATATGAGATCGAGGATATGATGTTCATTCTCGATATTCTATTCATTGTAGATACACCTCAAAAACACACCGTTCCAATACGTCTTAGGAACGGGCTCACCTAAAACCGGAAATGAAATGGACCAGATTTTTCCAAACCTCCAGGCCATGGGAAGTCCAAAGAGATATGACTATTGGAACCTCGATTCCCGTTTTGGACTGTGGAGGGCGTTACACAAACACACTCATGCATGGAAATCCCAACAGCTTTCCCCTGTACGGGGGTCACTAAAAAAGATTAATCAAAAACATTTTAAAATACTTCAAGTTGAAATACGCATGATCATGTCTGATCAAGGAAACTCAAAAACTATATCCTAGGAAGCTGGAATTTTAAAACTTCTTGGATATTGTTATACAACTGTCGTTCTACAACTATTTGATTCAAAAATTATTTAAAAATTGGTATGAAATGATACAAAGTATATATTAAAAGTTGGCACGCTAACTACACCTTGTTTTTTTTTTTTATGTTTCTGTTACGGCAATTGTCTCTCTCTACAGGTGCGTTACTAAATTCTCCTGCCAATAGCCAAGTCTCAAAGCCTTTAACGACATCTCAAGAGAATAATCTGAGAAAGGAAGGCCCAGCAGTTGAATTACCGCCCACAATGGAGCTATTAAAGGTTCATTAATCACGTGGAGTGTTTTTTTGATTACGGACAGTGTCACCATCTCTCGTTAGGTGGTTGTTTTTTTTCTGGCGTTCGTCAGACGCTTGGTCTTCACGCGCGAACCTCAATGTAATTAGTGTCTGTTTGACATTAAGTGATTAATGAAATGGTTAAGAAAAGAAAGAAGCCCAAGACTTAACTACCATTGGTGACAACTTTTCAAACACATTCCAGGTGGGCAGTGATAAAGGATATGTAATCTCTCAATGTCAAACTTTTGCAGCAGTCGTTCGAAGATATACCACCCACAACTTTCAACAACTATACAAGGCTTTAGCAGTTAACCTCTAAAAGATACATAAATAAAGATACATCAACCTATCCCTAGTTGATTTCACCTCAAATTCTCAAGGATCTCTTATATTCCTACCATTCAAGTCCAATTCCTTCCATGCAAGAAAATAGTTCCCAATTAATTCATTATATATTTTTAAAAAGAAAACGTATTTCATTATTTAAAATTTTTTGTAATTTAGTAATCAGTCCTTTCTAAAACTGCTGCCCTATGCCAGATAAAAAAAAATGCTTATTTTTTAAAAGTAATATGACGCAAGCGCAAGACTTGATATTCCAACATGGACATTTATCGTTTGTGCAATGGTAAGCATTGCTTTGGCTGTTCGACTTTTTTTTTTTATTTTGGAAATATTTTTATTTCCTGAATCCGTCGTTTATTATTATAAAGAGATTATAAGTATTTAAATACTGAGTTTGTTTGTAAAACATTTACCGTACTTAAAACTGGAAGCAGATTAGATGTTGTCATGGCAACGGTGGAGTAATACATAAGATAGAAACAACAGCTTTTCTCAGAGAGAAATTGTAGTGAAATCAACTATAGATTCTCTTATTTATGTAGGCATGCCAATTTTTCAATGAAACCATGATTATATCCAAGAATAGTTATTCAGAAAGACATTGTATACTTCATTTTACCAACAAAATTTTCAGATTTCCTAGATATTAATTTATCACGATAGCAATGCTTTTATAGACATAGTATAGAAATTTTAACGCCAAACTATTAAGATATGATCTTAATATTTTTTTTTTTTTAAATTATGTTATTGTCTTCTACTTTTTTATTTTTATTTTCTTTCTTTCTTCTCTTACATGAAAGATTTACCACTTTCCTTATTATTTTTATCCTTTTTTCGTTTTTTATTATTTTTTTGTATTTTATCATGTATTGTAATTCATAAAATATTTCATATAATATAATATAATATTTTCATATAATAATTCATATAATTCCTTATATTGTAATAATATAACCCACTTATATTTAATGATTATGTGAAAGTAATACCGGTATTTTTGTGTTATTAATTATTATTATTACTATTATATTACCTTTGAAAACTTTAAATTATTAGTTTTCTAAAAATATCTATATTTTATACACATAATATTGTAACAGTTTATATGTAAATATTTTTAGAAATCATTTATTTGTACTTTTATAGAAATTATTTATCTGTATTTTATTCATTTTTATCCTTAACCGTTATTTATTCCTTTTCTATTTCCTAATTACTGATGTTCTGTTTATTTTTAAATTCTTTTCCATTGAATCAGTTAATTAATTTAAATTCGTTATGTTTTTATCCAATCATTCTGCATATTTTTAATTAATCTTCCAATCAAATCATACTATGTAAAATCTAAAAAAGCAAATGTTTTCATTTAATAAATTAATTCATTTCAGTTCCAGAACTTGACTTTTTGTTTTTCCATCTCAACGACTCTTCCACAAACACCATTACAATGTAATTTATAGTAAAGCACTGTAAAATGACTTTATAAAATTTATAATTGTCTTTTTGAAACATAATTTCACTTTACATCATCAAAGTAACAAATTGCAATATATAAAATTTCTTTTCCTCAACCAGTGTTTTTTATGCAAAAATTTAAATTTACTTTCTATTATATTTGTTTCAAAATTATAGAATTAAATATATATTTTTATAAACAAATCTGGAATTGAGTCAGACACCATCGATTCATGATAGATCTCTGCTAATCAATGCTTTGAATCGAAAGATTACATCAGTATTTAATATCTATATTAATGTTTATGGATGCATTGTTATCAGGATTATGAATGTCAAAGATAAACCTACGTCATAAATAAACTAATAAATTCAACAAGATAAAACAATTTATATCCATTAGCTTACAAATTGCAGATCCTTTCTTTAATACACTCAGTTCGTTATTCATCAGGTTATTAGAATTTAGGATTAAAAAGTATGTTATTACAAAGTAAACCAACTGCAATTAAATTAAAAAATACATTTACATCTGCATTGTAACCGAATCACTTATAGGGGTTAGTATAAGTTGCGTCTAATTTTGTAAAAATCCCTTCGAAGAGAAAACAAGGTAGGAGTAGCAATCCCAGTAGCGATGGCATAATGCCCCACGGCTTCTATACAGAGCGAATGTTAAAATCTCAGAAACTTTACAACTTCAAAATCCCACAGAAAAATAGAAGCTATCTGTACATTTGGGAGATCCCATTATAATAAAAATGGACCAATCATTGTAAGATTTATTTCAAGAAGAGAATAGAAAAATTGGCTTCATACAACTAATTCACAATAATTCTAGCTGACGTCAATATAAAAAAGGAAGAAATAAATTTTTATAATATATCAGATTTTAATAAAACTTATAAATTAAGATCAAATTCTAGAGGAGACCTATAACTTGAGAATCACACAGGCTAGAAACGAGTTCTCGATGGCTAAGAGCTAGTCTTGGCAAGACCTTTTGAACGAGATACAGATCATGTCTCTAGCGTATATCGTTCCTGAGACAGGAATTTCTCGCGACGGACGGACAGACGGAGCAGGGATATAAAGCTTCTCCTGCTATGAGCTACGCTCTGTGTGGAAGCCAAAAAACTATTAGGGACAATATTGATTCCAAGTACGATGTCAAATTACCAGTGATCAAGGCAAGTCAGAATTTATTTATCCAAGGGAGCTGAAAGATGATTGGTAAATTAGCAAAAGGAAAATGATCCTTCGTTTTTACTAATTGATTTCAGAATTGCAGTACAAATTGGAATGTACATTCATTACGACGAACTAAAAGGATTAAAACCTCCGTCAATGTATTGTCAGCCTCTAACTATGATTTACTGAAATCTGTAATATTTCTCCGTATTGCATTTCTTGAAACCTCTAAAAGAGGCTATTTTTTTTTTTATAGTTGTATTATTAAAACACTTTATTTGTTTGTTTTGTTTTCAAAAATAAATATTATTGGAAAACAATTACATTAAATTACATTTTTAAAACAATATAATTTTATTACTAATGATGTATTGAAAAAAGCAAATTAATGTAATTCTTTCCAAAATTACGAAACTCATCTGTGATAAAGAACTTCCGATATAGCAATTCGAAATATTAAATCTGGTGAAGAGAATGAAGAGGCTGTTGTTGGCATGGCAACGTGTTATTCAGATCTCGTTTTTTTGGTCTGTCCGGCCACAACAGCAAATCATCTATTAAATCTTTCATTTATAATAAATAAAAATATTTTATTTTGTAAATCCTAGAAATAAATAAATTAATTAATTAATTAAAAACCTTTTTTTAATGGTTTTATGTTATCTTGTTTAATAATAATTAAAGAATTGTGTCATTTTCCGATAAGCTAATGTATAAGAAAAGACTCGATATTTTTAAGATTTAAAAATTTTAAATATTTATTAAGACAATATTTTAAATCAGCTTAGAAGATTAAAGTTTCTAAATATTACTAAATCCGTTTGTTACGCATTTCAAAATGTAAACAATACATGTTTCTTGATAAGCCAATATTTCACTTAAGTCCAATCTAAGCGTCTTCTTACGTAAGGCGGTTTTAAATCTTTTGAATTTTGACGAAGAGCTTTGCTATTTTATCTCGGGGATTCATCAACTTAATTGTAATCATTGCTCGTGTATTAGAACTCTTATTAATAAAAGTGATACTACATTAGGCGTGGTTAACGATTTAATCTCCTAATCTCCAACTTAATCTGGGGATGTGTCACCGTCTTTCAACGGCTCTCGCCTGAGTTTAGGCCTAATTGCTTCAAGGGCTTCTTTCCATCGTGGCAGCTTATAATACTTCCTGGATTGACATATGATACCATGACAGCGGGGACCACATTTCTCGTTCAATGGCGACAACCAGCCTTCACTTTTTTTTTCTGTTGGGATCTTTTAGTTCCTGATTATTCATCAAAGAACGAAGTAGTGTCAACAACGGATATGGATCTAACAAAGGCTCAAATGTTAGCTCTAATAGGAGAATTCAAAAGATGGCTTTTAAATAATATTTATTTACTTATAGATGGTCGGATTTCTTACTTCATTAATTACTTAATTATTAAGTTATTATTAATTTAAATTGAGGTAAAAGAAATAATTAAAATTCCCTTCGACTGTATCGTATTCGTAAACTTTAATATAACTTTTAATAATTTTCCATTTTAATGTAATTTTTGTTAATACTTGTATAATTTTTATTATAACATCATTGTAAAAAATTCCTTAACTGAATTTGTTGTTGTAATGAACATGTAATACATGTAAAACAGATTCAATTCTTATCTTAATTTCTATTGTACTGAAGATAAGAATTGCGTCTGTTTTACATGTTCTGCATTTTCATCAAAACACAAATTTAATTAAGGATTTTTTTTACAATGATGTTATAATAAAAATTATATTACGCATAAGTATTAACAAAAATTGTATTAAAATGGAATAATATTTTACATAACATCAGTACGTAATTTTGACATCAGTACATAATTTCTATTGTACTGATGTCCCCGCGATTGTCTAGAGAACGTCACAACCGACTTCGATGATTTTTGGAATAGATAATTACAAGTCACTAAAACATACTCCTCAAAGGAATTTCATCATCTAGTATTATCCTTCAGGAAGAATCACCAAAAAATAACTATCTTCTACAATAAAACTGGAAGATTGTCCTTGTAATTTATGTGCTTCGAAATTACTCGGCCGTTTGGACTAAATTTTAGTAGTAGGATACAGGAAGAGTTGAAAATGGTTTTTGTTTAAAATTATAGGATCCTTCAGGAATAAGTCAAACTAAAAACATCGCAACCTTCGCTCCCTTAAACCGTAAGTTGATCGTTCTCATCTATCTCCTCTAAAACTATTCGGACAATTGCATTCAATATTTTGAAGTTAGCCCAGGGAATAGTCGGAGATGGTTTTATTCCAATATGATCAAAAATCGACTTTGTCAACAGGCAAGTAGCGGAGCTGCTAGTCTCGTCCTAGATTTCAGTATTAAAATCATTTTACTTTGAAAGTTTTATTTAAAGAAAGAAAAGTCATTTAAAAAAATTTAATATAATGACCCCCACCCCTTCCTTAACAAAATCCTACGTACCTGATGTCAGTCTAGAGTAATCAACAATTGAAAATCATTCGCATCTTCTAGTTTACCAATGCATGGATGGTCCTCCTTCTAATTTGTCATTTAATAAACTCTTTGCTTTTTAATGAATATGTTATACAAATGTTGTAATGTAACTTGCACTTAAATGTGAAGGTTATAAAATATATAGGCCTACTAGTTTATAGTAATTTAGGAAATAACATAAATCACATTTGACAAATTTTGTCTCAAAAAAATTCTCATTTTATGATGGTTAATTTTAAAAATTATCGACAGTGCAAAATATAAATAAGTTAGAAATGCTTTTCATTACATTTAGTAAAATCTATATTTAATGAATATTCAAATAATATTCAAGAATGAAGTATCAGTTTATAAAAATTATACATATATGTATATATGTTCGATTTATTTATTGAGGAACATGGCTTTCTAATCTGCCCACTTGATGTTGATGTTCTTGTGTTTGTCTGCACTCGAGTAATGGCTTCGCAATCCATTGTTTACAGATTTGATTGAGATTTCCACAATCAAACAAATGAACATCGATTGACAACACAACGCACTAAATGCAATCACAATGATTCTACGTAAAGAAAACATCGACTAATTAAAGATTAGAGTAGAGTTTTTTTAATCGATAAAAATATCGATTTTTCAGTTAACAGGAAACAAGAAATATCTGTAAAGTTCAGTCTTACGACTTATTTGCTTCGGAACTAAGCAGCTTTCTTACGACAAATCCTGAAGGGTTTACACTTAGTACATAATTTTGTTATATGGTTGATTAGTCTTTTAAGAACAAGATTGTTTTTTATTTTTTTTTATTTTAGTGAATAAAAACCATCTGCAACTTTTGTCCTACTGCAAAGTATTAGCCCAAACGGTCGAGTAGTTTCGGGGAGATCGATTCCAAAGACTACCCTCCAGCTTCGCGAAAACAAGATTTTTTTTTTAAATAAATAAAGGCCAGATTGACAGGGGTTCTCAATAAGAAGATCTTGCCTTTCTGATTCGGTTAGGGTGAGGCAGGGTTGGGCTGATGAGTCCGTTGCAGGACGAAACGGCCGTTCCCAACTACTCCCCATAATCTAAAATCGGAAAGGCATTTTTTTTTTCTTCTTCTTTTGTTCAGGTGCTGTTTTCTTTTCCTTTATTTATTTACTATTTTCACAGCACGTTAAATTTATTTTTCATATTAAAGATTTTTTTTTTTTTTATGATAATTTTTGAATCACATGATTTTTTTTTAAGAGCTAACTACCATGTCCTCTAATTCAATGCCAGCGGGAAGGCTTTACAGCTTTTCCTCCGTAGCTTCAATCCCTGCTCGTCACCGATTTGTTTCACATTTGTGGATGGCTTCTATTTTCTTTATCTAAAACTTTTGTAACTCGTCTCAATTTTATTTTATTTTATTTATTTATTTAAATTTCCCCATTTCTTTAAACACCGCCTTTAATCTTTCATGTTTACTTAGCTTAACTTGTTTTTCTTGTAATGAATTAATCTCTGTCTTTTTTAAATTTTTATTTAAAATGTAGTTTTTCAGGTCAAATAGTTGTTTTGCTAAATTTTAACTTCTGTTTATTTTTGATTCAGTAGACAAATCTTAAATGTATCAGAAGGCTGAAGTTAAAACCTTTGCAACAAGGAGGAAATAAAGAATACAAAACTTCGACTTTAAGGGAAACTAAAAGCAAGGAAGGTCAATACATTTTCCCTTCGATAATCATTAATTTTGTTTTGTTTTTTTTTCTTTTTTTGGAACTGAATAATTGAAATTTCAGCTTGAAGCTGCTCTCCCTTGTAAATATAGTAAATTTACATTTTATTCGAAACCTCATACTCTAAAAACCGATGTCTTTAATCAAAAAGAATGCGAAAGAAAGATGAATATTCAAAAACTCGCATTTTAGAAGAAATAAAATATATTTATGGCTATTTTCGTATATTAGTTAGTGTTTCCAAAATTTAAGCTGTACTTACACAACCTATACTTCCGCGAAGAAAAATAGTCCTTGTATTGTCATGATAATATTACAAAAGAAAAATAACTACTGTATTAGAATATTTTACTTTATAAAATAATGTAAATTTTGAATTTATATATTATTTCAAAACATTACGGCTTTATCTTGGAAATAAATAAATAAATAAATAAATAAATAAATAAATATTCTATTGCTTTATCAAGAGAATGAATAATGTATGTGAAAAGTTATTGGCTGTGATCTCTGTATAGTATTTTTATGAAAATATATCATTGTAATACCTATCTATATACGTTTTTATAGTTATGAACTGTTCACGGGCTCAATAAAAATATATACGGATTTATAGTAATTATTATTTTTTGTTCTTATTGGTCGGAAGATGAGATCGACCAAGAAATTTATTTGGTTAGAAGATGAAAATATTATTTTTTTTGGCTTTTGAAAGGAAGCCTTATAATCCCGCTTTATCCGTCTGTCTGTGGACAAGTATCCCACAACGCAAAGCACAACAATCGCAACAATTGCGCCTTTTGCATTCGCAACAATCACATTTATAATAAAGCTCAGCAACAATCACAATAATCGCAACAATTGCACCTTTTGCATTCGCAGCAATCACTTTTATAATAATAAGGAAATTAAAGCAATAATACCAGAAGCCGTTGCGAAGCATTGTGATTGGTTTACTAATCGCTATCTTTATCTTGTTTTTTTTAATTGATTGGATGAAAGTTGTCAGAAATTCAGGTTGAATCAACATTACAAATTGGTCCAATAATGCGACCAATATTTTTAGTTTTATTGACCGGATATCCGGTATTTTCCAATGGTCGGTGCTTACTATATAATACAATAACTTATGTGTTTAGTGTAACCACTTCGCGAAAACTGTCAACAATTTCTAACAATGAAAATTTATCTTTCTATTTTTTTTCCTTTTTAATGAGAGAGTTTTCAGTTTCTGATTTCCTCTTTGCAGAACGACACTGGATTTTGACAAAAAATGTAGGAAAACCTGATTCGATAATTCCGTGTCGAAAACGAATCGGAAATTTGGTTCTCAGGCGAAAGAAATCGATGTTTGATAGACGATGCAACGAGGAATACAATTGTCGTTCCGTTTTTACTTGAGCCATGCTAATCTGCCCTTCGAGAAACAGGGAGGGCGAATGGATCATAAAAGCAGCTGCAACACATACTATTCATGAATTGTGTAGGAGGTTTTTCCCTTCCCCCTCTTAGACTGGAAAAGAAAATTGAAAGAAGGCCAGATCGTTAAAAAGAAATCGAAATAATAAGAAAAAGGCCACTATTCTACGAGTCTTAACCAATGTAATACGTTGAAACTGTGAGCAATTCACAGTTATTGTTACTGAATGTTTCATTATTAAAATCGCCATCTTATAAGAAAAGAAAAAAAATAGCACGATTAAAATTATAATTACTATATTGTCAAATGTTATTCAGAATTCAATTCCTTTTTATTTTTTAATTGGATTTAGGATAAGTGAAATCCACATAATTAAATAAATAAATAATACTGCTAAAATATGAAATTTTAGCCAGTTTATTGAATTTTTCAATTCAGTTATCTTTCAAATTTCAGTTTAATACTCTGCATTTTTATAACAAACTCATAATATTACCAACTACTATAACGGACATCAATATTTCGTCTTAATCAAAAGACTTCATCAGGATTATTTTCTTTCCCTACAATTTTTAATTTTCATTCTTCTGCAATTTCTAATTTTCACCTTATAAATGTCTCTGCTATTAATGTCTTTTTAATCTTGAATTTATAATTGTCTTATAATTTAATATACGTTGAAGGAGTTGGTATATAGATTGTAATGTTATGAGTTTGTTATAAGTATGGCATTTAAAGTATTAAAGAATTTTAACTCTGCATTTTTATTTATTTACTTATTTATTTTTTTACGGCTTTTCTGAACACAACTGAAATAGTAAATAAGGCGCCGCGGCGTGATATTGTCCATTTCCTTTTAATCTATTCGTGCTGTTGAGGGCCTGGATGACAACGAAACCTTCTGAAATGGATCAATTCTAACTGAAAGTGCACAAGATTCTTATAAAATTTACATTATTTCATTTCCTTAAAACTATATTTATTTAAATTTGATAGGAATTTGACTAGTGTTATGGCATCTGAAAAGCCGACGATAGCGATCAGCCCTGAAGCCAGAATAATTTCATTGCGAATCCCCCACCCATTTCTATTCTATTGATAATTTATTTGCTTCCTTTTTCATTTAGATGAACTTCCTTGCCTCAGGCATATTTCTATTTCATTTCCCTGAAAGGCTCTCAACTGTCATTTTCCATTAATTGATAATATTTTATTACTATAAAATACATCACTAAGCAGTGGCGTATTCGGCTGGGTCGCTTGTATGGGGGCAATATTGGGAAATAAAGAATGAGACAATAATTTGAAAATTTAATGATACTAACTAAAAGGAATGTTTTAAATCGATATTTATTTATAGTAATTTTTAAGATTTTGTTATCGGGATCCGACCAGCAACAACCAACAAAAAATAAAACATCGCTCTTCAAAATTTTTTGGCGCCAAGGGTCCCTTCAACCTGGCATTCAAACAATAAAGAACGAAAAAAAAAAAGGGTCTATAATGTACATTTTGAGATTTCGGGGACCCCCTAGATACGTAACACATCACTCGATCGACGTTTATATTAAGAAATTAAAGGTTCTGTACTATTAATCCGATTTCTATATTCAGCGGAACAATACGGATAGTTCAAAATTACTTGTTAGATTTTTGTTTTTTATTTAAATCAGCGGAAAATACAATAAAAGTAAAGGTTATTGTGATGTAGCGCCTTCACGTAGAGCAACATTACAAAAAATCAATAACCTACTCTTCCGTCCGCTAGGGGTACCATTGATATAGGTTTTCAAGCGAGTGACTTCGCCGTAGCAGAGTGGCGCAGTGGAAGCGTGCTGGGCCCATAACCCAGAGGTCCGTGGATCGAAACCACGCTCTGCTAACAAAAATTTTTTTTCTTTGTAAAATAATTTAATTTTAAAAATACGCAATTTACAAATAAATTAAGCATTTTTTATTAATTTTACAGCATTTTTAACATTAATAATACATTTTTTTCTCTTCTGTAAATGCTATATAACTGATTGTAAAGAAAAATAAGTAAGAAATACTTACAAATATACAAATGTATATATTTCAACATTATTAATAATAAAATAAAAGTTTTTTTTATTAATTGGATCGTGTAGAAATTAAAATATATTAATTTCAGAAATTAACCCGGCATTGATAGGGAAAAAAATTAAATATCTAAAAAAAAAAAGCGTTTCAATAGCGGTATTAAATTTGATTTTTTTTAATGCCGTTAACTTCTCTCTTCCGAATGCCATTCAGGGAAGTTCATAAAGAGTTTACAGTAAAAAACAAAAAAAAAAACCCAAATATTTTGTCATTTCTAATAATTAGACTATAAATAATGGATCAAGATCAAACTTATCTTATTATTAAGGTCCGATTTTTAATATGTGTAATTTTCCTAAACTTCAGTTCGATTTTTAAATGGATATTTCTTAGGTTATTTTGATTCAAATAATAAATTTTTATTTTACAAATGAAGGCGTAATTTAATCTTTTTGAATTTTAGTATTTTGGAAGATAAGGACTTATTTAAGAACATAAATAAGCATTTATTTTTCTTTTCTTTTTTCTGTTTAAGCATGTGAACTTTTTAATTTTTTCAGGTAGGCTAAGTTTAATGTCAATTTTGGTAATACTTGTAACTTTTAAAACAAATTTTAGTTACCGTATATTTGTAACTTTTATATCAAATTTTGGTCAATTTTGTAACTTTTATAATCCGATTCCTAGCTCAAAAATCTGATTCCTAGCTATTACAAAAAGTCTTTAGATACCTAAAGTTTTTCTCCAAGTTTCGTGATTACGATTTTCGCCGTTTTCAAATACACCGGGGAATTTAAAAAAAGAAAAGACAAACCTAAAACGTTAAGTAGTTCTGAATCTATATTCTAAAGTCAGATTTTTTACACCATCATTAGCTCATTAACAAAAGTAATACTTTTTTTCTATTAGATCTGCACAACAATGAACAAGGAAAATTCACTGTTGCTGTGATTTAATAGAGAAAAAAAAAAATATTTTTGAAACCACTTTACATTAGAAATCTGAGCTTTAGACTATATTTCTTTACTAATTTTTTTTTTTTTTTTTGTTTGGTTGATGAAGTTGTCCTTTTGGATCAATTTGTCTGAATTCCTATCGTCGTCGTGGTCGAAAGTTCAAGGCGGGAAAGTCGCCAGCGGACGTCACAGTTGGCAAATCGACTTGGTGACGTCAATTGCCGCCTGAAAATAATATGTTGACGACATTGTAACGGTACTTGGCTAGTTCTATAATCAGATCATTGGTTTCTGTTTGTATTAAAGATAATTAAGTTATGACTGCCTAGACAGTAACATAATTTAAAAAAAAAACAAAAAAACAAAAACAAAACAATTAAATATAGCCCTATAAATATACAAACATTACAACAACATATCACATAATTATAATATAACATTATTGTAAGAGGGATCGGAATTTCTAAATTTATGTATGTTACATCTTGATCTTTATTCGAACTTTTAAATAATTTAAATTCGTTTGAGGAGCTTAGTTTCAAAACCCGCCATCTCCAAAATTAAATTTTCGGAAAATAGAGGTTTGTTAATGCATTTGCATTGGACAAGATGGGCTTTGAAAGAGCAGAAGTATCGAAATCGTACCGCAATACATTGTTCTGGCGGTTTTTGAAGTTAAACTGTATGCG
The DNA here is from genome assembly GCA_023159025.1 of Thereuonema tuberculata. Taxonomy (NCBI): domain Eukaryota; kingdom Metazoa; phylum Arthropoda; class Chilopoda; order Scutigeromorpha; family Scutigeridae; genus Thereuonema; species Thereuonema tuberculata. The sequence continues at coordinate 21,535,413 of JAFIDM010000007.1, read as the reverse complement.
AATAGCGGGTTTTGATTTGAACTTAGCAAAAACTCCATTGGCTCGGCATTTGCAATTGTTGGAGATAGTGGGTTTGGAAACTAAGCTCCTCTTAGGGATACATTAGAGCAGGGGTCGGCAACCCGCGGCCCACATGCGGCCCGCGAAGCGTTTTGGTGCGGCCCGCGAGGCGTCTTAAGATTTTCCTTTTTTTTTTTTTTGGTTGTTAAAATAAGAATTTCCTTTTTTTTTTTTTTTGGTTGGTCCTTTTTGGCCCAAGTGCGGCCCGCAGTAATTACCACATAAAATATTTGGCCCTTTTACAACAAAAGGTTGCCGACCCCTGCATTAGAGTATTAGGAAAGGAGTTTTATTTTTTTGATTGAAAATAAGTTTAGGATTCAGATATATTGATTTTACTTTTTCTAATTTTTTTATCCAAATCCACAACACTAACTAATTTAATTTTAACGTTTTCTAAATGTTCCTTATTTTTAGATAATTAAAATAATTACTGTATTTTTTTTATTGTAACTTTTATTGTAATTTTTATTGTAACTTTTAAATTATTAATTTTCAGTTCGTCGTTTCCTAAAATTTTAAATTTAATAAAAGCTCTATTATTAAAATTCTTTCATATTCCACTGTCTTTCAAATTCCACTGTTGTTCTTTTGTTTAAATTCCATTCGTATTTCATTGTAGTTTTCATACACGAAAGAAGTAAGTAGACTGAAATATCATTAAGGTTTTACTGAAAGAAAAAAAAACACCTCCTATGTTAATGATAGACCCATTTGACTAATAACTCAATCGAGATTTTCGAATTAAACTGACAAATTGAGCTGTAGATCAGGTTTAAATATCTCTTCAGAATTCTTAATTACAGTATAATGAAATTCGTCTGACCAGCCGTAATAAAGACCAGACAACACAAGTCTCTTAAAACAATTTCATTTTTTTTAAAGTTGAAGACAAATACGAAATCTACAGGAATTTAAAACTGCTAAATAATTAAAGTTTTCGAATAACGAAATACAGTCGGACCTCTTTTTAACGAACCTCTATTTTGCGAATTTCTCTATTTTGCGAACTTTTCTTTGGAACCAAGAACATTTTACTAATTTCTTCATAAAATAACCTCCAAATAGCGAAGTGCATTTTCTATTTAACGAACTTTTTCGTGATATCTATTTTTTTTTTTCTCCTTGAAATGTTTTTATTATTAATATTCCCTTAGAGGAAATGAAAGAAATGTGGATACAGCTGAGGGAAAAAGAAGAAATTAACGATGATGTGCTGATATATGATTTTCTTTCACTTCATTTTGAAGTTGAGACCTCGAAAACACTAACTGAATCGGATATTTAGGATACTGTGAAAAATAAAACAACACAGCTATGAATTGCGATGAAGATGAAGATGATCAAAATGGAAATGATCATGATGAAGAAATCAAAAAACCTTCGTATGATGAAATGCTAAAATCATTTGAAACAATCCGACGCGGATTACAATTTGAAGAAAATACTGAAGGGGTTTTTGGTGCATTGCAAAGATGCGAGACATACTATAAGCAAAAACGTTTAAAAAAAAAAACAAAAAAAAGACAGACTTTATTAGTAAAATTTAAGTACGCATGTGGTAATATATGCTTTATGTCATTAAAATTATTATTTTTTTAAATAATATTTATTGTTTATGTATTTTAAATCTGTTTTGTATAGTTTAAAGTAATTTTAAAAGACGAATCTCTATTTAACGAATTTTCCATATAACGAACTTTTTTTCGGGATTTAGCGACTTCTTTAAATAGAGGTCCGACTGTATTAAGATTTTTTATGAATTTTGATTTCTGATTAAGCTAAAATTTTAACTAATAAACATATAATAAACAGTAATACCAAATACTAAAGACATAACATGAATTTCAGGTTTTAATCAGTTTTAACAAGGTGAAAATGTTAATACTGTATTATGAAATTCTGAAAAACAAAACATTATTTTCGTTTATAAACGAGATTTAATTATAAATTAAAAGCCCTGTATAGATCTGTACAGAGGGCTCTTTAATCTATGACCCTTAAAAAAAAAAAAAAAAATATTTATTTTTCATAAAATAAAATCACCAATTGACGTCCTTCCGCAAAAGGATTTTTGAAATGCTAAGTACGACCGCCCTTAGACCTTTCACTGTCCTTCGACTTAAAAACTGCAAAATATCTTCTAGGACATTACATCGCTGTTCCTGAATAGATAGATAAATACGAAAGTAGTAAAATTAATTACTCCCCGTCCCCAAGACAAAAGTGAGATTTTTTTTGGGGGGGAGGGGGGGGGGCGGATAGGGCATAGAAATTTGTGTTTTAAAATAATTTACAATATATAGAATAACAGATAGATTTCCTTGAAGTAATATGCTGTTTTTCTTTAGATTTTAACAGTATTCTTTCATAACCTTCAAAAAACTTCAATCTTACATCTCCTGGCAATATTTCGTGGGCCTCATCGGCTCAACTTTTTCAAGCCTTTCACAATAAATAAGAAAAAAAAATTATTGGTAAAGGTATAGACCAGCGGTTCCTAACTTTTATTGAGCGCGAGGCTAAACTAGATACGGTATGTGAGGAGCGAACATAGCGTAGCAGGTGCAAGCATATAAGAATCCCACTCTCGCACCCGGAATTGGGACCCTACAAAAGCAAAACACAATTAAAAATAATCAATAATAGAAAAGATGTCAAATCCTAGCCCTGCATTCCGCAAGGCTCAAAAGAAATTTGTCTATAGCATAAAACAATGCTTTTAAACTAACCAGTTTAAGTTACAACAAATTTTACCTAATAATTCAACAAAATAGCAACTACGGAAGACACAAAGGAACCAAAATGATTTCGCACCTTGAGCTGTCACGGATAGAGTCTGGGACAGCCGTTTCGTTCTCTTTTAAGACTCATCAGCCATGTTCGCACCTTCTGTGCCATGGAGTTTGTCTGGCTGATGAGTCCTACAGACGACGAAACGGCCGTCCCAGTCTCTTACAGGTGACAGCTCAAGATGCGGTTTCTTTGTGTCTTTGTTTCTTTGTATTTTGTTGAATTATTTAGACACGCAATTTGGTATTCCTTAAAATATCGTAGCAGGATTTGGAATGAGACGTATGATCACCAAAAACGTCCAACCAAAAAAAAATGTCCTTTTACCAGGTAGGACTTGAGAGAACTTTCCAAACAATTTTTTTTTTTCCATTTTCGAATAGAATATTTTTCATAATATCTTCTCGTACGAATGTATCTCATCCTGAGATATCATCATCCTGGGATGCTGAGCCGAGATTGGGAATCACTGGTTTAGACTGGCACTGGATCTTAGAAAACAAATATTTGAAAGTTGCACGCCAACAATTTCTTTTTTAGATATTGATATTGAATATAGTTACTTATATTTTATTATTATCTAATTTTGATACAAAAACTATGTAAGTTTTAATTCCAATTTGTGCTTGATGGTTTTGATGTGAGAGTCGCTTAGCGCGTGTTCATTGACCTCAGGGTGGGTTCATGACGTCTCATAGGGGAAAGGGATAAAGAGAAAAGCTCCATTCGTTACACAAAAGATTTGAAATTCAAATGAATAAATCACAAGCCCAAGGAAAAATCTATGAAACGTGATAAAATATTAAAGAAGGGACTGAAATAACATCAGTGGTTAACGATCTACTAAAGTTAAGGACTTACAGTCTAAATTAAACTAAGTCAGAATACATTGGAAATAAAGGCGAATTAGGAAAAAAAAACCAGACTATAATTTAAGTTATAATAAGTAATCCCTTCCGTCTGTTCATACATGATCAAAATAACTAAACAAAAAGTTATCCTCGGAAGCTGAAATTTTAGCGAAAGGAAGCGTTGATATGTAATGGGAGAGAAGGGTGGACGACTTGGCCAATCTTGACTTTGCTACTCCACCCAAAATCTCAAATTATATAGAAGAGGCCGTAACATAGTTCTTCCGAAATAAAAACCAATATACGGCCCTGGTTAAAAGGAACATATTTATTAAGTTTGTGGATATTATGTTAGGGTGATCAGATTTTGAAAATTAAAATACGGGAGATTTTAATTTAGCGAACAAAATCAACGCGGACCTCTTCTATTTCCATTTTTTTCTTTTACTGAACAATAAATTAGGAATTAAAAAGAAAAAATTAAATGATAGAATAAGGTAAACAATAAAAGAGGCTAACTAAGTGAAGACAATTGTAGACAAACAATTTAAAGAACGACCTTGTGGGCGGAGCTTAGGCCGGAAGGTTACACTAAATTATGGGATAGTTTTCCCGTAATAATAAAATTTAAAAATAAATATGTAATTTAAAATAAAATAATTGTTTATGATGTATATATTGTAACTGTATATATTGCCATTTTAATATAAATAAAACATGTTAAAAGCATTTTTGTGTTGATTTTCGTCCTATTTCGGATTATCCGCGGAATTTGCTTATCCGCAGTTGCCGCGCACCCAATTTCGCGGATAATCGGGAGTTTACTGAACTTTATTTTTTGTATTACTTTCTTAACAATAATCAACTTTTTTTTTTTTTTAATTTAAAAGCCTTTTTATCCTACGAGTTGTAGGTAAAGGTTTTGATGATGTCTAACGACACATCATTTAATTATTTTGCCTTTTTTTCTTTGGGAGGTCACTGCCAGATTGGTCGGTGACTTCCATATAGGATTTTGCCTTTCTGGTTCTTTTATCGGGGGAGGCGGGTTTGGGCTGATGATTCCGTTGCAGGATGAAACGGCCGTTCCCAAATCCTCCCTGTAATTGAATCTGAAAGGCAATTCTATTCAGGTGCTGCTTTGTTTTCAGTTTCAATTAAACTTAAAATACATAGCCTATATATTTGAAGAGAGATATTTACAGAGTACAAAAAAAAAAAAAAATACTTACAAATGTACATCTTAGAATGAAATGTGGATTCTAAGTTTTTTCAACCAAAACTTTCTTAACGTACATTGGAAAGTATTATTATACATCTTTCTTAAGATTAAAACTGTTACTTTGTGATATTTCATCATGAAATCGACACCAGCGTTAACCAGAGTGCAAAATACTAGTACAGTCGGACCTCTATTTAACGAACCTCTATTTTGCGAACTTTTCTTTGGAACCAAGAACATTTTGCTAATTTCTTCGTTAAATAAATTCCAAATAGCGAAGTGCATTTTCTATTTAACGAATTTTTTGAGGATATAGCTGATGGAAAAAGAAGAAATTAACGATGATGTGCTGATGGATGATTATCTTTCACTTGATTTTGAAGTTGAGACCTCGGAAACACTAACTGAATCGGATATTTTGGACAGTGTGAAAAATAAAAACAATACAACTTTGAATTGCGATGAAGATGAAGATGATGAAAATGGAAATCATCATGATGCAGAAATTAAAAAAACCTTCGTACGATGAAATGCTAAAATCATTTGCAATAATCCGATGCGGATTACAATTTTGTAGAAATTATGCCTGAAAGGGTTTTTGGTACATTGCAAAGATGCGAGACATACTATGAGCGAAAACACTTTTTCAAAAAAACCCAAAAAAACTCTGACAAAATTAGCAGACTTTATTAGTAAAATTTAAGTATGCATGTGGTAATGTATGTCATTAAAATTATTACTTTTTTTAATAATATTTATTGTTTATGTATTTTAAATCTGTTTTATGTAGTTTAAAGTAATCTTAAAAGGTGAATCTCTATTTAACGAATTTTCCATATAACGAACTTTTTCTCGGGATTTAGCGACTTCGTTAAATAGAGGTCCGACTGTATATCCTAACTCACTGTTCCAAACTCCAAAAGCTGGATTTGGGGGTAAAGGTTTTAGTGACTGTGTATGTGTGTATGTGGGTGTGTCTCTGCGGGGAAAGGGGGGGGGGGGGGGCTGAAGGATTTTCATTCAGCTGTAGGATTAGTGAAAATAGCTAACTTTTAAAATAATATTGAAGAAGTAAAGATGTGGATATTGTTTTTTTTCGGGGGAACCATTATTGCTATTACTATTTTCTTTTTCTTACGCAAGGAAATTAGAAAAATTATAGAAGCTAAATATTAAAATATAATGTCGTAAATTCACACAGCAAAAAGTAATGAAATGCAGTTTTTATTGAGATACAATGTCTATCTGATATGAATTCTTGACAAAGGTAACGCAAAACTAATTATTTCAGGAAGCTGAAAATTTAATGACAGATGCAGGCTTAAAAAACGTGACCTCCAATTCGTTTTGATATAAATTGCGGCATAGGAAAGAAAAAAAAAGTAAAGAAAAAGATTCAAAACGAAAAAGTGTAGTTTTCTAAAATTAGCTTGTAATTGTAACTTTGTTATTTAATTTATTTTCATTATTAACCGAACCGTTTTCTAAGATAAAATAACTGATCTCTTTGCGATGTTTGTGTTCAGGTACAAGTGAAGGCCAAATAAACTTTTGGCCATAAGCGTCCAAACGTAAACAAAGCCGTCTCTCGAGACGAGAATAGCACATTTCCACAGTCATGTCTGCCCCAGCTGACCCTCGCAGACAGGAATTGCAAGTTGTTGGCCATTTCCCTTTTTTTTTTCCTTGCTTTTTTTTATGTGTGTGTGTGTGCTTCCTTTCTCGTTTTCCTTCGTGGCTAAGAGTTATAACAGCCCACAATGAGCGCCGCCATTAGTCATGGCTGTCAAACCCCAGGGAAACATAATACACTTGTTTTTAGAAACAACGCTTGGAACAAGTGATCCAGCGTTCATTATTGCAATAAGAGCAAAAGATAAACTCTTTAAAAAGCGATATCTCCACCACAACGCTTGCGAGTACGTTCTCCTTTTTTTTACAAAGTAAAAAAAAAAAGCCTAACTCGCGTTCATTCCCGCTCTTGTAGAAAATTATGAATTTCATAATTCGGTCTACAAGGGAATTTAAAAATTCTTTGAACTGAACACAGGCCTATTTACATCAGTGGTCACGTAAACAAGAAATAAGTCATTAATCAAACCTTTAACTACATCCGCAAGATCAGGATTTTATAGGTTAAGTCTAACCTTTCAGACGAAGTATACATGTCTTTGCGTCTGTGTTCACAAATAACTCAAAAACTACTTGCCTAGGAATCTGAAATTTTTAGGCTAGGTATATTTTTTGCTAAAAGGAAAATAAAATGTTGATTTTTCCTACATGTAGGGCTAATAGGTAAGAAGCTACAGGCTAGAAAACTATCAAAATACCGTTGCTCTTAAAAAGGCAATATTCACAGTACAGTGAAACCTCCGTTTACGAACGACTCAGGTCACGAACATTTCGGGTTACGAACAACAACTTGGAAATTTTTTGTCTCGAGTAACGTACAGTGCCTCGGGTTACGAACGAAGGTGAGAGAGAGAGAGCAAGGTTTAACGTTGGAGACAAACGATCGTGTACAGTACAGTTACAAGTTACGGGGCCAAATCACACCAAAGGCGTCTCACCTAGCATCTGAAAGTATCTCTCCGCGCCCACATGATTCTTATTCCGATGTAAACAAGACATCGTAATGTATTTATTTGTATAATGTATTTATTAAATGTAATTATTTTACATTTAATTTATTTGGTTGTTTTCTTTCTCTCTATTTAATACGTGAAGTACACGTATTCTTTGCGTTTTGTCAGGTAAACGACCGGATGTTAATAAAAAGAAACGATTCTTTCATCTTGAAACGGATCGTCTCTATTTCATTGATTTCAATGTTTCGGGTTACGAACGTTTCAGGTTACGAACCGAGTTCTGGAACGAATTAAGTTCGTAACCCGAGGTTTCACTGTAATTCAACAACTATATATCTAAATAAGCTACAATTTAAGAGATCAATATATCATTTTTAGAAGATGATCTGTTACTGATTTTTCATTAACAACCGATCAATAGATATAGAGCTACGATCCAAAACCCGTCTGTTTGTTGTTCTTCCATTTGTAATCAAGATAACTCAAAAATTATTTGTCGTGTAGCTGAAACTTTCATGGACGATCTTAGTGCTTATAAGGGGAATCTCTCTTGAATTTGGTAAAAGTCGAACCAATAGGAAAGGAGCCTCGATCCAAAACTATCGACGTATGTGAACAAAGGACTGTTGTTGTTGTTTTAACAATCTTTTGTCTGCTCTTACCAAAGGGCATTCGAAAGTTTGCACGTCAACTTGTTTTATCAAGAAATTGCAAAATACGCTGTTTTTCCTGGGGTAAATGAAACAAAGAACATAAAAAAAGGCATTTTATTTAGCGTGATCTGAAATTTACATCTTTCTTGAAATCTGGAAACATACTTTATAGACAAAAGACGATCTCATTAGAAATCATTTATTTATATTTATTTATATTTATCTGTATTTTATTCATTTTAATCTTTATCGTTATTTATTTTAAATCATTCCTTTTCTATTTTCTAATTATTGCTGTTCTGTTTATTTTTAAATTCTTTTCCGTTGCAGCCGTTTAATTAGTTAATTAATTTAAGTTCGTTATGTTTCTTTTCCAATCACTATGTAAATTTTTAATTAATTATCCAATGAAACCCAACTTTGTAAAATCTATAAAAACCTATGTTTTCTGTTTAATAAATTAATTCAGTTCAGTTCCAAACTTGACTAGTTGTGTCTTCGCTCCTACAAGACTCTCCCGCAAACACCATTACAATATTACTGATTATAGTCTTATTAGTATAGAAAATAAGTTTTAAAAAAATTAGTTTATAAAATTAGTACTGAATTATTATTGTTATTGATTTAATAGCTAAATATTTTTTCTTTTTAATGATTTTCTGTGAAAGGGGCTTCTTTAATACAACTTTTAGTTTCCATTCTTCAATTCTGTTTCTATGTTGATAAGAGGTGGAGGAGGAAAAAAAAATTGCAATCAACCTTTTGAACGCAGGAATAGATTACTTTGCCTCAAATTTATCAACAGCAATCTATAAATATTGATTTAAGCTCCACAAAGAGGTCAAATACACTTTGAGTGTTTGCCAAAATTAATATTTTTTTTTTCTAATGTCTGAATATCAGAATATTAGTATCTATTAAGTACATTAACATTTTTTTACTTATCAATAATGAAAAATAAATGAAGATAATATCAGAAATCGAAAACCTCTTTAATATATACAGGGTGATTCATAAGTACTGGAAAAATAGGCCTAGAAAGAACGAACATCAAAATATTTTTCTGTCGAATTCGGTGTAAAAAAAAGTAAAATAGGGCATGGATTTCCGGATCGAACGTGTGATTCTGAGTCGGATGATGGTGTCCCCATTTTAGCCTTTTTTTCTGCCCTATGAAAAAAAAAAATGGTCTAGTTAGCACCCTTCACAACCGGGAAGAGCAAGGAAAGGGAAGCGAGATTAAAGTCCTCCCAGCGAAAGAATGACCGTGGACACCAGATGGCGCAATAGCAGAATTTGAATCGATTGTATATGTCAGTGTTTATGGCGGGAAAGTGTTTGGCTTCTGATAGGTTTGCCTCGCTTGAGAGTCGCCATTGTGAATAGTTTCTCTATACAAACTTCAGTCCTGGAATGATTAAGAGATCATGGGTATAGTTCAAGGTCGGAGTCATTCTTTCGCTGGGCGGGGTTTAGAATAGGCCAAGTTAAATTGAGTATTGACTCCATTGGGTTTATTTGAAACACAAGGAGTCCGTGGGGGTGGGGATAAATAAAACAAATTGTAGTGAATCCGTTGGGTTTATTTCAAACATAAAGAAGCCCCTTGGGGGGGGAATAAATAAAATCTATTTTTCCAGTACTTTATGAATCACCCTGTATATATTTAAAAGTATATCTTTAACATACGGTATTTGTATGTACATTTTTGGGAAAATTTATTTGAGTAAAATATTTTAGATCATTATATCATTTAAGTGTTTTCAACTAACCTTTCGAAGTAAAAATAGTATCTCATTCTTCTAAAGTGCTCTGCAAATAAATGTGGACGAAGCGTGAATTGGGGATAATTTATCTCGTATCGTAAATATGTATGTGTTTGTATAATACACGCAAACATGTATACGACATTATCAAAGATAAAAAGAATCCAGATTAATGATTAAATATTGCTAATAAAAAAAAACAAAAACATTAAAGCCATTCAGTATAATATTAAAAAAATATTACGATAGATTGATCTATTGATAGAATTTAGATACTTTAATGGAAATACATTACTTCTTACCTCAGGATTTAAAATCGATAAAAATTAGGAAAAACCAAGCGAATTTCCAAACGTTTATTTTATTATTTTATTAATAAAATAATATTTTTATTTTTATATTATTTTATTGAAATTTAATGTATTTAATAATTTACAGGATTGACAAGTGAAAATTTATTATCATCAAGGTATAAATTTTCAGGTGAAAGTTATTAAAATGGGAATAAATTGTAGCAGATTGTTGCTAACAGGTTCTTAAAGAATATTTAAACATTAATTGTACTTTTTGATCCATTTCCAGTTCAAAATCATCTTTAATTGTGATTGGTTTAAGCTTAATGATCACGCGCCCTTTGATTGTCGTGTTATACAGATTGCACATTGATTATGCAGTCGCTTACATGGTTTTCAAAAATGACTACGAGTTGAATTAGGGCCTTGGTTATGTCAGAGATAGTTAGAAGAGTGTTTTTCAAGTTCTTTAATTCGTTGGCGCAAGAATATCTAATATCATTTAAGTAACTTGCCTGCAAATTAAAAGTGAAACAGTCTACAGACAAATTAGTGCAGGTTTTAGAACAAGGAAACGAATTAAAAACTACTAGGTTTCATTTAATGGCACAATTTAGAAAAAATGCACATATTCTTTAGTGTCACTTAATAGATATGGGAAACTGTTAAGTTCAAAATCTCCCTCACTCAAGTTGCGATGCTTTTTTTAATGGTGTCAAGATAATTTGCTTTTTTTTTTTTATTGAATATTCATCATTTTCTTTGGTTGTTTGGTTTCTGTATAATTTACTTTCCTACAGCTTCTGTTTCGATCAATATCTTAACATCAAAAACACTTTCTTTGCATAATTTATAGTAAAGGAAAACATCATGAATAAAATATATAAAAAGATGAAGGAATTCCGTATAAAATTAAAACGCGAGACGAAATTACGATAAACGAATTTTTCTTGTTATATGACATAACAAGAAATTGAAGCTCACTGATTTTCAAGAAAAATGTATTATTTGTCATTATTTTATTATGTTGATATTTAATTAAAAATTCAAAACACAAAGCCTCGTTTCGATTAGACAGAATTCTGGGAAGGGAACAAAAGAACAACGTTTTTCCTGGTGACAAGACAAGCTTTACCTATCGAAAGCAAGGATTACTGTACTGATAAGAAGTGACGAATAATTACCATAAAAATGAAAATCGCTCAAATTTGCATTTAGAGATCTATTTTATAAAATTTCATTCAAATGCATTGTAAAACATAGGTATCGATCAGTCTCTCGGTTTTTGTATCTCACAGAACACTCAAGATCTGTTCGATAAATTATAGATATACAGTTGACTCGTGATAATCCGACAGTTACGGGACCGGGGGGTGTCGGATTATCAAACATGTCGGATTACCAAAGGTTGATTTTTTTAAAACTGAATTTTGACTTCTAAGCCAAGAAAATTTAAGCTATTATGTATATACAGTACTGTACATACTACAGTATGTATATTGTTACAATACATATTGAGTACATATTTTACGGCCGGTAAGTATATATAAGAAAAAAAATTATTAGGCATAGTTTTACGCAAATGAATACGTATGTATGTAATACTAATTTATTACTGTATTCATGTCTTAAAAAAATTAAATTACAGTATATAATATGAAATGTAATTTTATATCTTAAACTAAAAAATAAAAATACATAGTCTACACATGTATTTACGGCTTAAAAAAATCTGTAATCGTTTTTTGTTTCTTCTTAAGTAGAAAGTCTGTCATGGCTTTTTCTTGAATATCTTATAACATTAAAATGTTTTCGTAGTCGAATTCCCTCTCCTCACACCAACGTATCAAAGTGTTTCCAGCCGACATGTTTGGAAACCCTTTAAGTTAAGTAAGGAAACCCTTTAACTTAAAGACTTTGAAACGGAAAACGTTCAAAATGAATATGAATAAAGAAAAAGACAAATTTCAGATTGCATTTGACAATGTCTACAAATTGTTTACATCACTATTGCCCAAGAAATCAAGGAGTGTCGAGATAAAAAGTATTCCGAATGTTCGTTCACAGTCTCAATGGTAGCTTCCAACCTCCAATATCCTTAAATATGAGTTAAATACATATTCAATACAGAAACATACTTTTACAACATGTCAAAGTTGTCCGATTGGAAAAATACATCATGAATTCATGATTCAAGTTTCGCTGAGATCAATGAATTCATCATACATTAAGGTTTGTAAATAACAACTATAAACTTATGGTCCTCTTTTGTTTTTTTCGTGAATGTACTAACGACCATTAAGATGTATTAAAAGAATAATTTATATCTGGAGAGGAGCAGGGCCATATTAATTAATAAGGTCACAAGCATCATCTGATCCAAAACACTGATATCAATCCAATAACGGCAGGGGCTTCTTAATGTAATTCTCTAACTTCTCCTGAAGAAGACCCAAGGTACAGAGCCGAAATATTGAACAATTGACTGGAGTAGGAAGATCCATCATCTAATCTTATATTATTTATAAATGTTAAGTGTAATAGAAAAAGAATAATCAAACTCTAACACCTCACATTGATTCGAAAGTATAGTATTACGAGTTTCTGACTTGTGATGTCTTCTTGAATGCTATGCTGAAGTTACGACATTTCTTTCAAAATCACCGTAACTAACTAACTAACTAACTCCATGGTACTACAGCCCATGTAGGGCCTTGGCCTCCTGAACAATATGAGCCCACTCTTTTCTATCTTGCGCCTTTCTCCTCCATCCTCGTACCTGGAGCTTTTTCAAATCGCGTTCCGCATCATCAAGCCATCTAAGTCGTGGTCTTCCTTTTAATCTTCTACCACCAGGGTTTCCAATGAAGAGTTTCTTAACTCCACGGTTCAAATTCATCCTTTGGAGATGGCCTACCCATTGGATCCTTTTACTTTTAACAATTGAAACCAAGCTTGGCTCCTGAAACAATTCCATTAGTTCTTTATTAGTGCGGATACGCCACAAACCTTGGTCATAAATAGCTCCATAAATCTTCCTCAGAATTTTCCTTTCCCAGGCACCAAGTAATGAAACATCCTTACATGTTAAAGTCCATGTTTCGGCCCCGTACAAAACATCAGGTTTGATCATGGTTTTATATATTCTGGATTTGGTCCTCCTAGACAATACCGATGACTTCAAAAGGGCGGTAACAATAACTTCTGTTACCGGCAGCAATTTTATTTTTTATATATAAATATGAAATGGTAGATTTATGTGTATTGATACCTATTTTTATTTTAGTTTTATGTTTTATATTTTATACTGTTTGTATATATTTACATTTATACCTGATTTCTGAATGAAATGTCGTAACTTCAGCATAGTATTCTGGAGGCCATCACAAGTCAAAATTTCTTAACAACATACGTTTGAATCAAAGTAAGATATAGCAGTTTGATAATTCTTTTACTATTACACTTAACATATGCAAATAAAAAGATTGATTGAAGGATGAGGTGATTTGTTCAAAGTACAATTGGTATCAGAAACATAAAAAATTGGGGTGTAATAAAGGGATTAATAAAGTGAATAATAAAAATTAAACAAAAAAAATGTATATTCTCAATAAAAACAGACAATACAGAGAACGAATTGAAAAAGAATTAATTTAAAAAATATTTGGGGAGCGGCACTACATCCTTTGCCAGGGCATATGCGACCCGTAGTTTGAGAACATTGTATCAACAGAAGTATCAGTTGAACGTATTATTGAAAAATAAATAAATAAGTAAATAAATAAATAAATTTAAAATTTGATGTTTTCGTAACTGAAGACATCAAAGAACAACTTAATATCGATTCGAAGAGATGTCCTAATGATTTTATAATTAGCCAAACTAAACACGATGAATCAAAAAACGTTCTCGTGTAATGCAACAGGAAGGTACAGCCTAACGCAAAAGAAGGCACGAAATCTAAATCAACGACGAATTTTTTGATTCGTCCTTAGTTCAAAACTCACAGTTTAACAAAAACTCGATTTTGTTTGGATGTGTCATTGGGGAGTTATCGTGTCTGGAGACTTTTTATCAAATTTGAATTTAAGAGATCTCCAAAAGTAAAGAAATTTCAAAACAACAAACAAAGCATTTTTCAAGGGGCGATCTCTATAATTATGCTTCGATAATATGTAAGTATTCGCAGAAATAATCGTCGAAATCACGGTGTGGTGCCTCAAAAGCAAATAAAAAACTCACTAATGAAATATAAGTGAGAAAATTCATGTGCCAGCAGTCCGCCGGCCTTAATGAATTTTTTTAATGCATAATCTGCGCATTGAATTATTAATAAACAACAATGGATGAGACCAAATTGTTTACCAAGTGATATTCTGGGACAGCCGTTTCACAATCTTTGGCGATCATCAGCCAGGAGCAGTCACATCAATTTTCTCACTGAAAGTGAGTTTTTTATTGTTTGTTTTTGCTTTTGAGGCACCACTGCAATTTCGACGATTATTCCTATTAGCCTCAGTACTGAGACCTCGTTTACTGGTGACTGCTCCTGGATGATCGCCAAAGAGCATGAAACAGCTGTTCCAGGATGTCACTTGGTAAGCAATTTGGTCTCACCCATTGTTGTTTATTCGCAGAAATATTCTTGCAACCAGATACCAACTGGAATATCATTATAAAAAAACGTAACATTATTTTCGCTTTAATTCTGAAAATTCCTTCGGTGCCTTATGAGGCTTAATCATGAAATTCGTCTGTTTTAAATTCAAACCGTGACCAATTTTAAGCAAAATAAGAAAGCGTTGTTTATTTTCTTGTCTGTTTTTATTGATAATTGGTTCTTTCAATTGTTCTTTGTTTTCGGAGATTTTTTTCCGTTTATTTGAAAAACTTCTTTGTTCAAAGACAACGGTTCAAAATGTAAATCTACACAAAAGCCTTTTGTAACAGAGGAATTTAATATTTATGATGCAAAGGTTTTTAGCTTCTTAAAGATGAACGCGACATTTCTGTTGGGTCTTTAATATAATTTCACTAAATTCTAAGTTAATTACACCGTATTTCAAGCAAAAAAAAAATTCTGATCAGACAAGTTAAGATGACTCAATAAAAATTTAGACAGTGGTTCTCATGCAGTAGGTCGCGAATCCTTTTTTTTTTTTTTTTTTTTTTTTTGTGATTCGCAGTAAAAATTCTGTCATGGCGTTATTTTATCAACTTAAGTATTTATAAATATATTTTTGACTTATGTGACTTAATTGCTTTTCTTTTACCCGTTAGAGGGTTTGTTTTTTATTTCTTAAAAAAAAAATTAAAGAAATAAAAAATTACTTTTCTTTTCTTTGTGGTCAAATTCCTTTATGGTAGCTCGAGTGCTATCCAAGGATTTGAATTCCACATTTGATTCTTGTTTTTTATTTTCTTACTTTTAGTTATTGAGGGGTCACTGTCTCCATCTTGTAAATATATTTTTTATTAGCCTGTTTTCCCAGTTTTAAAATTCAGGAAGTCTGGTGTGTTTCGAACCTTGCGAATCTGTGAACAGATTTTTCTTCAAACTTGGCATGTGCATTTATGGACAACAGACATTGTAACTTTCCAATTTAAAAGAAAAAAAAAAAGGTGTAATATAATTTTGTGCTAAAGCGTAAATTTAAGGGCGACCCATTAATAATAATAATAAAAAAGGAAGTAAATTGACGTAAGGAAAAATAAAAGTTAGGTAATAAATAAAATAACGTTAGGAAAAGAAGTCAATGTGGAAAAATCCCCGACTATCGCCAGACATTGAATCTGACTCTTCCAGCCTCAGTCAAGCTCCTTACCACTTGGCTACTAGGCCCACAATTACAAAACATTCTTACATATTATTTAGTAAAATATTAGATAACAAAGTTAAAGTTTTACTATCCGTTTATTCCATTTGAACGTAAGGATTAAACGATAGCAACACCGTAGTTCTAAAGCAAATTTAAATTCCTAGTGACGATCATCTAATCGAGTTTCTACAAATCACTTACATTTCTTATTAAAAAACCGAATTTACCTCGTGTTAACGGTCAGTAGAAACGGTTGAAGTTAAGATGTTCTTTTCTCAATAAAATGTCTGCCTGCATTCGATTTCAAATCAATAACTCTCAAATTATTAATAACCATTCCTGTGAACGAGCGTTATTACAGCTCTTATGATAAAATTAGTTACATTATAATAAAAGTTATATTTAATGTGGTCTCCAGTACTGAGGCTATTTCTAGCATGATTTATTTCCATTTAGCTAAATTTGCATTTGTATATTTCGTAATTAATTCTGCAGTATACAGAACTTATGTTTTGAAATTGGATAACTTACATAGGTTCGTAGACAACGCTTTTTCTAAGCCTCGTAAAAAAGACAGGTGTATGCATAATTGGAGTCGGAAGTTTTGTTTCTTATTTTGATTGGACGATCCTCTATGATCAGAAGGGGTACCTATTATAGCAGGGAGAAATGGCGGCGGAGGGGTAACGTCATAAACCCTAAGGCGGGAGGATATTTTTGGATAAGAATTGGACATAAAATACAGTCCAACGCATAACTCTTTAGTTTTCAGTTATTAAAACATGTTTTCTTACGCCATAACAAAGACTAGAATGTTACAGAATGTTACATCCACACGCGATTGGTAAAACAGAATTTCATTTTGAATTTCTTCGTAAAAGAAGTGGTTTATTCTACAAAATGCGATCAGACAAATCGCACATCTCAGGAATTTTATCTCTGGCTTTAAACTAATAATAAACCAGTGCATCGCTTATTATGAGCAGAAAACAACTCTACAATCAATTGTTGTGAATTTTGTTTCAATGAAGATCTTAAATAATAATAAAATGGAAACTTTAAATTCACAGAAAATAATTATAATATTAACAACAGAAAATACTTATGCTGTAGATTTGAATCAATATTTTACGTGCATAACTTGATAAGGCTGCCTCTCGTCAGCGAAACTAGTGGTTTTAAGTGTATACATCTTTCATGTACAAAGTTTTTGCTATAATCAGGCTTTAGTAATGATTTCATACTTATGCTGTATTTTACAATCACGTAGGTTGATAATTCTTTAATTCATAGTTATCTAAACATGGCCCAACGTAATTTAAAACTGCTTTGTAACGGATTTAAGAACACTTTTCTTTTCCCTACACTAATCGTCCTCAAATCTATTTTTTTGGATCGCTGCCTGTAAAACAAAACTTTTTTAGCGGACTTCGAGAACAAAGTATTAAAAATAAATTAATACATTTTAAACTATAAATAAAAAATAACTTCTACAAAAAAAAAAAAAAAAATTACGAAAATTTTTTTTCGTAATTATCAGAAATGCAAGCAAGGCTCATATCTTCCCAAAATTGCATTAAATGAAAATTCCAGTTGCAGATCTGTCATCCGATTATTTTTAAGTTAAGATTAAATCTAGTACAACAAATTTACACACATTACATTAAATTTAGAGATATTTTGACGCCATGAAATCTATTTTTATTTCAGCTGACTTTCAACTTTGTTATCGTCTGTTTGTATGTGTTGTGTATCAACCCCAGCCCAAGAACTTTTGAATCGTTGTCTTAACAGTGAATATTAAATCCTTAATCCATTCTGACTAAAATTAATCCGATTTAGACAATTTCAGTAGATAATGCGGATTTAATTCATTTTTTTTTTTATTTTTAGAAAATTAAAAATTTATACTGTTTGTATTTAGTAGATAATACAATTGAAAATATAGGTGTAGGTTTTAAAAATATAGGTGTAAGCTATTCGATTATATCCTTTTCATAATTTAAAAATAAATACAAAATAAGAAAAATATAAAAAAGAAATTGCTTTTTAATGACAGTAGGCTTCAAGTTCTTTAGGCTTCAAACCTTTTCTTTTACATCTTTGTCCAATCACTGTTTTTTCTTGTAGTTCAGTTGCTGACATTTCTTTCCGAAATTCATAAAAGCGACTAAGAGGCCGTTGCCTTGAAGGCCTGACACAGCAGAACCCTTTTATCAACAATGAACTTGTGTTTCAACTCTTGCTGCCTTGTGACCGCTACTGTCGCCCACCTGATGCCCAATCAGGATAGTTCTCCTTCATCTTCCTTGAGAAACAAAACCACGAACACCACCTGCAGGCGTAGATCTCAAAGGATACCGAGCAGATCTTGTCTGTGTGAAATCAAGGATGACCTCCGTCGAAGGCTGCCATTAAGAGGGCAAAACTACAATGCGATGTTTGTTTGTTTTGGTTTTATTTACTCGATGATAACAACCTTGGAACGCTACCGAAGTTCCTGCTATCAAGACTAGAAGTTTCTAATAGAAATATGCAACTAACATTTCGATTAAACTGGTTAATACTTTAAAGAAAAACAAAATCAGAAAAATTAGAAACTACTCTATCTTGAAACATGTAAAAAAAAAAAAAAAAAAAATTATTTATACAGATCACATATGTCTTACTAGATATACAATAAATCCCCGTCAACCCTGTAACAAAACCCTGGAAAACTACGGAGTTCGACAGTTTGCATTTGATATTTTGTACTTCAGATGTGAATTAGAGAAAATTGTAATTTGTGCAAAATTATAACTTGTACATAATTGTACATAACTTAAATTTCCTTGAATTATAAAACTCATTTATCAAGAGCCTATCGTAAATGTAATAATGTTATTTTTAATGATTGAAGCATTTTAGACAACCACACATACTCGAGGACTTTCGAAATGGTCTATATTTCTTTGTCAAGTAATTGACTTGACAAAGAAATGTAGACCACTCCGAAAGTACGCGTATATTTTCATTGTATATAAATTTTATTTTTAAGGGCCAATTCCATGAATTTGCAGAAATCTGCAAGATCTGATAAACCAGTGGTGCCCGTCTTTTTTTTTT
>JAFIDM010000007.1:21479369-21516163 GCA_023159025.1 Thereuonema tuberculata | reverse complement strand
TTGTAAAATAGGAGATTCCGTTTTTTTTTTTTTTTTTAGGTTGTTGAATAGGAGATTCCATTTTTTGTTTTTTTTTCTTTCTTTAATTGTAAAATAGGAGATTCCGTTTTTTGTTTTTTTGTTTTTTTTCTTTCTTTAATTGTAAAATAGGAGATTCCGTTTTTTTTTTTTTTTTTTGGTTGTTGAATAGAAGATTCCGCCACATTGTGGCCCACGAGATTCATAGCAAAGTCAATTTTGGCCAGCATATTACAAAAGGTTGGGCACCACTGTGATAAACAATTGATTCCGACAATTCTTCAATACAGTAATAAGTTACAAAATTCGATAAAAATGAACATATATACAAAAGCCGTCATATTATTGTCCCATTACTTTTCGATGGATATATATAAACTACCATGTTTAATAAATTTCTTTAAATAAATTACGATTAGGTAAAAATATGGAGAAATACCATAGTTTTCTAAACAATTTATGTTTTATTTAGTTTATAATCTTTCCAAGAATATTAATCTGTAATTCCCTTTTTAATTTTAATAAATTTATCATTCATTTGACAATTCTAAATTTTAATAATATAGTACACGCTCCAGAAATATAAACATTACATAATATCTAAAACTGTGATGCATGAGTTTATGAATGTTCAATTGTCCGGAAGTCTGAATTATTCCCGATAATTGCCATTATTGTGTAATCTATAAAACACGGAATATTTACTGTTGAATCGGATGACTAACCAGTTTCGTTTTTTTTGTAATAATTTCTCATCTTCAGAAAAAAAATAAAAATAAAGTTATTTTGAAATGTCAATGCCATCAAATGGTTTTATCTTCTTTTTCTTCTGCGAATTATTTTTCCTGTTCTTGTTTTTTTTTCAATGTAATTCTTTCGGTAATGATCCATGTTTTTGTTTGTTTCCAAGTCATTCCCTTTAACCGCAGTTAACACATGAATTGTCGCAATGTACATTTAACTCCAAGAAGAATGGGTTCACACTTTGTAACGAGCAAAGAAAATTAAACTCATGAACGTAAACAAGAAAAAAATAAAAAAGACAAAATAGCAGGTAATAATTTTTCGTGGCCCACTGCCAAATCAGTTCGTAAGAATTTGTCGAAATGGTGGATGATTCACAGCGGAAACGAACAAGTACTGACAGCTATTTAAAATTATAGGAAGGAAAAAGAAAATTGTGTGAAACGAGAATTGTGTTTACAGAGACTCTCCTGATGGAAGGACTGTCTTGAAATAAGGATATGTTTAATTTAAATTGCAGGATTGATCATTGAAAATAATACAGTGGAACCCCGTCATTCGTCCGCCTCTCTATTCGTACAACTCGTTATTCGTACAACTTTTTTAAGTAAAATTGAACTCGCCATTCGTACGCTTGCTCGCGATTCGGACAGCGTGACCTCGGTACTGGCCGCCCCACGCAGTCGCTTCAGTTCAGTATCGTGCTAGCTTCCGTACGCTACGCATCATCCACACAAGCTTCGTGAAACTTTGTGATATTTTATTGTTATTTTTATTAAAAATAGTGCAGCCATGGGTCTAAAAAAATGGGTCTACTGATTCAACTAAGCCTAAAAGGAAAGCAGTGAGAACGACAATTGAATTGAAAAAAAGAAATCGTTGCGAAGTTTGAAAGTGGAACTCATGTCTCTGACCTGGCAACTCAGTATGGCATGGCGAAATCAACCATATCGTCTAAACTGAATAGAGACCTATATATTTATTGTTTTCATAGTTTTTATGTATTTTAGGCTTAACATATTATTACAAAGGTTTATATAAGCAATCATGTGTGGGTCTGGAACGAATTAATCCAATTTACATTATATCTT
Organism: Thereuonema tuberculata; assembly: GCA_023159025.1. Taxonomy (NCBI): domain Eukaryota; kingdom Metazoa; phylum Arthropoda; class Chilopoda; order Scutigeromorpha; family Scutigeridae; genus Thereuonema; species Thereuonema tuberculata. The sequence continues at coordinate 21,514,310 of JAFIDM010000007.1, read as the reverse complement.
ATATGAAAAAATGATTGGCCATTCGTACAAATCGCCATTCGAACTGCCTCCTGGAACGGATTGTGTACGAATAGCGAGGTTCCACTGTACATTACATTGTTTGTTTTTTTTTGTTTTTTTTTTTATCAGTTTCATTTTCAAGAATTACTTAGAATTCTTGAAACTTATCAGCAACCTCAATTAACAAAATATAGAATTAAAATTTCTAGACTTCAATTCGTATTTTATAATACTTTTTCTAAATCAAATATAATTTTAAATATAACTTATTTGAACTATAAATTTCAAGCAAGTTAAATAAGAATATCAATTTAAAATTATTTAATGTAAAACTATGTAAATTTGTAGAATATTAGCTACAACCTAAGTATTTATAAATTGTGAAAATAACGACAATTTGTAAACTATTTATTTCAGAGGGCTGAAAACGTAGTGTAGATGACTTTTTATTAGTTATCGGGTACGTACTTATTTTAAATGCTGGACGAGGAAGTGCTGCTGCAGTTGGCAAACAACAGAAGAAGGCTTTTAGGCTTTTCCAAAGGGCCGTTAAAAATAAAAAGGCTAAAATTCGAGGGAAGGCTGCAGAAGACTTCCCCAGGTAGTCTCGTGTCACAGAAGAGAAAGATGTATCCGAATTCAAACCAGACTATTCCGACTAGAAGTATTCATTAGTTATACCAAGTATTTGATAAGACAATGACAGTTGCCATGCCAACTTCTGAATAAGGCAGTGAACATCATTTACTTTCAGCTTCTATATATGTGTTTATCGTCGTAATAAATATAACAATTAATAGAGGCTCTTAATGATTGTTTTATTTTTTTCTTTTAAAATCTAAAAGGCCAATTCGTATCAAAGTCAATAGAGAGCTCCCTCATTAATATGTCAGTAGCACCGATCTATAACAAAATTTCAGTCCTCTGAAATAAATAGTTTACAATTTGCCGTTATTTTGGCAATTTATTTAGCAATTCAGATGCTTAAGTCTAATATAGTCGGACCTCTATTGAACGAACCTCTATTTAACGAATTTCTCTATTTTGCGAACTTTTCTTTGGAACCAAGAACATTTTGCTAATTTCTTCGTAAAATAACCTCCAAATAGCGAAGTGCGTTTTCTATTTAACGAACTTTTTCGTGGTATCTATTTTTTATTTTTTGAAAAATAAAAACAATACAGCTATGAATTGCAATGAAGATGATGAAAATGGAAATGATCATGATGCAGAAAACCTTCGGATGATAAAATGCTAAAAATCATCTGAAACAACCCGACGCGGATTACAATTTGAAGAAAATACGCCTGAAGGGGTTTTTGGTGCATTGAAAGATGCGAGACGTACTACGAGCGAAAACACTTTTTTAAAAAGACAAAATTAACAGACATTATTAGTAAAATTTAAGTACGCTTGTGGTAATATATGCTTCAAGTCATTAAAATTATTACTTTTTTTAATAATATTTATTGTTTATATACTTTAAATCTGTTTTATGTAGTTTAAAGTAATTTTAAAAGGTGAATCTCTATTTAACGAATTTTCCATATAACGAACTTTTTTTCGGGATTTAGCGACTTCGTTAAATAGAGGTCCGACTGTATATACATATGTATTAATACTATGACTTTCTTGTTGATTGTAACGTAATAGATTCGTTGGTTACAATGTAATTCCGAGTTTGATTTATGCAGTTGTCAAAATTACTAATTACCATCAAGATCAATAAAATATTAACTTTTTCTTATTAAAAGCTAAAGCTATAGTCTGAGCTTTAGATTAGTGGTGACCAACGAGATTTCTCGAGATTCACAATAGCCGAGACAATAAAGTCCGAGACAATAGCCTCTTTCCGAGACTTCTGGCAAAATTTCAACACTATTGTACAAAGCAGTGCACGCGAAATTATATGGCAAGTAATATTGCAAGTACTTCTACTTACAATATAATTTTGCGTGCTCTGCTTTGTAAAATAGAGTATGTCGACATTTTGCGAGAAGCCTCGGAAAGAGGCTAATATCTCGGACTGTACGTGAATCTCTAGAAATCTCGTTGGTCACCACTCATCTGTCAGACAATACAGGGTGTACCTGAAATGTGCTGCCAAACTTAAACGTCGTATTCAATCATGCAAAACAACGAATAAATCTCATATAAACATGGGTCTGGAAATGCGTTATAAATCTAAGATAAGAACGACGAAACGATACAGAGCCTTATGTCGTATATTAGTCATTAAATTGCTCTTCAGTAATAGTGACATGTAATGTTCAGTTCCCCCCCCCACACACACACACACACCAAAAGTGGACACCATTAAAGCATTAGTGTACACCATACCGGTTCCTGACGCCCTTGCACTGCATGATCGCATAGTGGATGGGCGCAACACAATTCGACGTGCACCTGGCATCTTTGACCGTGTTCGGCAGTCGATGGAAGGACGTTGTGTTGCGTGTATTGCGGGAGGACAATTCGAGCACTTTCTGTGAAACTGAGCGACTATACGGTCAACACCTCTGTATTGTTGCATCGTTCATATCTTGGAAATAAAGCATTTCCAGACCCATGTTTATATGACATTTATTCGTTTTTTGCAAGATTGAATACAACCTTTAAGTTTGGCAGCACATTTCAGGTACACCCTGTATTTCCTTAATAGTTTGTTCCAAAATATAGTTTGTTCGTCCGGTTGTTTGTCATGCGTTTGGAAATCATTTGAGCTACACAGAAACCAAAATTGGTAGGGTCGTTAATTAAGACCTAGAATTGGTTTTAGGCAAATTTGGCTTCGATTCGATCATATTAACGGAACTTATACTCAAAAATCGATTGATTAAAACGAACGACGCGTTAGGAACAGACCAACGCAAATCTAAATTATTAATTTCGGCACCGGCACTATCATTAAACATAACCCTAAAACGCTTGTCATTTGTTTGTCTCCTAAGCACCGAGCAACGCCGGCTCCCTCTGCTAGTATTATATACGAACTTCGGATGTAGCCAAGCTACACTAACACTTCATTGCAATTACATTTCTAAACTTGAATTTAGGACCTCTCTAAAAATAAAATATTACATCTAATTAAATTCATGTGTTTTTCTCTTTCAAAGATGTAAGCTTCCATTCCGTGGACTTTAATTTTCCTCTTGTTGAGTTTATTTTTAAATAACGGTTAAATATCGTGATCCATTAATCGCTCGTTATCTTTATCGGGATCAACATCTTATTTGAACTAATGTGCTTTTAGCCGAAGAACAAAAACATTGAAGAATCTTCCATCATAAATCAGGCACGTTTAACAATCAGGTCAGCGTTCCTGCGTCGTCTGAAAACAAACGATGTGCACTGAACTTCCACTCGCTTTCAAAAGCGCTGTTTGATTGACACATTTCGTGCCGGAAATGCGAGTGAGAGCCAAATGACTATGATTATGCTGGATGCATTTGAATAGTGATGATAGAAGGTGATACGGATGAATGGAAGGAAAGGAAAAAGAAACAGAAAACGAAACAAAAAATCTGAACTTACAGAATGAAAAGTTTACATTAAGAGTTATTTTGTTATTCTTTTTATAGCAGCAAGATATAAATTGATAGTTATGAGCAGATTAATTCTAAGTTTTCGACAGCTGATGAACTAAATGATTATATTCGCAAGAAAATCGTTCCTTTTTAATTTCGTATTCATGTACTTTTGGGCATTTATTTATTTAGAATGTTATTACTTTTTGCATCTTAATAAAGAATAAGAAAGGAAAAAGAAATCTTCAACATGTTTTCATTTTTTATTCCGTTCGTGTATTTATTAAACCGGTGATTCACAAAAAAAATAAATAAAAAAATAGAAACATGCAATATATTACAATTATTGAAAGACATGATGAGGATGAAATATTATTTTAATTTCATCGTAAAATTATGAATATAATTATTATACGGATTAAAAACTGGGGACAGCGAACGTACAAAACTAGTTGAAAGACATTTATTAAAAAGTTACATTCCACAACCGGTTTCGCCTCCGATACGAGGCTTTGACGAGTGACAAAATTGCTTAAAGAAAGCGGGAATTATGTAGGTGTGCCAACTAAATGGGAGAAGTACCTTTGTCACTCGTCAAAGCCTCACATTGGAAGCGAAACCAGTGTTCCCAGTTTTTAGTCAGTACGCTATGACTATGACTTTCTTGTTTACGTATGCGCACACGTAAATTTCTGTATTTAATAATTATATATAGTGTTTCAAAACTCTCTCTTCAACTGTTAATGGGAGATAGAGAACACCAAGGCAATCTAAGTAAATGGAAGAAGGTGTGAATTATATGTTTATTCAATGACTTTGAGCTCCTTCTTTGAATAAATGTGTTGTTCACGCTTGTTTCCATTCATATAGGTTTGTCTTCGTGTTCCATATCTCCTCTCTGGCCCATTGCTGCGCCACTAAACAGCGCCCTTTAGCACCGAAGGTTGCCGTCAAGAAAGTTTGTTCTGGTTCTCTCTAGCTTCCATTAAAATTTGTGTAGAGTTGTGATACACCTGTATATTGTATAATATATAAGCAAAATTGGTAAAAAATATACAATTAATTTTAATAAATGTTTAGTGATTTTAATCAAGGTTGACAATCACGCAGTCACGCAAGGTTATCCTTCAAATATTACAGATCTGATGCTTAAATCTCGAAACTCACAGGAGATGTGAGGACGAGAGACTAGAGAGGCAGAAGAAACATAGGATTAAGAAATCTGATGTTAGAAAGTCTTATATTGATAATCTCAAGAGTTAAATCCGCAATGTTCACAATTAATAATTGAATTCTAAGTTTTTTTTTCAAAGGAAATCAAGGATTGTTCTTTTGAGGGTTGCTGCTTCGTTACTTTATTTATAGACTCCATCTTCGTTCCTTTTCCGCGCACAAAAAAAGTAAATTAATAATAATAAAGTAAAATAAAGCAGCTATTTAAAGTTGGTAGAATAAATTTACAACTTATATCTGTAGAAACTGAAATTCTAAAATGAACTCTTAACAGAGTTCGATCAAAACAAGACAGACAAATCACACTAATGGATCATGGATTCCACGGAGCGAAAGGAATGTTGGTTTCATATCCGTCACTTAATGGCCGATGCTCAATTGTTTATCTGTTGCTATGGGAACTCACTGTTGCTATGGCATCGAAGTAACAAGATGTATATGACTGGAGGCAGCAATCTTTTGTGAAATTCCTCGACCTTCTAAGAATGATTGAAATGAGCTCATCTAATAAAGCTGTCTTATGTTGGCTGTGATAATGAAGCATTCGCCTTTTATCGTAGGCACGTGACTAACCGGAAATATTGACCTTTATATTGACCTTTATATTCAATATTGTCACATTTAAAGTTCTTGTTGTTTGTTATGATCGATGTAAATACTGCTAGCCACAAGAAACAGTTGCCGTCCCAACTTCTGAATAAACATGATAATACATGATAGGTACCCACACGATAAAGAGCGATTAAAAGGCTGTTAAAACGCGAAATTCGTTCACAATAAATACATCCTTAGATTCTGGATAAAGAGGCCGGTTAATCTAATTTATATCGTATTGGATTAAAAACATTAAAAAGAAAAAAAATACTACAGAAAGATCAGATAAACGATCTTGCAGTATGTAAATACAAAACTAAACATTTTTTAACTTATTTAGATGTCCGTAACTTTTGTTTGTTTTTTATAAAGAATTTTAAAAAAAAAATGTATATTCTAAACTTTTATTCCGAGTCTACGAATAATTGCGCCCATGAGTTTTACTGTAAATAAATAAGTAAATAAATAAATAAATAAATAAATAAATAAATAAAAAAGGGTGGTTAATTCATTCAGGTTTACGATTTTCGGTCCGTACTTCCTTATCTGCGGGTTGGAGGTAGCGGATACGATTCTCGGCCTCGGAGGAGGACGGGAATTTTTCCACGCTCAATTCTCCTCCAAACGGTCCTAGGGCCTACCCAGCCCTCTGTAGAATGGGTACCGGGTTTCTTACCCGAGAGTTAAAGGCGGGCGGGGGTCGGGCTGACCATCTGACCTCATACTAGTCCCGTTGGTCATGAAACGTCGCGTCGGAAGCCTTAACTCCCGTGCACCCGTGTGCCTGTATGGGGACAGTTTTAACTTTTAACTTCCTTATCTACTCATTCCATTACTACCAAGGTCAATCGTAATCTTTCTTATAAAACTGACGTCTATCTCTAAAATTTCAGTGTGCTTGAATATGTAGTTTTTGATAGCAATTCAATTTTTGTCGAAATTTTAATTTTTTTTTGCTCTTATCTCCTTATCACACATGATACGTCACTTTCCTCTAAAATTTCAACATTTAAGGATGTACATAATCACAATCGGATAAACAGGCACACTTTGACTTAAACGTATATTTTAAAACCTTTTCCCTTCGATGTATATTAAAGGGTGTTACAAACATTAGACCCAACCTATAATATCCTGCAGTAGCTACTACCTGTCGGATATAATTACTTAAAAAAATATGGATTTACAAACTTCAGCATTCAGACATGTTGATTAGTAACATATCATTAAAACCATAGTAAATTCTGATTTACGATTTTATCGATTTACGACGGAAAACGCTCAAGAATTTCTAAAAACAAATATTGGCTTTATGGATCTATTAGAATCTAAAGTTGCAATTAGTAACAGATCTTAGTATAATCATCAATTATCTGACATTACACAAATGCTAATAGGAGAGGCGGGATGTATGAAATATGATGAAAGGACTACTGATACAAAATTTACCAACCAGTTGGAAGTTGCGTTGTATTATGATTGGCTGCTTTACACGTTCTCGAATGTGCCTAAAACGCGCTAGAAAACTTGCCACTTCCTATCTGCAGCTCGACGAAAATGACAGCTTTACACACGGGCCTGTGGCAAATCTCGTTTGTCTCTCGTTGAGATCGCGATTTAAAATGCCGATCGGCGAAGCGACGAAGAAATTGATGCTGCAGGTTTTGTTATTCTATTAATTTCTTAAAACAGCGGAAGAAGAATGAAGAAGAGAAAAGAATGTAGTGGATGGAAACCACTAAGGACATCCAGCTTTCAGAGTGAACCTGATGTACAACACCTACAGAAGATTTTCAAATAAACGTTTCTTTCCGCTAAGGGCGCTGGTGTTTAGTTGCTTCTAAAACCTGTCTGAAATTAGATCATGCTGTATTTAGAGCAACTGGTAGGATTATCGAGCAAGTGTGAGTTTTTCGAACGACTCGTCGGCTTGAGGCAAGCTTTCGAGAGCGTGTAGAGCAGCCGTAAGTCTTGTTTTATTGCCATATTTTCATTAATGAACAAAAGTTCATTAATTAAAATTTCCGCCTGAAAAAAAGGATAAAATAATGCACTTTTCAATATACTGTAATAATAAAAATGAAATGTCAATGAATAAAATAAACCTAAAACAGAGAATTCATTCGTTTGATTGACAAACTCCTGTCACTTCGCATTTTGTTTAAATCGTAGGTTGCCTTTTGTTGTTTAATAATTGTTTTACAGCAGTTGGGGGGGGAAAGTCACTGCACACTGTCCGATTCGATCTCTAGAACTCGTGGGACATCCAGACTTGACTGTCCCACATAGAGCTACAAACCAATTAAAAAATACAATACAGCCACGCAAGTTTAGGGGGATTGAAAAGTGTCAGGAACAGGTGATTTGGGCAGGTGTATCTTTTCGTAAAGCATAATTTTCATAAGATACCAACACAATAAGGCGATCATTTAAACAATTACAACATTATTTTTCTTTAATATTTTTCTATTGAAAAATTAAATAAACAAGAAAAATGAAAGTTTAGTTTACAATGAGATTAGGATGTTAAATCAAACTGTATTCTTAACGATGAAATTCGTATATACAAAATCTATACACAGTTATTACACATTAATTAGCACTATCAAAATAAGACAGTATTAAAAGGTCTTAGGCCGTTGATTTGAATGAAGGCAAGGAAAGCAATATCTTTTCAGTGCTATACAGGGATGTTAGCGACTTCTTGTACAAAAAGAAACTGCTTTTTTCTTTAACTGAGAAAAGAAGACAAGTCAGGTTTGTTGCAATGGAGGAGTCATGTGTCGCTGTCATGTTGTTCAAGTGTCATCTGGCAGCATACAGAGAAGCACAAGAAACAGACAAACTTTATAAAATATCTTAGAATATAGCATACAATCTCCGTTATTCTAATTAATAACACAAGTTTTTTTAAAGTTCATTAAAGTTATCTATTTTATTAAAAAAATAAATACATGAAATGAGACTGAATAATAATAATAATAATAATAATTCAAACTGATCGAACGTAATAACCAGATATAACGATGAAAGAAAACAGAAACGTATCAATCTTGATAATAGCTTTTCCTGATGATTCTAGAATTGAAGAAAAACAAAAGGTTACAAAATACAGAGACCTGGCCATTAAAGTTGCTCGATTGTGGACAGCACAGCAACCCCCATCGTCATCGGGACACTTGGCAACTTTACAAAAAATTTTACGAACCATTTTTAAAAAACTGCAGCTTTCTGATAACATCTACAGAACTGCAAAATACATTGCTGATGGGAACGACGTATATATTGTGGTATCTGGTTAATGCCTAGATCTCCGGTGGAAATTCGTATCAACTACACAATGCCAGTCAATATCATTAGAGGGGGAAGACTCTAAAATGATGCAAGTACCATCTATAATTATGGTTGATATGTCATTAGCTTTGTTTCGTGATCGCGGAAGACCCTCCTTATGTGTATGTTTATTATATCTATACTGGTTTCCGAGGTATTCCCACAAATGTGGCAGGATAGCCTCAAGCTAAAGTCAAGCCTGGTAAAGTTACAGGACATACACAGTGCTCATTTTTAGTGATTAGATTAAAACATATTTTTTCAAAAAAAAACCCAACAAATTAGTATTTACAGAAACATAACAGCTGCTGTGACATAAAAAAAGGAGAATTATGATTCAAGTTTATTTAGAGTTTAAACCCTGAAAGCCCACTGATAAAGTTTTAATCAGGGGTTGTAGGCTAAATAAAATTACGAAAAACAAGGAACTTGAATCATATAGTGCGCGTATTTGGTGAAGAAGGATCAGAGAACTGAGGTATACACGTGTATCAGTTTGTTTTGTCGAATAAAATGACTGGTGATTATTTGATGACTAAATATTCCTGTGTAAAAGTACACACAGACCCTTCATAAAAGTTAACAGAATACTTTTATCATAAACATAAAAATTAAAATCTTTTTTAATAATATTTAAATATATATTCATTTTCTTAAATTAAAAATACTTGCGTTTCCCATTAAACAAGCACACCAAGATTATGTTAATACAAGAACCTAATTTTCGAAAATAAGTTCATTAAGCAGAGCCTATCCCTAAAATGCACAAACTAAACGGATGGAAATTCGATGGTCTAATTCTATTTTAGCTAGACTGCATTAGACCACAAATCTCCAATTTTAAGTTATCCTTTTCAAGGTCCAAATTGGAAAGGTAGCCAATTGCATTTAGAGACGTCTATATCCAATTCGAGGTATTTTTTCTGTTGATTCAGGATGTTTATAAGCGCGGTCTTATATGTCTGTATGATTCAAGTTTCTTGTTTTTCATAATTTTGTTTAGCCTACACCCCGAACGTGGCCAAGATATTTTATCTTGAGCTTACCCAAGGCAGAGGTCTCATTCAGGATAGAACACCTTACTACAGGTACCAGCCAGAGGATAACCTTGACAGCAACAAACACAAGATCTACTGGGATATAGAAATTCGCACTGATAAGAAGATTGAAGCGAATAGATCTGATATCATCCTCGTAGATAAAGAGAGAAAAGAGGCCACACTGTTTTGATACAGCTGTGCCACTGAACCACAACCTTCATAAAGTACATGCCAGCAAGATTAATAAATACACAGAGTTAGCCATTGAAATAAAGCAGATATGGAAACTCAGAGCAGTTCACATTAGGCCAATAGTTATATCGGCGAAGTTTCCCAGTTAACACCATCAAACAACTGGAATTACTAGAAGCAAGACATGTGGTAAAGGAAATGCAGAAATCTGTAATTTTAACTTGACAACTGTCCGTGCATTCATCGATATCCATTAGATTAAAATGAGAAAAGAGAATAATAATAATAATAATAATAATAATAGCTCTTAATCTTCTTTGCATTCCGATTTCCCAATAGCGTCACCATTTGCCATTCCCTCAATGTGAACGTCTTTTAAGCTACCCAAATGTTTTTGTGCCTTCTCTCCTAACCCCTACAAAACTGTTTTCCTTTCGTCTTGTTAGTTTATTTTCATTGCTGGGCCTCATCATGTGAGGTTCGCATGTTCCAGTCTTTTTCCAGCCAATGAAACTACAGCACTGCAATGCATTTCTTTTTGAACCGTTTTATTTCTCTCTTGCAAAATTCGAATCACACGCAAAGGCTGAGACGAGTGACGGTGTCGCCTGGGCAATCACACGGCGGTTGGTTTATCCGCTCGGCGGAGCGACTGGACCTCACAGCCCCCGGCCGAAACGCGTCTCCGTTGGCGGCTTATTTTTCAGCCAATTCATGCAACGCTGCTTCCCGGTATCGGATGACTGCGCGACTGTGAAAAACCTGATCAGCATAATAGTCGCATCTGCCGGCCAGGCAAAGTCAGCTCTATCGGAAGTGAGAAGAAAGAGAGAAAGCCGATCCCCTCAACTCCACCCCGCCACTAACTTCTAAGCTCAAGCAGTCAACAGTGAAATACTATACGGCAGTTCTAGAAACGTCTTTATTCGAACGCTTATTGCATTACTACAGAGAAAACATTTTGCCTTTATTAATAAAAGGTGTTTATCTTTAGTAATTTGTGTAAAAAATAAAGCCGGGTTTTTTTTTTTTTAAGATTTGTAGTAGGATCTAAACGCATTAAATTTCGGATAAAAAAAAGAAAAAAAAAATCTAGTTCTTTTGTTACGACAGAAATAAGATAATTACTGGGTTTTTTTTTTTAAAAAAAAAAAACAATTCTCTTTTATTAGAGAAATAAAAAAAGTAAAATTGAATAAGTTGAAAAGAAAAAAAAAAAAATACACTATAAATTGGGTTTAGAACTATCAAAATCTGGAAAAAAAAGTACAAAAAAAATCTTATTAAATTTAATAAAGCCATGGAGAGTGCTTTGTTAAAAGCGTTTTAGGTCGATATACCGTGAAAGAGCAATTTTATATTTTCACATTAAAAAATAGAATCACTGAACATCTGTTTGATAAAGGATTTGAATAAACTTTTATAACAATTACGTTTTTCTTCTTACTTAGGGTTATTTTCACTCCTTGAAATTCTATTTATTTCTTATGTCTCTAAAAGAAAGCGTTTTTTTTTTTTTTTTATTTCCACTCTTACGACGCTTGCAGAACCAACTGCAGACATTTTTTCCAATAGTCACAGACAAAAGAACCAAGAGAAAAAGCGCTTCAAACTAAAGAACAAATGAAAAAAAAAAATTTACTTCAATCTGAAATCTAATTTATTTATTCATTTGATTAAAGTTGCATGCTGTTATCTCAAGATCGTAGTTAGCCAGATGAGGAATAGTTTTTCTTGTAAAATATCGTGCAAAACCATTTTGAAATAGGCATTCTACTTTTTAGTAGTTAATTGTTCGTTTCACATTATCCGTCATCTTTAAAATAGTGCGACGGCCGCAGGCTATCGGGCGGCCATTGGGGGTACCGTAATCTCAACTTTAACCAAAATTAATATTTACCTATAGAGAAGAACCAAACCCTTGAATAGTATATAAAAACTGTTATTGTTAAATAAAAAAGTATTACCATGGAGTGTTAGATCAGATATGTTCGAGGAGTTGTTGATTACGCTGAGTCGTTAACATCAAGTGTTCGAAAATTGTTATAATCGTCGCGGCGAATGTTGAAACCGGAAACACATTATCATTGACTAATTTCTCCAGTATCAATACCATTAGCTCCGCAGGAAATATTAATCTCAATTATCAAAAATAGAAATATCAAAAATCTCACATACATCTTGAAATCGACGAGCAACGTTAAGAATAATTTCCCTAGCTTGACTGTTGAGAACTTTTCCTCGTGAAATGTTGAATGTAAAGCAGCGACCGCCATTTTCTCTATTATTTGAATGTGCGCGACCGGCCAGGAAAGGAAAATCTATAATCTGCGTTGCATTCTGGGAGTTTCAACTCTGGCCGCGAAGGCTTTAGGATTTCTTTACGGTTTTTGTTGTTGAGGTATTGAGAGGAAGGAAGCCAAGATCAAAATAATATTAACAATTTTATTCTTATTCCATAATTTAAGAGTCGTACCAATAGTTAAGAGCAGCCATTTTATCGCGATATGCATACAAAATATGAAATATGAAAGTCTAAGAACATGAATTATTTCACACAGTAAATGTTTATCTATTAATAAAGTAAATTAAAGAATTTAACTAGGAAAGTTTAAGTAATTTAATTTAAAAACGACAGTTAACCACCCCGTTTTTACTAATGCAACGTTGGAAAGTTAAATGAGTAATACCTTACTTCAATACGATTAAAATAGAAATTAAGTTAGATACAAATAAATAAATAAGAAAATTAAAAGTAAATTCCACTTACATTTCAAACATTACAATTCGCTTCGGAATCTTCGTTCATTCTCTCTTCTCGGCACTTATTGTAGAAAGTGGACTTAACCCTAATATTGAATTGGAATGTATCTGTAATTATTCAGTTTTCTGAATGTATTTTTGATTTACTAACACAACTTTTTTTATGAAATCAGATATTTGTCCAGTTTCAAACATTTTTTGGATATTTTTTTTATCAATTGGAAAATATTGATAAAAAATAGACTCCCTCTTAACCGGACTTCGTTTAATCGGATCTCCGCTTTAACCGGCCGAATTTTTTTTATCTTTTAAATGTAAAAATAATAAAAAAAAATCCATTTTGACAAAAAATATATACAACAAGAAGTCCATATCTATAAACGCTAAAATTAGGTACTACAATACAGTCATTAAGCCAGAAGGCCTCTACGCCTCAGAATGCCTTGCACTAAACACAGCCAGACAATTAGACGAGGTAGAAAAAAAGGAAAGAAAGATCTTACGGAAAATCCTGGGACCAAAATATGAAGATGGAAAATGGAAACTGAGAAACAACAAAGAAATCTACGCAAAAACAGAAAAAATAACTGACACAATGAGGAAAAGAAGAGTGACTTTCTACGGACACATTAAAAGAATGAGTGGAGGTAGACTGACGAAGAGATTATTCACCTTCTTCGACAGAAACCCCAAGACTCAGATGACATGGATCAAGGAGGTCAGAAAAGACATGGAAGAAATGAAAATAGATGGAGAAGAGGTGGAGAGAAGAGAAGAATTCAGAAAAAAGATCAGGGGATTCAAGGGTTTTCAAGAAAAGGCAAAGAAGACGGGAGCAAAATGGACGGAAGAAAGAAGGAAACAACATAGTGAAAGAATGAAAGAATACTGGAAGAGAAGAAAGAAAGTAGAAAAATAATCATGAGTTATTTCACGTGGTCCATAGTCGGCCAAATTCGAAGAAAGAAGAAAAAAAAAAACCCTCCCACATGTTTCTTTATTTAGTATCGGTATCGCACGTATTTCAGATACAATTTCAGATACAACGTATCCAATACAGTTGCAAGGGATGGAAAGAAAGATGATTTTGGATGAGCGACGAAATCATTTAAATCATTGTTTGAACTTCTAGGCTTCAACAAAAAAAGGTTACTCATTTTGTTAATGGTATATAACTTATAATACTTTAATACATTGAATAAAATGACGCAATATTTTAATTGTGTATAAATTTATAAGACAAATACATCCGAACTTTAATTTATTTCACTTCTCCGGTTTAACCAGATTTTCGTTTATCCGGCTTAACCTCGGTCCCATTTCAGCCGGTTAAGAGGGAGTCTACTGTAATTGTTTTTAAGGGTTATCGCAAATTTTTACAAAACTTTTTCAAGTAGCTTCGAATGTTCTTCGAGAAGGCTTGATGGTGTCTGTGTTCTATCATTTCATTATCCGCCATTGTAGAAACTTAAAATTCTTTAGTGGGAATTTAATAATTCCATTTAAAAAACTTAAACTTTGCAATTTAAAAAAAAAATAAAAAAAAGTAAACTTCCTCAGTTCTCTAGCCCCTACCACGGTATGGGGAACATTTATATCATAGATACTGTATCATGATCTGTAATTATAAAACAACAACATCTTATACAACAGATAAATCAAATTCATCTAACTCCAAAATTGGCTTAGGATATGGTCTTCTTTTTCCTGGTGTTGAAAATGAAATCCCGCCATCGTGTTTCGCTTTTCCCTCGTTGACAACTCTGCAAACCGTCGAATTTGACAAATTTGTTGCGATAGCAGTTTTTTTTATTAATTCATTAATAGACATTCCATCGCCCTCACTCTTAAAATATTGAAAAACATTCCAAATTATACCTCTGGATTGGCTGTGTAAGGTCAGACCTTTCTTACTAACGCACACTTGTTCTTCCAATGCCGCCATGTTTTTTGATACTGTCTTTTGTTCAGTATTTCCAGGAATAACTAAAGGATCCCCCTATTCCCGTTTTTATCATATCTTCTTATTTTGTGCCAACCATAATAACAGTTTGAAATTACTTAACGTTGTAAATAAAATACGTGATATCAAAGAAAATTTTTGTGGCTAAGTTCAATGTACCTGAATGCTACAAGAAATTCTGATTCAGATACGAAGGGGATGGGTCAACTTAAAGAAATCGAGAGGTGCAGACCACGATATTTGTGTTTTATGCTGAACCACAAATAAACTTCGAACAAAATTATAAGGAAATCCTTCCAGCATATTATTACATATTATAAGAACGTTATTCTGTCTGTCATTCGGTCATATGACTTTCAATTTTTCCAATTTTGTGACTAAACTATAAGAGATAGATTGGTCATGCAAATGGATATAATGTAGATCTTTTTAAGACAAACAAAATGCTACAAAAATCTTTCGAAAAATTTTTTTGATTTCCAAGATGGCGCCTTTTAAAGGGTCAATTTTGACTTTTTCTCAATTTAAACGAAAAGTATAAAAGTTGGAAGAGAATATTATATTGAGAAAATGTTGGTATTTGAAAGTTCTATCAAACGATATATCAGTCATTAACAAACGTTTCTGCGTTTGCAAGATAAATGCAAAAATGTGTGTGGCGCGCAACCCCAGGTGTGTGGCGCCAACCCGCAATTCACATCAGTTAAGCGGAGAAGGTCACAACGGGCTGGGAAGTCGTATATTCTCTGAGCTCAATATTAATTTGCTAAATAAATAAAGTTTTTTTTTTTATGCTATGTATGCAAGGGTTCCGGAACGAAGCGACGGTACCCGGCTAGTTAAGTACGTAGCAGACAAACAAAAAAAATGCTCAATTGAAATTGTAAGACTCTATTTTAAATTATCTCATCTTTTTTTATTTATTTATGAACAATATTTCGTTAAGAGAATTCTGGAAATCCTAGAAGCTTTCTTCGAAAAATTAATACTATATAGATTTTAATTTTATAACAATAAAAAAAAACAAAAAAACAATTTACAGACATTTTGATGTATCTATTTTGTAAGACTCCGCATGCACTATCAATTTGTATCAACTATTACAAATTTTCTGTTTAAAAAATATTTTTCGATCCTATCGTATGCCTGCTTGAACATTGGTGCGTCAACTGTATTTTCTTTGTTTTCTATTATTTCTCAGTGGTTCTAAATTCATGATGTAGCTATTGTTTTATTTCTTAATTTTACGACTGAAGATGGATCTAAATGCCTGAAACCTGAAATCTGTTATGTTCTAATGATGAGTTTTTAAAATTTATTTTTTATTCGAGTTTGGCACATTCCAGTAGGATGTACTGGGAGCTACGATTGTGTTCTTATATTTATGGAGTATTTGACGGAGAATTCTAAAGAATAATTCAGAGTTTTATTCATTTATTTATTTTTTGTTATGCGAGGAAATCCTGTGCTGTCTTCACACATTTCTGCAGATTAAAGGAGTTCATGAGGAAGTGAGATTAGGACGTTGTGCCATTAACAACATCTTCTTCTGATCAATATTCGTGACTTAAAAGAAGGCCGAGGTATTTAAAGTGGAGGGAGGTTGACTTTATTCTGATCTAGGATTTGAGGTTCGGATGTTTGGTTTATAGATTCAGAAATATAGAAGAATGTAATAAATATGAGAAATGGAATTATAATAAAAACTGAATAATTTCACTAGCCTCGCCCTGACGTTGTCAGGTTGAGCTAGTTCCGTGGTCCCTAGTTGGCCAAATTCGTTAAAAGGAAGGAAAAACTGAATAACTGTATTGTAACAATATGAAATAATAAATATTCAATTGGGCGAAAAAAAAAAATTAAAATGGATAAAAAGGGAGTCACAAGCCCGATTACAATATTACAACAAGTTTAGGTGAGAATGGCATACTTACTTTCATCTCAGAAGTTGTTATAAAAGTTATTATAAGTATAAAATAAATAAAAAATGAAAAAATAATTTAGTTTTAATAAACAATAAAGATAAAAACGCACAGAATTAAAAGATCCACTGAGATCATCCTTGTCCGTTGTATGTTTCTTTGGATGCCATTGAGTTATGAGTACTGGGCGAATCAAACTGATGAGACCTGGGAAGGTCGAAACAGTCTGTATTTGATTTCCGGTACAAAAATGCCAAAAATAGCTCAGTGGATCTTTTAATTGTGTTTTTATCTTTATTGTTTATGTCTAACTCTTAAAGTTAAAGTATTCCACTAACAGGTCTTTACAGCTGGAGGTTAGGCTCCATCTTGTCGTGACCTAACGGGACGAAGTTGGGGTCAGGAGGTCAGCCTGACGCCCACCCGCCTTTAACTCCCGGGAAAGAAACCCGGTACCCATTCTAGGCTGGGTAGACCCTAGGAACCGTTTGGAGGAGAAAGAAGCGTGGAAAAATTCCCGCCCTCCGCCGAGGCCGGGAATCGAACCCGCTACCTCCAACCTGCAGCCAAGCGCCCTAACCCACTCGGCTACCGGGCCCACATTACTAATTCTTATGCACGTTAAATTTTTGCCAAAAATATAGTTTTAGAAAGCAAAAATAATGTTTATCCATTGTACAGGGTGTTTGGGAAATGGTATATATATTTTTCTTTGATTTTGTCGAAAATGTTCTACGACATTTTGTTGTAGGGGCCGTAGTTTTAATGTTAGGAAATGAATGCTTTGGGAATGGTCCCTAATCAAAGAAAGCTTAGTTCTGGCCATTTTCAGCATTTTCTTTAATTATCGTGCCTATTTTCAGTCATGACATTTGTTATGCAGGTAATTTTTATTCGTAATAATGCTTTTGGTTGTACTTTTTGTTATGCTTTTTGAATTAAACCTTCACTTTATTTCCTTACACTTCCTAGTGTGAACTGAGCTTCCTTTGATTAGGGAAGCATTCATTTCCTAACTCTAAAATTACGGCCCTTACAACAAAATGTCATAGAACATTTTCGACTCAAAATGACCATTGGAACCCGCATCTCTTCGCTTTGTCTACCATTTCCGAAACACCCTGTATTAATATTACTATCACTAATTCAAAAAATTTGAAAAAAATGAATAAAAGAATTAATCAGTTTTAATATTAATAAATATAAGCTTACTGTATATTACTACAGGCCTATATAAATTTTGTACATTAATAAATGTTATTTAAATATATAATTACATTTAATTTTGATTTCACTCATATATTTTTAAGTTTCAATAATTCGTAGCAATGCTTCTTCCTTCCTTGTTCTTTATTTCGTTCCTGTCTACCAATTAATTCTTTTTCATATTTTCAATTCTTTTCTTTTAAATAGAAATCTGTGAAATTTTTTCCTTCTTCTTCAATTGGATATTGACAGCCTGTCTTAAATAAGATTCTTAATATCTTTCTCAGCAGGATTTCACAAGAAATGAGGTTTTTTTTTTGTTTTTTTTTTTTTTTAAGATCCTGAAGAGTCCAAATCGATATTAGTAAAAACGAGCAATTTCATTTGGTCTCCGTATTTCCAGCGATGTAATTACATAAGTAGATCGTAAGAGAATTTTACTGCGCGTGTCATAATCCCTTTCAGTTTGGTAGTGAATAAAAAGGTCAGAGAGAAAAACCAATAAATCGTGATCTTAATTTCCATTTTTTTTTTAAACTTTTTTTATCTTCAGAGAAACGTGTTTTTTTTTGTGCAATCAATATTTACATCTTATTATTATAATAATAAGATCTAAATATTGATAATAATAATGGCGCAACTATCGAAGCCTGTTGAAAACGTTATTTAAGGTGCGCAAGAAAAACAATAAAAAAAAATCCCTTTTTTTTTTTTTAATAAACAAAAAAGATTTTTGAAAAGTCTTCAAATCTTCAAAATAAAACAAAAATAAATGTTTAAAACAATACAGTTGTTGTTTTTCGGCTTTGAAAAAGAAAAGAAGTCATGTCTTTTCGAAAATTAAGAGATATTTATTTTAATAAATGTATTGTTTTATACATTTATTTTTGTTTTATTTTGAAGATTTGAAGACTTTTCAATACATAGAATGTCTAGAAGAGGAAGAATTAAGAAGACTTATGGTAAAAAAGATTTTTTTTTTGTTTGGAAAATAAGATCCCAGTGTTCACTAAAAAAAACCCAAAAAAAACAACCCCTAGTTACGTCAGTGAAGAATGATTTTTAGCGACCCTTGCATGGAAGGAGATATTATGCGTTCCGTGTCTGTACATATGTATATAGCGCCCTCTACAGCCGAAATCGGGAATCGGAGCACCATGAATCAAAGCTCTTGGAGTGGCCTGGAGGTTTGGATGAAAATCCGAATTCCGGTCCAGATCACTTCCGGTTTTAAGGTGACATTTGACTGGTTCAAGAAAACAGCTGTAAATGGACAAAATTGGGACTACTTACACGGAATGGACTACGTCGCTGAGACGAATGTGACATCATCCGAGTTCAAGGTCTACTCGGAGTTGCCCGAATGGTGCTAGATGTGGCCTAGACATAATAAAGGAACTCAGTGCAGGCATCACTTGAAATTGCACTGGACTCTTGAATTACCAAAGTTTGAATAAATGAGTTCTGCGCGCCAATCAGTAGTAGTGTCGCTTCTAACAACGCAAGCTTGCAAATTGCACAGTGATGCTTGGTTATGTATTTACTATGAAACTGCTGAATCTTCCTATGTTTCTATTCAAAAACTTGATGCGACACGAGAACAATCATAGAAAAATCGCAGGTTTTTCTAATTTGATGTAGAACAAATATTTTTCACGAAAAAGAAAGAAATTGCGAAATTATGGATCTCTGCTTTCCTAGGATAAAAGAATAACTTAAATATTTACTTGAGTAATGATTTACAGATATAGATTAGACACGGAATTCCGGGTCAGACGGGGGTGTTTCTTCGTTCTCACGCACCTTTTGTATTCCTTTATTCGTTCTCGTGATGGGGTTACCAACATTCATATGTAGGAATAGAATCGCTCAGGAAATGACGCTACAGGAACAGAACCCACGAAAACTTAAAGCCAACGGAGATCTGACATAAACAAAAGAACTCTCACAAATAATCTTATCCATTATTCAGTACCTCAAAAGAAAATAACAACTGACGAGTATGAATGTTTTTGGGCTTCTGATAAGGACCAGAAGCCTATAACATGACTTTGTCCGTCCGTCTGTGGACAAGTATCATTAAAATATCATTAAATTATCATTAGCAACAATCACAATAATAGTAAGAATTGCGCCTTTTGCTTTGCAGCAATCACATTTATAATAATAAGGAAATTAAAGCAATGATTCAACATAAATTCAACAAGTTCTGGAAGCTGTTATGGTTTAACTTTGAGATAGCATTATTTTTTCTTATATGTATCAGAAGCCTAACTTACGAGTTTCAGAAGCAAAACTTATAATAAACTTTACAAAAGTAATTATGAAGACATATTAATTCTTTTTTCTCATCAAGTAATCACCTTGGCAGAGTAAAGAAGTTGCGAAGCATTGTGATTGGTTTACTAATAGCTAGTTTACATATATTTTAAAATTATATTTTTAAGGCAAGTATAATTTACGTACCAACTTTTGAAGGTCCACATGGGAAGATAGCATAAAAAAAAATATGAAAAAAAATTCATTGATAAAAAATAAACTAAGAACATAGGAAATAAGAAGCAGCTGTATGGAGGCTAACAAAAAATAAACAAACGATCAGAGAGTAAATATTAACGTGCTATTATGAAATTAACAGATTGCCAACTACATTAGCACTCAAATAATTACAAGAAAACAGACAAAATAAAACAAATACAAAATAAATATAAAAATAGATAAGACGTACGTTTCAGAATCTGTTAACAGATTCTCTTTTCAAGTAAATATAATAATAAAAGAAAAACAAACGACCTGGATTAAGGTCTAAAACTGCGATGTTTCAAATCTACACCCTAGCGGCCAGATTAGAAAACACAGGGAATATTAAATGTAAAAACGCTATAATATAGGACTATAGACCATATTCAAGCACATTTTTTGTAGACAGGTCCTGATTGTAACTCTGAACCGTTCGAATGACACATGACTCGTAGAATTCTCATGACTCGTAGTTATTTCAATTTACGTTTACCAAAAATAATCTTCAGAATTTAACCGATGCCCTGTACTTTTACAGTGTGTTGCGGTGCTGTAGTTTTCATTGTTGCTTTTGACTGCTCCCAAGTGTTCCTTCATTCGTACACCTAACTCACGTTTAGAATTTCCTATGCAAACGCAATTATTGGCTTAATGGTGATTAAATTATTGGCAGTGTCGATTGGAAACGTCGCAGTTTTAGGCCTTAATCCAGGTCGTTTGTTTTTCTTTTATTCTTATGTTTACTTGAAAAGAGAATCTGTTAAGAGATTCTGAAACGTACGTCGTATCTATTTTATATTTATTTTGTATTTGTTTTATTTTATTTTGTCTGTTTTCTTTTAATTATTTGAGTGCTAATGTAGTTGGCAATCTGTTAATTAAACGATCAATTGAGGGAAAAAAAAAAAGATATATTACAGGAAAGCGATTTGTTTCTCAGATATCAAACTGAATGTTAAGTATTTTGGTGGGTTTTATCCCTCTTAACTATTGATCTGATTACCTTAAAAGATTCTAAACTTAACATTACAATTTTAGCTTTATAAGACAAAAGTTTTGGATTATCTATTTATTACAGACAAACGACGATTGTAAACAAAATCTTTTAAAGGTGGAAAAAAAAAAATCGATTTTTATTACAAAAATAATTATGAAGATTGATATTAATTCTTTTTTCTCATCAAATAATCACTTGGCAGAGAAAGAAATATTGTATTAACTTTTAATTCACATTGTTCTAAAGCGTCCATAAAACGTCATTATTTAAAAAGAGTCCATAAAACGTCATTGTTAAAAAAAGAATCTATAAAACATCATTGTTAAAAAAGTGTCCATATTTCCAGTGAATTGTTGTCAGTGGTCATCATACTCCCTGTCTCTTTTCTGCTTCAATTGATTTGACATATGGAGGCGTCTTTGAAAGGAAACTTATTCTTTTGAAAGCATTGGAGATGACATCAACAGCCTTCTTCAGCCTCGGGTCATTCTTTCGAAACGAAGACGGATTTGGGCTTTTCTTCATTTAGCTACCGAATGCCAACGAGTATTTGCTGTGAACTTGAAAGGATTCATAAAATCCCCCGTTGGCAAAGACTCGACAGGAAACCTGCTTCGCCTGCAATGCTCATACGACTCAATGTTGTATCGAAGTTAACTTTTGCACTGAATTTTCATAAATATACTTTGTGCAGGCTAAAGCATCACGCAGTGCAGGAGGACAGGTTCCTGAGATCATCGGCCATCCGGAATAAACTGAAGTCGGAGAGTCAGTCAGACGCTCGCCCGCCTTCAAATATTAGAAAAGAAACCACATAGTTATTTAATTCAAGCGAATGCTGGTTGAGTAACGGGAGGAGAAATAACCAGAGATCAATCTATTACCACCACCATTCATTGAACTCAATTCCTCTAACCCAAACCTCTTGTGCTACAATGATTTGTGTTTATCCTCCACTCTCCATTGTTGCTGTTTTTCCGTAACACTTTTTAATCAAATTAAGTCACACAGTGACTGATATATCTTAATTCCTTTACAGAGGTATGTTTTGTAAATACGAATTTTACGCCTCGCGTCTCGAGTTTTAATTCTTTGAAGCATCCAAGAACGAATCTGTTTCGAGGTATCATCTCTCGTCATTAGAGACTTCCCAAATAAACGATTCTGTGATTCTATAGATTCTCCATTTTTAATTTCAATTCAAACAAAAAGAAGCAGTTGTCTACATGTATTTATTGGGGTTTATCACTATGATTTAATATTTAAACAAGTGAATCATCTTATCAAGATATGATAACATAAAATTGAAGTTATTAGAGAAAACAAAGATTGAGAAAAACAATCAAGTCCAACATGTTTCAATGAAAGAAAATTAATAAGCAATTGAAAATCTAGTGTTAACATTTACGTCATACTAATTCAATAGAACAAACTGTACTTTACAAACGCTTTTCTTATCAGTGCCATGTTTATAGGCAAAAAAATTTACGTAAAAAAAGAAAAAAAAAGTTTCAATTGTTGAAAAACAGTTTTAAACGAGAAATTCAATACATGCAAATGTTTTTATGGCACTATTATCAAGAAAACCAATGTCATCAATTTTATTTTTTTTTATGAATTACTCACTAATTTCGAATATGGTTCCAGCCTAAAATTGAAGACAAACGGCGGAAGGATACAGATTGTCATTTCGGCTAATTTAACAGAAGAGTCTATAAATTATCATCTAAAGCGTGTGGAAAAGCAAGCCAGCCCTTATTACTTGCTATAATATTACATACAATATACTCTCGATATATCGAAGTCGAAGGGACGCTAAAAACAAAAAATCGAGTTAGCGAGTTTTCGAGATAACAAAGTCATAATCAAAACATAAAAATTCACGTAAAAACACAAGATATGGAATAATATTCTAAAAATTAGTCTTGATAGATGAGAATAAGTATAAATATGTAATGACAGTTAACAATAAGTCTTAATACAGGAATGATAATTTTAATTTTTAAAATAGTCGAAAATAATTACCTTAAATTGAAAAGAATTAGTAAAATACAATGAACTTACATTCCTAGAATTTCTTAAAAAATACCTCTATCTGCTTCGACACAACTGATCGGCGATTTTTCCGGAAAAATTCATTTTTTACTTCGAAAAATATTCGACAAAACAAGGTTTTGAGTGAAAACTCTTCGACTTAAGAATTAAAATTAACATTAGATGAAAATGTAATATCAAGGGGAAAAATAGTTTTTCGACATATCAAGGTTTTCGAGATATCGAGAGTATGCTTTATACGTAGATCAGATTTAGTTTGTAAACCATTAACTGCTTTAAAATAAGGGTCAAAAGATTTTAACCCTCAAGCAATTCAAAAAATAATGAGCTGATCAACATTAAAGTTAATATGTATTCAAATCTTAATATTGACTGTGATTAGATTTCCAGGCTTCTACACTTCTTTAAGAAATATTTATATAAGAACCCAACAATTGTATACATTTACAGTTTAACCAAAACAAGGAGTGGCACACATGAAATTTCAATATTAAAATTACAATAACTACGCTTTGGAATCTATAATAAGATGTTCTTTTGTTTAGACCAGACTTTCTGACTAATAAGTAAAAAGTATTCTTCTGAAACTGTTTGAGATTACGTAAATATGGAGAAAGCATTACAATAATTCCATCAATTTTTATTTATTTTTAAGGATTTCAGTTTTATCGAAGTACTCCCGTCTTCAAAAGCTGCGTAGACCAGTTAGAACAAAGAACTTAAATTGGAAGACCTAAAACATTAAACACTTGAATTTTCTGGAAATATTTGGTTAAAAATTTCCTTCAGGAAGTGCAATGGGACTGCAATCGAAAGAAGTGCATTTCTTCTGCAAATATCATCCAGGTCACGTGTGAGAAATCACACATTGGAAGTGTCGTGTGTCGTTTATCGTAATGGTGGTAATACCCGCCGAGTGACTCAACTCCTGTGGCCACTTGTGCAGTTGACTCACGTGCTCTGTATTTGGCAAATGTCCTGTTGTGAAAACGAATTCCAACGGGAGAATTGAGAAATTCAGGGGAAAAAAGAATTCCACTCAAATAGCATCAAAAGAACCAACTCAAG
Organism: Thereuonema tuberculata; assembly: GCA_023159025.1. Classification (NCBI taxonomy): domain Eukaryota; kingdom Metazoa; phylum Arthropoda; class Chilopoda; order Scutigeromorpha; family Scutigeridae; genus Thereuonema; species Thereuonema tuberculata. The sequence goes on along the minus strand of JAFIDM010000007.1, from coordinate 21,489,897 downwards.
ATTTCTGGAACAGACTATGACAGAAACAACATGTACTGAATTAGCAGAAAAACTGTAAGTTCGTACATATTGTAACCAGGTCTGTGAACCATAATTTTTTAAAAAAAAACTCATTATCCCAGATAGCAAAAAATTTAATGGTACCAGTAGCGTATATAGAATATATTTTCTGGGGGGGCCCAAAATTAATATAATTAAGTAGACACCCCATGAAAACCTATCTGTTCAACCAAAAAAAAAAACGTTGGGAGGACATACCTTCATTATTTCGGGGGGGGGGCCCGGGCCAAAAAATCTATTCAACCAAAATAAAAAAAACAATGAAAGCCTACCTGTTTAACCAAAAAAAAACGTTGGGAGTTTATATCTTCATTATTTCGGGAGGGGCCAGGGCCCCCTCGGCCTGCCCCCCTTATATACGCCCCTGAATGGTACGATAAGGATATTATAAATATTAATAAATTCTGCGAAAAAATTCTGTAATAGCGTCCTCAGCCCTTTTTTGCTCTTCTGCTTAAGTAGAGTACTTGGCCCTTCATTTATTTATTTTGATTGGAAGTTTGGTATTCGTAATAAAAATATTCGTCAAAAAGTTTGGGAACTACTGTTCTATGTTAACCCATCAGAAAAAGTACGTAATTGTCTCAGATTTCATAGGACCAATGCTTCTAACATCGTAACAATGAATTTCCATTATCAATATTCATTGTTGTATCAGCCTAAGAGAAAAAAAAAAAAAGCATACGTCACTGTTAGCCACGTAATAATCGAACCTTGTGTTTTGTGACGGACTCTAATCCTACTGATTGAACACAAACCTAAAAATAAGTTATTTTTGATGTTGAGCTTCGACGTCTCGGAAATTGATTAGAAAAGTGAACTGAGACGAAATCGGAAATTGGAAAGAAAGCAAACAGAAGTCACTTAGGTCTGAAGAAGAGAGTTCTTTGTGAGATGGTAACTGTATTCAAAGGGTGGTAAAGTTTAAGAATCAATGAATGAAGTGGTTTCGTTAATTGAAGAAAAAAAAAAAGATGCGTGTTTAATTCTTTAGTGTAATCTTTCACTAATGAGCTAAGTGAAACTGAGGAAATAATAAATCCAACGGGTTATAAAATGAAATCATGTAATAAAAAGGGAAGAAAATCTATAAAATGCACAAATTCGTTAGAATTGTTTGCTTTTCACGCATTTAGACATCATCGATAGCAATCTGGGACAGCAGTTTCGTCCTTAGTAGGACTCATCAGCCAGATTTAGCTTCGATGATAGAGCTCAGAATGCGTGCATACCTATGATCCCGTCTCTCGCTCTCGGAAGTGGGACCCGGTTGAAAACAACAACAAAAGAAAAAACGCTGTAACCAGTACAGGAAAATTACCTCGGCCAGCTTTGCGCTGAGCTCGAAAGGCATTTAATAAAGGCATAAGACCTAACAAAAAGTCGAAAACTTAATATTAAACAAGGTTTAATGTGCATTAATATAATATCTACAAAAGAAAATCTACAAAATGCATAAATTCACTTCCGAGAGCGGGAGACGGGATCATAGGTACGCACACATTCTGAGCTTTATCATCGAAGCTAAATCTGGCTGATGAGTCCTAATAAGGACGAAACAGCTGTCCCAGATTGCTATCGATGATGGCTCAATGCGTGAAAAGCAAACAATTCTAACGAATTTGTGCATTTTTATAGGTTTTCTTTCCTTTTCATATTACATTAATGCACGTTAAACCTTCTTTATTATTAATTCATATAATCAATTAATTTTTAAAATTAGATTGGAAAAATGCGATAGTCAAACCTGGACTTGCGACAGGGTTACGTTTCGACCAAAAGGGTCATAGTATAGTATATGCTGTAGTTTACAGTACAGCACATTACTAAGTCATATTCATGTGAAATGTATTTTACAGATAACAATTACAGATTTACATTTTTACAGATGCAAAATTACTGTAAATTTAGTATTTAACATTTTCACTATTTAAATAATTATAGTACAACAGTAATGACAATTAAGAAAAATAGCGTACAGTATGATGCATACCATTCATGAAAGTTGCCCCCACCCCTTAGGTCGCCCGTTATCGAAAATTGGTCGAAACTGGACAAAGAAATTCATGTCAAGTTTCGTATTTCTAGCTCAAACGGTTTCCGAGATATTCACAACCTTCAAGAAAGTTCTCCCCTTCCCCTCCTGTTTAACCCCTTATGGGTTGTATTTTAAAAATCCCTTCTTAGTAAACTCCTACGTCGTAAGGGAACTCATCTCGAAAATTTCAAGTTCCTGGGTTCGCTGCGTTTGGCTGTGCATTGATGTGAGACAGTCAGTCAATGGGTTTTGCCTTTTATAGATATTGATAACTATTTGTTTAGCAAATTGTTATACCTGAAACCAGATATCCAGAAGCTTAAGCGTACGACTGTTGTCGGATACAACTCTAAGGAGTTTGTGAAGGCTTTATTTGTCGTAACTGCGAATGGTCGTACCTAAATAGGCATACCTGTTTGCATACAACATATATATGTATACAAATATTTATAACTTATGTATGTATGTATATCAATAAAGGCAGACAGAATTGTTGAATTTGTCTAATTAACTGTAACGTAGTTCTTTTTCTGCAAGGATAATACCAATTAATCCTTGATTCGTCAGCAACATCATTATTTACTTTTAAATAATTTAGCTATTTATAGACTACTAAAACGCAATATTTAGGGATTTTTGCTCTTTTTATTTAAGTCGTATGTAGAGAATACATTTATTCAATAATACAGAATTGAAAGACTGATTAAATGAAATTTTTTGCAATGCTAAACTCGTAAATATAGGATATGAGATTCGAATTATATAGATTTACAGTGCGAAGAAACTGGGTTTTTCCTCCAGAAATAGAAAACTTAGAAAATTGCTATATGACAAATAAAGATCATGGGTTGTAGAGGGAAATTAGCAGGGTTGAAATGGAATGTATCTATGCGGGAAGGTGAGAAAAAAACTGAAGTCTTGCAAACGAAGTAATTAACTTTCTTTGATGCAACAATGCCTGGACGCCGATGTGTGCGTGACTGGTACCTAATATTTGATTTTGATTAAAAGTAAAGGATCTTAGATGATACTGGTGGAGGGATTTAAAATCTGTTTGCATTTATAGGATTTTTTTTAGTGGTAAATTTTCCTTATTTATACGTTTATATTAACAACTATGTGCTGAAGAATTTCCGTTTGTAGAAGCATTCGTCGTACCATAGTTTTGTTTTCTTTCCGTGCCCAGTCCTTATTTTGAGTTGGCCTTGCGTAATAAGAAGATATAGAATTGCAGTAATATACTTTTTTTTTCTTTATTGCTAACTGAATAAAGGAACCCTTTTTTCTGTTTCTGTAATAGATCGCAGCCTGTGATGCGTCAACTATTTCTTTAACATTAAGATAGGTTTTTTAAGATAGGTTTTTTGCAAGTAAAAAAAAATCGCAATATCGTCACAGGGCTATTCTGAACCCTTTTTAGAGTAGTCTACTGTCGTCCCATCGAATAATATAGTTTGAAGAGGTACTGGTTAATTAACTCCCACAATTCCTCTGTGCGTCTGCAAAGACGTTTTTCTTTACGTTCTACCTGTTCCATAATGGTTATTTAACCTTCTCCCTGGCCATTTGATTTATTATCCTTAGGAAGTGAAAGACCTGCCCATCCCCCACTGCCCTGAGGCACGAAATTATAAATCAGACCGTGAGAAGAGAACGACAACCAGATTTTAGTGTCTCTCAAAAAAAAGCAGACTTTTTCTAAGTACTATACTTACGAAATGGAACGAGAAACCTTACGAACTAAAAACAAAAAATACAAATAAACAAACCTTTATATATTCATAGATCTTGAGATACAGATCTATTATTGACTATTACTTATTTGATCAACTGCAGAAAATGTGAAAACCTCCTTAATTCTAATAAGATGTGATTACACTGAAGAAAATGCGTGAGATTTCTTTTTCTTTTTAATTAAAGCTTGTTGTATTTAAGTCCGGTTATAAAAGAAAAAAAAAAAAACCCATCAGTTTTGTATTTGCTTTCATTTGATCAGAGTCGCCTAATGTACAACGATCAACGGAAGCCATCAAAAGCTCGATTCAATGTACAGGGTTAGTCAAAATGAATAGGACAATAAGAAAACTATTTTCTTATTGGGGGACCCCGAGGTCACCCGACCTCACACCATGCGACTTTTCTCTCTGGGTCTTCAAACCTCCTTTACCGCTGACCTTGGACGAGTTAAAACAGCGCATATGGGCTGCAATCGATGCCATTACGTCGGATATGCTGCAACGGATCTGGGATGAACTGGACTATCGCCTGGACGTCTGCCGTGTCACAAGGGGCGCCCATATCGAACATCTGTGAAGGTGAGAAAAAACTTGGATAGTTTATCTGTCCATACGTAGCTGTAGTTTGGTTACAATAAACATACATTCGTCTAAAAATAGCTTTCTTGTTGTCCTATTCATTTTGACTAACCCTGTATTTACCGAATTTTTGAGGTGAAAAATAACTGGAGACTTAAAATTAGTGGATTTACACCCACTTCTTTGTTTTACTTAAAATGGTAACTACGGAAGGCACAAAGAAACAAAAAGATTTCGTACCTAGAGCTGTTACCGGAGAGAATCTGGGACAGCCGTTTCGTCCTCTTTAGAACTCATCAGCCAGATAAACTCCACCGATGACAAACTCAGAAGGTGCGAACATATAAGAATCCCACTCTCGCTCCGGTTCCCTACAAAAACGAAACACAACCAAAAATACACAATAATAGAAAAAGAAATTCAAATCCTTGTCCTGCATTCCGCTAGGCTCAAAAGGAATTTGTCTATAGCATAAAACAAAGTTTTTAAAAGGTGCGAAATTTCGAGGTACGAAATCTTTTTGGTAGTTACTATTTTGTTAAATTATTAGGCACGTAAAATTTGTTATTACTTTAACTTATAATAAAGTCCAAGATATTATATTCAGACAAAATATTTAAGCTTTTTGCAAGCGTATTTTCGTTATATAGCCTCTATTTTTGGATTTCTAGATGCCAGCCGTTCGTTGTCCTCACAATGAACCATTCAGCAGCTAACAGACCATAATTAGTATGCCTACTTTCCAATACTGCATATATTTATATACTTTCGAATATGTATAGTATACAGTATATAACAAACGTACTCAGGATTCGGAATGGAGGGTGGGGTGGACGTATCTATGAACTCTCCGACCCAAAAAAACCAGGTCCAAAAATCTTAAGATTTCTTTTATTTTCAGATGCAATGGGGAAGGGGAGGGTTATGCTGGTGAGAAGAGATTCGATTATTTGGAGATTCGGTCTCTAAATTCTATTCAGGAGATCACATTTGGTAACATTTATTTTCTCTATTAGCTTTCAAAAACATATTTCGTGAATTATCGAGATTTCTAAGGCAACGACAGGTTTTTTTTTGCTTCTATCTTCATTATTGGTCGTACAAGCACCAAAGGCAATGTTGATACACGATTGGCCTTCCTTTCAACGGCCTACCCATCAATTTAAAAAATTTCATATTCCCAGTATATGTAGTTTTTGAGTTACCGTGATCACGGACGGATAGACGGACATGACTATTTCGACTCACAATTAAACTTTTAATTCTAAACCTTTTTTTTTTTTTTTCTCTTCGTCTGTATTAGAAACGTTATATACTTTACACCAAATCTACCATATCATGTGTCACTTGTATAAAAAAAAAAGGATAAAAATTTAGTTTTAATTATTACAAGTACTTCAACTAATAAATATAATACGGAAACGGTGAATTATCGGAGTATAAAGTTGATAGCAATCTTAGAAGTATAAGAGATCATTGTTTACGTAATGGCATTGTTCTAAATCGTCAGTCGACCTTAACTTTTAGGGATAAAAAAATAAGCCTAAAAAGATCGCATTATGAGCTAGGATATATTCCTGTAAATTCCAACATTCTATAAATTTTGAATATAAATAATATTCATAGAACATCTTATTAAAAATCAGTTTAATATTGATTGACTCAGACAGTCAATCTAATATTGCTTCGGGCCCAAAACTCAGACAGACAATGGGCCCGTCATTGCGCTGTGATCGATCCATTCTGTCTCCCAAACCGTGGATCAAATGGTTGATCGTAATTACGAATCTGGCTGAACAATATTCTCGTTCCTTTAGCGCCGTAGATGAACTCTTTGGCGGAAACTCATTATCGTTTGCCTTAACTTCGTTACCAACTCACTTAAGCTGTAATTACTAATTACAAGCTTCACAGCAGTCATTAATCAATTTCACGAGCCGCCCTGGCTGTAATTATTACTTAGTCTTACGTTTTCCCTAATAAGCTTCTTGAAAATTAAAACAGATTACGTTCAGGACTTGTAACAACCTCGGAACAACATCCGTTATACAATTTATGAGAACGTTCTTTAATAAAAATCAGATTCTTGGGAAAAATTTACTTTCATTGATAAAAGGTCTAGTAAAATTTCAGGTTATAAAATAAAGGATTCTCTAAAATCCTTAATGAAATTCGTTATCTGCAGTGAGATATTTCATAAATGTTTAGTCTACGTTATGAAGTTAGGCTTATTGTCCAATTCATCTTTCGTTTGCAACTGAATTACATCAATTATGTTATGTATCCTTCCACTGTCTAATGTAAGTGTTTTGAAATTTCTTCTCCGGTGGAAAATCATTTCGTATGACATTTTATTCTCATACGCAACAAAATTTTTGGGTCTTTTCATTCCTAATAATATCTGTGAAAATCCATGTAGGATGTCTGTATGTCTCAATTACATAAGCGAGATTTAAAACGAATTAGTTTATTTGTAAAGCAACGTATTAATATCCAGATGAAAGGGGAATCTTATTACGTATTAAAAATTAAAAAAAAAAGATCATTTTGTTACAAAATGAAAAACATTAATTAAAGTTATACATTGTGTGTAGACTGTATAAATATGAAAGAGACCATAACACACATGTCTTGATAAACAAAAATATATCTTCACATAACATGTTTCGAGATTATTTTTTCGTCTTCAGATGCATATTTAAAACATAAGTAATCAAAACTACAACATAATAACAAAGAATAATCTGAAGACGAGGAAATAATCTCGAAACATGTTATGTGAAGATATATTTTTGTTTATCAAGACATGTGTGTTATGGTCTCTTTTATATTTATGAAAAACATTAAATTCTTCAAAAAGCTAGCTAAAAGGAACATAAATTTGACATATTAACAATCGGTTTCTAGATTCGAACTGTGATATTTTGTGTGTATTAAGTTTGGTAACGATTTTTTGAACGCAATTATACTTGATGTAAGGCCAAAATAGAATTGTGTAACGGTTGTGAATGTGGATGATAATTTTATATTTTTTAATTATTTATTCACTTTTTTTTTTTCTTGTGATTGCCTGTAATTGTCAGACCGATTATAGTGTCCTCAGAGTATAATCTCCACAGTTATCACGATTATGTGTCCTTAACCACATTTTAAGGACCGTTTCACGAGGAATTGCTAGCATTCGCAATTTGTGTGATGCCGCAGGCAAAATAGTCCTACTCAAAGTTTATCGTTTAATTTTTATCCACACATTTACAGCATAAAAATATTTCGTCAAAATATGTAGATTGGAGAAATATCCTTAATGGTAACTTTCAATATTTCTTTGAAATGTAAATCAATGCGGAAAAGCCTTCGGGTTTGAAAACAAAACGTTTTAAAGAGTTACGATGCAATCGTTCTCATTATAACCAGTTTTGGCGCCTAAAGACATAAATACCAGTGCTCTGAAGCAAGTAGCATCGAATCAGTCAGTGCAAGAGAGTCTCATCAATGTACGCTCTCAGTTATTACATTGGAAAAGAGTCAGCGTGCAATTGGTTCCGCTTCAGAGCTTCCGATCATCACGTCACTTCCTGTTTAGCTATCTCTCGAAATCCAGTTAAGGTCCCTGTGGGTTTGATTGGGAATTGAATCTTGTAGGTGACAAATGAAATGGCGCTTCGTCCAATTTCAGAATCCACACCGCGGAAAATTGAACGGATGCGTTGATCAAAAAGATTCAAGTCAAAATAAACAACAAAATCATGTCTCCTTTGAAATATTAAAGCTGGTGATGCGCCTTCCTTTTATTTTTAATAATAACAAAAAGATGACATTGAAATTTAAAACTGAAAAGGACCAGATGAAAAATAAGAAAAATGAATATTGCATATACGTCGTGAAAGAGTTCTTACGCTGACGCAACAGTAAGATATCCCTGCGCCTACGAAGAGATGATATTAGCTTTTCTGATATTAATTTTATAAAAGTCTAATTTTTTTCAAGCTTTTTTCCTAAGGACGTTGTCCTCTACGTAATAACTTCTGAACCAAAGAACGATTCTTCTTGAAAGCTGACATGAAAATTTACCGAAATGAAACATTCTTTCTCCCTTCGCATTTGAAAAAGTTTACCTTTCAACAAATTCAGTATGATGGCGAGATGAAATCGTGATTACGAATATTCGCAATAAAAAACCAATATGAAAAGAGGCTTCGCGAGTCGAAAAAAGTTAAGAACCGCTGGATTATATTAAACTATTTTGTTTATATTAGTAAATTATCACTGAATTGTGGTTGCCTCAATATTCAATGTTAATATTTCACAATTTAAATACAAAAAAAAGATAGTAATAATTTTATGTTATTAAATCATTTTAGAAGAACAAGTAACATAATAATCAATCACTTTCAAATATCTTGATGACACATGAATACAAATGTTGCTGTACAGAATTAATTGGGTCGGAAAACTGATGTCACCATCTATCAAGTAAATGATGCTTCCTGCTCTAGAAGTTGTCGAACAACAATTTTAGGCATTCGTGCACGGATCGCTGGTTTGTGGAACACCTGAGACTCAGGACAGTTGGAAGTAGGACAGAAGGCAGACGACAATGAATTGGAAGAGAGAAGATCGCCATGGTCTGTTTGGTAGTGATTGTTGAGGAGAACAATGGCTGTAAAAGTATTCCAAGTTCAAAGCAAAAGTGTTTACGACACTTCAGTCTGAGGACGGAATAATTGGAGAAAGTGAATAATTACTTACGTTAATTGTGCGAAGATATTGATGATAAAATAAATAATAATCAAAGAGGAGAATTGCAAATAGGCCTAGATTGTAAGTAGTGAGTCTTTTAGAATATAAATCTTACGAATACAGGGTGTACCTGAAATGTGCTGCCAAACTTAAAGGTTGTATTCAATCATTGAAACAACATGCAGTGCGTGGGCATCAGGAATCACACAGGAACGTGTTCACTAATGCTTTAAGATAACCCGATATGAAAAAGTCCAGAGGGTTTAAATCAGGAGAACGAGCAGGCCATGCTGTTGGTCACCGTCTTCCAATCCAACGGTCAGGATAATGTTGGTTCTGCATCGTTCATATCTTAGAAGTAAAGCATTTCCAGACCCATGTTTATATGACATTTATTTATTGTTTTACATGATTGAATACAACCTTTAAGTTTGGCAGCATATTTCAGGTAGACCCTGTACAATGAAATGAACGAAAATTAAAGCTCGAATGCAAATTTCGAATACAAATATTGGAAGAAAAAAAAATTAGAATAATGATGATTCTTTACGTATGGGTGCAAATAAGTAAAAATGAACTGGAATCTTACAAGAACAAGAAATAATTATTACAGATTGAATCTGCTAGGGTAATCGTTTGATATATCACAACTTACAGACCTACAGACACATGATTTTTCTGTTTTATTCTAGTTTTATTTAGTTGTGTATTTTTTGTTATGTTGTTGTAGAGTGTATTGATATAATTTCTTTTATTTTCTAAAGAAATGCTATTTTGGTTTGAGAGAAGAGAACGAATAAAAGAAATACAAAAGAATGGATTCTGTACACTATCTTTCGCAAGTCAACCCCTGCAACAAATTTACAACATTACTCACTGAAGAGGGAAGAAAGCCTAGAGACGGTGACGTATACGAAACAGATCACACACACTTTCACAACATGTTGTTTTATACTAAATATGGTAAAACATGGTTCAGAATATTTTTTTTGTTTATTTGCGTATCTTACCAATCTCTAAGGATAAATGAAGAAATTTTTATTGACGCACATAAATATGGGAAAATACCATCAAACTTCTCCAAATTTATAAAATATAGTTTTGTAAAATGTATGTAAAACGTATAGAATATCTTAATAAATGAAAACCAACGGCTGCATATAAGTAAACAAAATCACGCCTTTCAGTTTGTCAACAGAGGGATTCGGGAACGGCCGTTTCGTCCTTATTGGGAACTCATCTGTCCGATCCACCCTCCCCGATATCAAACCCAGAAAGGCGTAAAACAGAAATGGAAGTCACAAAAAAAAAAACCAACAATTAAAAATAAGTGCGAAAGTGCACATAAAAAAAAAAAAATCAACAATTAAAAATA